>CM038797.1:32956161-33556161 GCA_021764765.1 Vicia sativa | reverse complement strand
TTATGTAAGGGGAAGGTATTAGCACCCCTTACATCCATCGTACTCGATGGGACCCATTTAATTCTACGCGTTTGTGTGTGTGTTTATTGCTAAGTTATGAATACCCAAAAGAAAAAGAATTTGTTTGTTATTATTTTGAGTTTGACACGGTTTCAGAACCGTGTGCCTACATATTCCCTTGTGCAATGGGAAAGTCAAAACTCTGTAGTTCCTTTTAAAAAGGTTTTAAATTTGTTGTATTGATTTTATAAGAAAAATCGTGCGTTATAGACATTTCAAATGCTTGAACTTGGACTTGTTTAGTTTGTTTGAAAATCTTTAAGTCCACGTTCGTGTTTGAGATGACTATTGCACACTCTTTATCGGAAAAGAGTTTTTATGATCGCATATGAGCGATAAAAGAATTTGAGTGAGTTGAATTGTTTTTTATGTGGATGAAAAAGTACCGAACAATGAGGCTAACGTCTCACGATTCAAATACTAGAAACCCGAGGAACTAATGCTCGCACGAGTCGTCTATCACCCAAAAAGTTTTCTTGAGAAAAAGTAAAGTGAAATGAATTTCACGTTATTTAATGAGTCTTTAAACAATTGGCCTAACGTCCAACGATTTAAAGACCAAGAGCCTTTAAGAAATTGGTCTAACGTCCAACGACTTAGAGACTAGGGGTTTATTTGGCACAAATTCTTAAACAATTGGCCTATCGCCCAACGACTTAAGAACTTGGTTTTATTGTGAAAAAACGAAGTTTTGAAAAGACACTCGACGTTGGATCGAGGTTTGGAATTTTAATTATGAAAGTGTTTTAGATGGGATACGGGCTATGGTTAATTAAGCATATGGACTAAGGTGCGATAATGGAAATGAATGATTAATTTTGTACGAGCATTAAATAAAACGAGTAAATAAATTAAAAGCCCATACAAGGTGGCTCGCACAAATAACAAGACAATTTATATTGTGTAGGTGCATGCACGAAATAAATTTAATTGACTAATTAAACAAAACATAATCAAGTAATTAGTTAAATAAAATTAATTAGGTAGACTAATTAATTTTAAATAACCTAATTAGATAATTAAATAATGTTTACCTAATCAATTAAAGTTTCATTGTAAGCCCAAGAGCAAGCGTGGTGTGTGCACAAACGTGTGGCCGTTGTGACGCTTCAAAGCTTTGTCAACTCAAGGTAGTGAAAAATGGCTCGCAGGAGTATTAGTTTGAAAATATTTTTGGTTTGTGCTTTGTGAATGAATAATTAAATAATAAAGCAAGAAAAATATTTACTAGCTATTACATCATGTGGAGGATGGGGGTACAAATTTTAGAAATTGGGATAATATAGGAAAAAGAAAAAATGCTAGAACACTCCTAGTAATAAAAAAAATGTTTAACTAACACTACTATTATTATTTATTTTTTGGTATTTTTGGGTATTTCTTTTGGAGTATACTAAATATTTTAATGGTTTAAGAATAATAATGATAATTATTGGTTAAGAAAATATAATAATATTTATTAAATTATACTAGTAATAATAGTTTTTTTTTAAAATAATAATAATGATAATAATTATAATAACTAATTATTAGGTTATAATAATAATAATAATAGTTATTAATAATAATAGTTAATAATAATAATAATAACTAATTATATATCACTAATACTAATCTATTAACTAAACAAAAATAAATAAAAAGAAACAAAAGAAAAATGGAGTAAAATGCACATCTGCTTCTCTCTCTCGCTTTACGTTTTCCTCTTTTGTTGCGATCCTTATCCAGAAAAACTCACCTTCTTCTTCTGAGAATCTCGCCGGAAACCCCCCTCGTCTCTTTCGATCGGGACTAAGCGTTGCACGTTCCTGCTCTTCGGCCGCCTTCAATCTTTGCGACCCTCATCCTCTGCGTGGACCTCCGCCGGAAACCCTTGTCGGACCTCAACCTTGGTGGCGGTGGATGGCGGAGAGCGACGGCGCTTCTGAGCCCACTCGGGTGAGTTTGTTCCGATACTCTTTTCCTCTTCTTCTTTCTCAAACTGAAGGGTTATGTGTTTAGGAAGATGATGATAAACTTAGGGTTTTTAGGTTCTGTTTGGTTTGGTTGTGTTTGGATTCTCTGCGTTTTTGGGTTTTGCCATTGGTTTTGACAAATAGGTTGCTAGCTTTTTAGAACTGTTGCTTCTGGTTTGGTGCTTTCTGGAACAGGTTCTTGTTTTCTTTTGGCACTGATCCTCTCCTTTGAACAATCTTGCTGCCTGGGTTGGGATTATCTTTGAACAGATGCCCTTCATTTTCTCTTGCTGGTTCATGTTAAGAACAGATGCATTCTCTTTGGTCTTGGTTTTGGTTTCTTGAGGGTTTTTGAACTGGTATCTTTTTTGAACAGAGACCTCTCACTCTTTTGAACAGATATGGTATCAACCTCCCCCTGAACAATAGGACTGCTAGCTCCTTTTAACTTAGAACAGATGCTCCTTTTTACTTTTGCCTCTGATTGGTATTGGCTTTCTGTATGGTCAACCATCATCTGCTGGTTATATTTTCTCTTCTGCTTTCCTTGTCCCTGTTGCTTGCACTGGTTGCTATAACATGTTGTGTTGTCGCTTTCTATACTGCTTTCTGCTTTCTTTGGTGCTGATAACCAAAATATTTCTCTGTTTTACTTGTTGCTACTAAACTATTGTGCTGCTGGTAACTAGGCATTTGTTTTATTTGCACCTGTGCTAATAACCATGGTCTGGTTTACTTGCTTCCTGTACTGATAATTATGATTCCCTTTGCTGCATTGTAACAATGATGATTTTTCTGAGTTACCCCTCCCTTTTGTGAACCAAAGGTAACTTTGTGATTTGCAAAAGGGAGGTTTTTTGGCCAATGATTGCATTCTGCTTGAGGCTTGTTGGATAGCTTGAACGATGACCGCCTTTAAACCTGATTCCTAAAACTAACCCTAATGATGAGGTTGAAAATTCTTTGACATTGCCGTTTATGTTCAAGCGTATAACTATTAGTCATGCATTCTTTCTTGCTTTCAGGTGAACGATGTGGAGGACAAAAGTTTGGAAACTTACGGATGAAGAAAGAAAAGAGATAACTGTAGACATCCTTGGAGCGACAATGGAGCCTAGCACAGAGGACTTGTAATGAAGAGGCTTGCATAGCAACATGAGGATAGAGAAGAAAAATGAAGATTGGGATACGTCTTTAACCGAATCAATTTTGCATTGTAAACCTTTAGGACTTGTAATTAGAACTTAGGAATAGAATGCTTGTATCTTCTTTAGAGAAAGTGTGTAAACATCTCCTTGTAAGCTTCTTAAGTCTTGTATGATAACTTTGGATGACTTTTGTCAATTGAATGAATGACACTTTCTTTATTCCTTAAATTCTTGCCATAGTATTTGTAATAACAAATTTTCCTTTTAAATGAAATTCCGTGGAACAAACGAAATTATTCCATCTTTACTCTTGTATGAAACGATCCTATGAATTTTTGTACAAGAATCCTTTACTTGTGAGTCCATAATAACAGCGACAAAGTATCCTCAAAATGAAAAGCCCAGCAAAAAGCCCAAAAACTCATTTTATCGTGAAAACTCAATAAAGTTCTTTCTAATGACAATTCTTATAACAACTTGATTAATGAGTAAGCGTGCACTGAGATAAGCGTTATCTTGATAATACTTCAAGAGTTTGAAGTACTTGCAATTGTGGCTCTTCTGGTGAAACAATTAATAAGTCTCGAGTCATAGGAATCCTTGGTAACCGAGTAAACAGTGGAGCGAGAGAATACGGGAGCCATCCTAGACTATTCGACAACACAACCCAAATTCTGCAGCTTAAAGGAAATACGAAAGTTGAGAAAAACTTGGTTCAACCACAGCACACGAATATTTAACGAAACGTAGGCTTAAATTAAGCGGGTAAATTTTGGGGTGCGACACTCTGCAATAAATGCGAACCCCAGGGAAGCGTGGAGAGTCAGAATAGGGAACTCTTGCCACTTTTTTATTATTAACTCGATAAAAGAAGCAACACGATTCGCGTGTGCTGAGCTGACACGGACTAGAACTGTGCGGGGGTCAATTGCGAACCCTTTCCGCTTGCCCATCATATCATCATGACTCGATAGTAGGAAATATAAAAAGCGGGACTTTGCTTGGTGGGTGCCACGTCGGGTGTCCTAACCACTCTTGACCTATGCAAGCACAAATATAAACACTTACTGAGAATTACCTCCTTATGCAGATGGAGGATTTTAAACAAATCAAACACAATTAGCAAACAGAAGCGCCCTAAATAGGTCTTTAAATAAACCAGAGGGGTTCCTGAACATGCTCCAACTAAGAAAGCCCCTTCATACATCTCTATTCCTACTTCTCATGGCAAGGAAAGCGGTAAAACCCTACTTCTCACGCTCTCTAGAAAAGCGGTAAAGAAATGCGGTAAACAAAGTAAAATAAATACCAAACGGATAATAATCCGAAGAGCACTGCGAGCTAAAAAAATACTCTGGAAAACTTTGAGTAAACTTCCATCAATAAAGCAATAATAAGAAACAACTCGATCAATATAATCCACAAGGTGATATCGTGCAACATGTGCGTGTAGCAAACAAGTCGTCATAACAATCGGAACACCTGCTTAAAGGTACATATCCAGACAAAACAACAGAATATATGTTTCTCGTAACATGAGAAAACACGAAGCAAAATGCGTTTAAAACGCAAACAGAACCACGGGAAAAGTGGTATGTTAGTGTACCAAAATTAGGTACCTAACCAAAACATCCTCAATGTACCTTGCACAAGTCAACAAACATGTCAAAAATAACAAGGGAGCAGAAATATAATTGCATATTAACATCACATGTCAAAATATGATCCAAAGGTGAAGAAATGGAATGTAAATGTGTATAGCAACATAAGAATGGAAAACCGGGAAGCAACGCACACATAATGCAAAATAACTCATGAATGATATCAAAATCGAGCTAAGTCCATCACAAAAGTTCTCAAAGGCAATGCTAAACATGATTAGAAGATCTAAAAGAGTTACAAACCAAAAATCTACACTAAAATGACTTAAAATGCATTAAAGAAAACAAAACATGAGAGGTAAATCCTTAATAGATGGCAGCAACTATATTTTCTAAAGCTTTCCTAAACATCTACACAAATTGAGGAAAGGATCACAAACTAAACATGCGAAAGGAAGCTAGAAAAACTATGCAATTATCAAACTAGTTCCTAAGAATCGAATCATTAAAAGTTAGCTTTGAAATTCTATTTACAATCCTAAGGTAAGGTTTACATTTAAATACAATTAAATGGTAGAAAAACATCCTAAAATTTCAAATAAAAACAAGGTATTACACTCCTAAGATTAGTCAATTCAAACGACAAAGGAAAAACATGCTTCTAAACATATTATCGAAAATTGATTAAAAATTAAAAGAAATTAATTGCAAAAATATCAAAAAAAAACTACCAAAAATATTCTAAGATCCTAAAATATCAGAAACTATTTTTTACGTATTTTTTATAAGTCAATCGAATCAAAATCGGGAGCAAAATCGAGAATTATGAATGTTGCATATTTACAAAGCAAAGGGGTGTATTACTGAATTTCCTGTTTGAACTAAATCTAGTTGTAACGGTGCCAAAGCCCATATAAGCAGGGGGTATGAGCTAGAAAATGCTAAGCCCAGTCCGATCACTATACTAAGCCCACATTTCCCAAACAAACAATCAATTTTCAGATTCTTTTTATTTAGCAATGTCACATTTAATTATGTATGATAACATACTATCAATTGGTCATACTTAGTTTAAATTATCAGATTTTTTATAAATAAAAAAATGGCACGTGTCAGTGTCCAATTGGCCAGCATGAAAGATTACATGAGCTAGTAAAACCGTGGCACGCCTAGGGCTCGTGACACCTCTCCGTGAACAAAGACGCCGGAACTCACCTCCGGTCGTCTTCTCCATCTCGCCAGCTGCCGGAAAATTCAAACATGAGCAAAATAGACTGAAACGAACATGATTTCATTCGGTTTTGGTCACTGATCTCGAATTCGGCGTTGTTTCGATCTAAAACAGATTCTATCGCGAAGAAATCACAGAGAGAAATAACGACATCTGAGAAAATATGAAATCCCCAGATCCTTGCACAACCATACTTATAAATCTCTAAGATACAGAGAAAGATTGAGGAGCTTACCTTTTCGGAGCCTTACAGAATGTCGAAAGAAGAAAACTCCATGATATGCTTAGAGAAATTAAAGATGACACTTGATACTTAAGATAAACTTGAACCTTTGAGATATAGATTCAGAAATTGTTGAAGTCCTCGTAGATAGCGATCGAATTCGAGCTTGCTTCAACCTTGAGCTTCTGCTCACTTCGATGGACGAATGGAATCACATAAATGCTGCTCCTTGCTTCGAGAAGAGAAAGACGATGATTAGAAGCCTTTGAATCTTGCGTGCACCTGGAAAACTTCACGCCATCTTTCGAACAGCGAACATGATCAACAAAGGAATTGAACGAGATTCAAGATATTGGAGAAAGAAGTGTGGTGTTCTTCTGTCCAGCGCCAAGAATGGAAGAGAAAGGTAAGAAAGAGAGAGAGATAGAGAGTGTTGTTCCGGAGTGGTGAGAATGGAGATGATATTTGAGGAAGGGAACCAATTGTTTTCTGTTATCAGCGAGAGAAAACCTCTTCTTGGTTGTTAGAAGGTTGTTAGCAGTGATGGTGAATGGATGAGAGAGAGAGAGTGAATAATTATGGAGTGTGAGAGTTTGTGTGAGAGAGATGGCTTTTCTTGTTATGGTTTAATGAGTGAGGGTGGTGAATGGAGGTCGTTATGGAGGTGAGGACAGTGAGAGAGGAAGAAGAAAGAGTTGGTGAAGGTGAAGAAAAGAAGATTGGTCGTTATTCTGTTAGTTTTTTTTTGCAGTTTGTTAGGATGGATGGTTGTTAGAAGGAAAAGAAAAAAAAAACCCCAAGAAAAGCTGAAGGTTGTTGTTTTCCTTTTTTAAATTTTGTTCGCAGCCGTGTATGAGTGGAGAACGAGCATATGGTGAGAGTTTTCGCGAGCGGAACAAAACGCATCCTTTTTCATATCCATCCCTTTTGCACCCTATAAGTCGAAATCGGACGCTCTTGTGAAAAAAAATATGAATATCAAAGTCGGGGAACAAAATTCCGTGAACAACTTTCATGTTCAGAGTTTTTCGATTCGAGACTCATAGCATGCTTAAAAATAGCTTCGAACTTACAGCATCCCCACTAATTGCATTGTCATGGAATTTTCTAAGTATTGCCAACAATTCATTCATACCATGTGCACTACTTTGCATCCCCGTAACTCTTTCGATATTTGACCAGACGACGCAAACCCGATACCGTTGGAAAGACCAAGTGGGATAGTACAACTTTGTAGTTGGACAAAACTCCAAACAAATCCTTAATCATCGAATAAAAAGTGTTTGAACATTGCCACACGACCGTTCACTGAAAGTCCTGGCTGGGCTGGGCAATTTCCAAGCATGACTTGCAGCAATTTTCCAACTTCAAACCGTCAATTACAGTGCTTCATATTTTTCGCTCCGACGTCCGAAACAAAATACTTTCTAAACGGAACTTGTAGAGGACACGACAAACTCCATGTTTCATGTTCAGAGTATTTTCATGCGGCGATCGAATCGACAAGAAAGCAACCTCAAACATGTGCACAAAAACTGTTCGATAAAATGCTTCTGTATGCATGGCAAAAATGCATTCACCAACTCATATTCTGGAAACTTCAAACCATCAACTACGGCGCTCCATATCCTTCGCTACGACGTCCGAAATGAAAACGTTTCTAAATGGAACTTGTAGAGGGCATGGGAAACTCCAACTTTCAAGTTTGGAGTTTCTCCGTGCGGGGACCAAATCAATGATAAAAACAGCCCCAAACATACACACACCAACTATTTGAATATTGCAAACATGATGAATCCATATTTTCCAGGCTTTGTAATTTTCAATCCGAGTCCCGAATGAATTCGATTCCTTCAACAAAGTTATAGATTACCATGAGATGAACAACTTTGCAGTTGAACATTTTTTAATTTGGAGCCACGAACCATATAAAAATCGAACCCGAAACTGTCGGCTTCAGCATAGGAACAAACACTTCAAAAATATTTCCAAGTTTTGAATTTGTAACATAATGAATTCATAACTTCCGAGCCTTGTAACTTTTTATCCGAGTTCCGAATTAATTCAATTCCTTCAGGAAAGTTGTAGATTTCCACGAAATGAATAACTTTGATTTTGAACTCAACTCGAATCGACGCCTCGAAACATGTGTAAAATACCTCCGAAGTCGAGGACTTGAACATGTTGAAAAACACTTAAAATTTCACTAAGTGTAAACTTCAAAAGTTATGAACATTGAACTTCGGAGCATCATAACTCGAAATCCGGGCATTTTATGGAGAAATCTTCACAAAGACAAATTCGGAGTACGAAATGCGCTCTTTCCCATGACTACCAATTTACAAACTTCTGATCATAGACGAGCGAGATAGAGAGTCGACAACATGGCTCCGTGAACACAAAGTGCTTAAAACTTAGAAAAATTTTCTAAGTCTAATATTACTTAAACTGCAAGAAATCTTGTTTTCTCCCGATTCTTCTGACTTTTCTCAGCAAATGCTCACATTTTCTCGAATCTTGACTTTTGACAATAATTTTGACCAGAAATTCCACCCGGTCAAACTTTGACTTTTGTTGACTTTTTAGTACACACGTTCAAATATCATTTTAACCAACCGTTCTTGATCTTCTAATGACTCGCGTGGATCGATAAGCCATATGTAGATACTTCAAGACTCATAAAAGGCCATAGAATCAATTTGGGCTCAAATATTCGACCACAACACAATGTAGCTCGAAACTGTAATTAGTATCCACATGATAGGCAATCAGAACCTCAACTCCAATTCTCGATAGATAATCAGAAGCTTCTGAACACACATATCTTGCATATTGAGATGACGCTTGAAATAACAGAACTTCAGATATCCAGCTTTCGAGAACCAAACCTCTTCTTCATAATTGTACAGATTCATACGATTTAGAAAATCTCGAACCCATGGTTAATACATGAATGATATGTATGCAATGCACCTATTGATTAAGTGTTAGCCAATTATTTATTAACAAAATGAAGAGGGCGAATTTTGGGGTGCAACATACATCAAACACAAACATCTTATAAAAATATTTGAACTTAACTCAAACTAAAAGCTAGCTCATGGGGAAGACTTATTCTATTTGTTTGTCATGCAAATGTATAGGCTAAGATTAAGAAATTTATAATCTCAAGATTCTCAATAGAAGCAATAGGTAAACAAAGAAAAAAGTATTTATGGTAAATATGAAAAGTATAGTAGTTTACCTTGCAAATGAGTGGTCTAAGAACCTAATGTGGAATTATTAATTGTAACAATCCTCAATTTTATCCTATAGAAAAAGAAAACCATAGAAAAAGTGTTAAATTCTGCAGATGAAAATGACTAAAACAGAAATAAAATTTTAGTGTATCAACAATTTTTATTCATGTAATCAAAGTTGAGTTAGAGAGAAAATTAAAACAAAGGTGAAATCAAGTAATGTTTCCATGGATAAGAATCAATGAAAACATCATAACTATGTAACTTAAACAACAAATCTCATATTTTATCAAAAGCACTTTAATCGCACGGATCAAAGAAAATCTTAGTCCAAATCCTTATGTTTCTAAACTTCTTATTCAAACAAAACAAAGAAGTAGCTAAAAATTAAAAGAAGGGTCTCTTTATAGGGGCGGAAAAACGGGCCGGTCTCCCTGCCCCGCCAATACCTCGCTTTTAGCCTGCCAAAAAAATGGGGCAGGCAAGCCTGCCAAGTGGAAATGAACATAAAAATCTAATTCACCCCGCCGAGTGGCGGGTTGACAAGCGGCAAACTTGGTTGCCTACATTTTTATTTATTTTTTTCTCATATTTTTTTGTAGATTAATAGATTTTTTTACATTTCAATTAGATTTTTCATTTATATTTTAGAGTAATTTTAGAAAGCATGTTTGACAAATTTTACTTCAAAAAAACATTTCATAGATTCACAAATTAAAATATAAAATAAAAACATCAAGAATTGAATTATTATAATTAACTTTAAAAAAATGGTGGGATTGAGGTGGAATAAACTAAACGAATAGGTGCGGCGGGATTTGGCGAGCGGCGGGTTTTGGCGGGACGTTCTTGGGTGGGTGACAGTCTTTAGCGGGGCAAACTTTGGTGGGCGGAGTAAATCTCAACCCAACTTGTCGTTTTACAGTGGATTCGCAGGCCGGTCTGGCGGACCACAACCCATTTTACCACCCCTATCTCTATACCTGCCTTCGAAGATTCTGACGAAAACATCAACTCCGGTATGGTCTCCGGTAGTTTCCTCTTTCTAGTGGTGGATTGAAGAGTTGGGGTGAATCAGCCAAGAATCGTTTGCGACGAGGGAGAATCGATGGCTGAGCAGTTGTGGAACTATGGTTAATCGTTCGTGATGAGGGAGATTCAATGGCTTCTTCTTGTCCGACTTAGGATTATCGGAAGATGACGACAGCGAAGATGAAGAAGAATAGAGTTATGAAAGTGGAGAGGGGAAAGAGGTGGGTTGTGGAGCGCGTATTTTGGTTTTTGGTGTGAGTGGTCAAAATTTGTGCGCCAAAGTAAAATTTATCTGCCAAAAAAAGTTTATTCTATTTTTATTTTATTAATTATATATAACATAGATAGAAGCATCTTTTGGTTTAGTTTAAAAAAACGTGTTTTAGTCTTTTTTATTTATTAATTATACATTATTAAAATAATATCGCTTTTGCATAACCATTAACAAAATGATAGTTTAATAATATTAATAGCATTTTAAAAAAGTTCTATTTTACTGTACAATATTAATAACATTTTGTAAAAAGTGCTATCTTACTGAAATTTAATAATAGCGTTTTTTTTCAAAAGCTATAAAATCACATTGTTTGCATTATATAATAGCGCCGGATCATCAAATACTATCATAAATGTATTTTTTTTCCTTTTTAATAGCGCTTTCTTTAAAAATGTTCTTAAATTAGACGATACTAAATATCAATTTTGACCTAATAAACACTGCATTTATTGTAATAGTGTAATTTAATGTAAATAATACTACCTCTGTTCCTATATATAAGAGACAATTCATTTTTTAAATTCATTGAATAATCAATGTATTTGGTCAATTTATAGACTAGGTACATTAATTATTCAATGAATCTAAAAATTGAATTGTCTCTTATATATAGGAACGGAGGTAGTATAACGTAAAAAAAATTTATATACCTTTTACATCAATGTTATAAGAAACCGAAAAGATACAATTTTAACGTATTAATTTAAGATATCGATCACTGTCCTTGAATAAAATATGGTACTTTATCCTATGAATAAACACATCGAGGATTGGAAGAATAGACAACTCAATAATAGTGATGCATAAGAACGTGGAGTACAAACACATGTAATTATTATATTATATGATATTTGTTAAAAATATAGTTAAATTAAAATTAAAATATTAATAAAAATCTTCTGCTATGATTTAATGGCATTGCATATTAGTATTAGTAAAATGCATATTAGTATTAATAAATGCATATTAGTATTAATAAAAAAATGTAACAAGTTCCGAATATTATTTTGGATTTATTGGTTAGCAAACAATCTTATAAGGAATATATAATTTTGTTGCTGTCTCAAGGATTAATATCATAATAAATTCAAAAGACCTAAATTGTTTGGACAAATAGATTCTCATATTGTGCTTCAATGCGAGTAAATTTCGACGTAGAAGAAAAACCTATTTGATTAGTTATCATAAATGAATCAAGCCAAACAAATATTTTCAATATATAATATTTATTATGTGATTCATGCAAATATGAGAAGAGAATATAATGTTGACAAGAGAATTTATTATGTTGCATCATGAAACTGTAAACAACTCAAGTTCATACATTTATAACCTGAGTCTCAAGTCCAACTTCTGAGCCTTACTTGGACCAAGTCTTAATTCCAAATCTAGTTCTTCTCTTTCTTGACTTGAATTGGTGACTCCTTGTTGAATTGCTTCTTGCTGGTTGAGATTAATAATCCACTCTTTCATAACCTTGTTCTTATCTTCTCTATGGACTTTCATGTGACCACTCAAGGCATTAATTCCTAAAAAAGTTTTTCCACAATACATACATGTATGAACTTTTCTTTTATCCATAGAAAATCAGAAAACAAAAACAAAAGAGCTTCTCCCCAACTATTAATCTAGACCTGCAACTAGACTACACTATATGCATAAAGGAATAAGTTTATGGAATTTTATATTCGTAGGGTAATTAAAAAGTTAACATTAATTTCTTAACTTTGCTTTGGATTTATTCTATATTTGATTTTGATAAAGAATTATATATTTGACTACTTTGCTTGGTATGGTAAAAAAAATCCAAATGGTTTGCTTATTAAGTAGATAATTTATTGGCTAGTTTTTACCTTTCTAATTAAAAAAAATTATAACCAGTAATAAAATTAATACTAGTCTTTAACTTTAAATACTAACTAGTAAGAAATTTGTGCTACCGCACAGGTCCTATTTTGATTCACATTACAAGTCTATCAAACCATCATTTAAAGTTTCAATTCATTCTTCAATTAATATTACCTAGTTACAAATAGAGGATAATATATGCACCAACTTTTAAATATTTATCTGTACTTACTATAAATCGTACAGTCGAATGTCTAACTTCAATTATATAAAACAACTGCAAAATAAATATTTAAAAGATAAATATTAAAATGAACAGTCTACAGTTGGTATCTCATAGATATGTTCACATCTACGCGTGAAGTTTGATGAGTTAACAAACACAATTGAATTCAAATGAGTTAATTCTAAAAATTTATTAAACATATTTTATATATTAGTCCATTTTTTCAAACCTAAAATGTATGAAGTCAAATTTCGTTTAAAACTTTTTATTATATCCTAAAATAAATCGGTCTAACTATACAAAAATATTCATTAATCCAAAACTTTATTTAATTAATCAATCTTTTACAAATTTTCGAACCACTTTTCACTTCATGACATTTTCTATCAACAAGTTTCCTCTCGGTACCACTTTTCACTTGACATTTTCTATCAACACGTTTCCATTCAACCCCAATAAGCATAGAAGACGCATATCAAAGCTAGTTGAAGCAAATATGTAGACTTTTCCGCTTATTAGTACCTTGAAGTGTGACAATTTATAAAGCAATTTTAATTTATTCATATTAAAAACAATTGTTTTAATACTTCAATTTTCTCCTATATGAAAATATTAGTAACTTATTCATCCGTCTATAAAATTATTGTAACTTTTTCCGTTTATAAGTGTCTTGAACCCGTGTGAGCATTTATAAAATATATGTAACTTATTCTCATTTATACAAATAATTGTATAAATAGTTGAATTTATGAAATTATGTGTAACTTTTTTATAAACATAATTTATATCATAAAACCACCACGATGTACTTACAAATTGATAAAGACAACTGCAAAACTAAACCCTCCAGCCACTTCCTAACTAAACGACCTAACCCAACAAAACAGAGTCAAGACATGTTACATAAATATTGTAGAAAAGTTTACAATAGTCCATTCTAACCAGTTAGGGAAAATCTAACCAGCCATAGAATGAGCACAATATCTTTTCCTTAACACCTATTGCTAACAACCATCAACAGAACATTTTGGCAGTACTAATTCCTCTACATCACCTACAACATTTTTGAAGATTATCTCATTCCTTTGATACTAAATACACCAGCACACAGTTAACCGTATAACCCTTGCACGGTTCTTTGAACATCTATCAATTATAGAATCCGCCATTTGCAAAAAATGCTCCCCAAAACTTGGAGTAATACTGTTTTCTATGCCCAGCCATAACATATTACTCCACCAAACTCTCGTCAGGGCAGAACTGGCTGAGAAGATAAGGTTCGCCATTTCCACCAGCCAAACACACACAGAGTATTCTCAGAATTCGCTATGATACCCCTATGTAACAATACAATTGTGAACGAGTTGGAATTCTATCATACATCATCCTCCACCCAAAAATCTTGATCTTTGAAGGTAGAAGCCCCATCCATATAATTCTGAAGGCCCTCTTCTCCACATCCCCAACGCACTGACAAGTAACTCCTTACACATTATGCCATAACTAGATCTCACTGGAAATTTTGTATCTGCACTTTCTGGCCAAACAAAGGTATCTGCAACATGTTTCTCAAGCCTTATGTCTTCCAAAATCACCAATAGCTCATTATTTTCTTCAACAACATCCTCGGGTAGCACAATCTCCCCATAACCCACATCCCATCTCCATACATCTTCCTCCCACCTGCCCATATCGCACACCCTAGCAGCTGCATTATTTGAATGTGCAAATAGCCTCAGAAAGATTGTTTTCAGCGGCCAATGCCCACACCAATGCCCAAACTAGAAAGGTGTTTTGACGCCATTACCAATCCTCACCGATATTTGCTGCACAAATTCATTATATTTCCGTTTACAAAAACAATTGTAACTTATTCAATTTATAAAAATGATTGTATCAATAATTTTTTTACTTTATCATTAAATTTTTATGATTATCATTTATCCTTAAAATTTTATGACTACCATTTAACATTTTTTTATGACGATCAATAGAGTATTACTGTCGAATACATGATCTGAGGCACTCCTTTTCGGAAAGTTTCTTCTCGAAGATCTAACAGACTAGGTCATGTTGAGGTTCTGAAGTCAAGATATCTCTAAAGTGCAAAATCCAATGTAGCTGCATTCCCGGGCAGGGGACATTCCCCTTATCCTCATTATCTGATCGACTCAGAAGTTGTTATTCTTCCTCTAACAAGAATTAGCATGCAGCCCTTTCAACGATAATTTAATATTTAGAATTTGGTCAATCATCTTATTGTGCCATTTTTCTTCTCTCTTCCGAACTAGCGATGTCGAGAATTCAGTTTGATAGCCAATGCATTAACCAGTACATTCATGCATTCATTCATTCACATCATATCATGCAATATATTCATGCATAAACCCCAACCAAGACTCGGGATATTCCAAGAATAGCTAGTGGTTCTCCTCAGCAGAATCAGACTTTGAAGACTATTTCTCGAATGACAGACTTAGTTCCTCCTGATACAAGTTTGAAGGCTTGTTCATAAATATCCACCAAGTAGGATTTTTATTCAATCTCAGGATATTTCGCCAACTTGGAAGTTGATCCGCGTATCCACTTGCTACAACGCATTGTCGGGACGATGCCAGCAAATTGAAGAACCTTACCATGGAAGTTTTTCAGTCACAGATGCTGAATCTGATTCTTCTATCACCGGTAAAGCTATCTGCATACAGATTGAAGATCTTGTCAACTCGGAAGTTGTTCAACATGTCTTTACATGTTCCTTAAGATCTCTCATCAGCAGAAATGTCGGAAACAAAGATTTACCGACTTCATAAACATCTGTATCACACCAGTGTGCTGGATATGATTTGTTTATCCCCAGAGAAGTGTATTCTAGGTTGTGCTACTGAATTTGTTCTATTGGTAACTCGGAAGTCACATGGTGAAGACATTCTGCATACCATGGCTCATCGCACCTTCGTGCACAACAATTCTAATATTGTTCTAGCCATATATCTTTGTTAAGGTCTGTGGGTATTCCTTAACTCTTTGGGTATTTTCTGACAAATTCTCAATTATATATTCGTTAAGGTCTGTGGGTATTCCTTAACTCTTTGGAGATTTTCTGACAAATTATCAATTATATCTTCGTTAAAGTCTGCGGGTATTCTTTAACTCTTTGGGATTTTATAACAATTTCTCAATTATATCTTCGTTAAGGTCTCATATTCCTTAAATCTTTGGGATTTTCTGACAAATTCTCAACTATATCTTCGTTAAGGTCTGCGGGTATTCCTTAACTCTTTGGGATTTTTCTGAAAATTTCTCAATCATATCTTCATAAAAGTTTGTGGGTATTCTTTAACTCTTTGGGATTTTTTTGACAATTTCTCAATCATATCTTCGATACAATCTTTTAATTTATTGCTATTCTTTTCGCTTGAGAAGTGCGATTTTCTTCTCAAAGCATATTCGTTAAGGCATCGCTGAGATGGCTTAACTTATTTCTTTTCGCTTAAGAAGTGCGGTTTTCTTCTCAAAACATTTTTGTTAAGGCATCGCTGAGATGACTTAATTTATTATTTTTGTTTTTGTTTGAGAAGTATGATTTTATTCTCAAAGCATTTTCGTTAAGGCATCGCTGAGATGACTTAATTTATTGTTTTTCCTTTTCCTTGAGAAGTGCGGTTTTCTTCTTAAAGCATTTTCGTTAAGGCATCATTGAGATGACTTAATTTATTGTTTTTCTTTTCGCTTGAGAAGTGCGGTTTTCTTCTCTAAGCATTTTCGTTAAGGCATCGTTGAGATGACTTAATTTATTGTTTTTCTTTTCGCTTAAGAAGTGCGGTTTTCTTCTCTAAGCATTTTTGTTAAGACATCTTGTGATGACTTAATCTATTATTTTTCTTTTCGCTTGAGAAGTGAGGTTTTCTTCTCAAAGCATTTTCGTTAAGGCATCGCTGAGATGACTTAATCTATTGTTTTTCTTTTCGCTTGAGAAGTTCAGTTTTCTTCTCAAAGCATTTTCATTGAGACATCCTGAGATGGCTTAATCTATTTTTTTTCGCTTGAGAAGTTCAATTTTTTTCTCATAGCATTTTCGTTAAGGCATCCTGAGATGGCTTAATCTATTTTTTTTCCACTTGAGAAGTTCGGTTTTCTTCTCATAGCATTTTCGTTAAGGAATCCTAAGATGACTTAATCTATTATTTTTCTTTTCGCTTGAGAAGTTCGGTTTTCTTCTCAAAGCATTTCCGTTAAGACGTACTGATAGGGCTTAATCTATTGTTTTTCTTTTCGCTTGAGGATTTCGGTTTTCTTTTCATAGCATTTTTGTTAAGACATCCTGAGATGGCTTAATCTATTTTTTCTTTTCGCTTGAGGAGTTCGATTTTGTTCTCAGAGCATTTTCCTTAAGACATCCTGAGATGACTTAATCTATCGTTTTTCTTTTTGCTTGAGAAGTTCGGTTTTCTTCTCAAAGCATTTTTGTTAAGACGTCTCGAGATGGCTTGATGTATTTTTTATTTTTCGCTTGAGAAGTTCAGTTTTCTTCTCGAAGCAGCTTTATTAATACGTCCTGAGATGGCTTAATCTACTTCTTCTTTTCGCTTGAGAAGTTCAGTTTTCTTCTCAAAGCATTTTCATTAAGACTTGCTGTTTTTTGGTCATTTTGGTTACTTGGTTATCCCCAGTGTTGTTGAGATCCTCTGATATTTATCATTTGTTACTGTTGTGTTAAAGCATTCTGTTGGTTCTTAACAAGTTTATTCTCCTCAGGCGTCTCTTCCTTGACTCTGTAGTCAAGATATCTTATCTGCTTTCTATCTTGGCATTGATATCTCACGTAGGGAAGATTTTTGGAGTCCTCTTGGTTTAAATCCTATTTCCACTAGGTGTATTTCTTGAGTCCAATTTTATCTGACACCCTTTGGTAAAATCTAGTATTCACTAGTCTTCCTCCTCGATCACCCAGTTGTCTCAGTTCTCCAGATACAAAGATTCAGTTATCAGTGTTGCTGCGCTTTTATTTTATTCAGAGCGCAAATTTTTGGGTTATCTTAGTATTCAATCCTCTTACACCTTGAATGTTCGAAAGTTGTCGCGTTTTCTCACTTATCTGGTTTAAGAAGATTGAATAGAGGCAGCTGTTGCACCCCAAAATTTGCCCTCTTCTTTTTACTTTTTATGGCTTATGTTTCGATCATAAACATTCATACATTATGATGGGATCAAGGTATTCTTATATCCTAGGTTTTCTTCAAGCTATGGAATTTGGGTTGTGTCGTCCATCAGTGCAATGAGGTTCTCATGTCCTCATTCTGTTATTCATTCAAGTTACCAAGGCTTCTAATGCCTTAAGACATCTCAAGGGGTCTATCACTTCATCTAAATATTGGAGGTTGCATTGAGTTGTGACATTAGGGTTTCGAATCATATTCTTATGTATTTCTCCGCATCAGTTGGATTAAAGTCTTAAGCATGACCCACTTGGTTTACCATTTGATTAAGGTTTCTCATCTCTGATATGTGATTCTGTTGATGTTTATTAATGGAAGCCTGATTAAGATTTGCATGGAAAATTTTGTTTTTTTAGATTCCTCAAAGACATTCTTGCTTCCTTCACTCATTTGATGTTTGTTGATTCTAATTTGTAGATTGAAGCATGGATCTAAGAGTGATTACAATTTGGGTTCGTCGTTGTTTACTTGATACATTGCGTTTAAATTTGTGCAAGAACTTGTGTCTTTATGGTGACAAGAGTAAGTTCAAGTAAACTTGGGAATGTCTGTTAATGATTAAATTCTAGTGCCAACCTTACTTATTCAATCGCTTCCAATGTCATTCAAATCATTCAAGTTTGTTGCATTCATTCATCCCAAATTCTACAAAGTTTCACAATACCATTTGCAAGGAAAAGATTGAATTACAAGCTCAAAAATGTTTAATATTGTAAAGCACAAGTTTATTTCATTACAAGTTGATTACAAGTTTTGCATTGAGTTACAAGTTCAGTTTAGAATATTGTTTCAAAATTACTTCATTCAAAGTTTAAATTACAAGACATAATTCTTCATCTTTTACAAGGCCAAACCAAAGATCTTAAATCCTAATACATCCTATGGTGTTTTATTCTTCATTTCTTCAAAGTTTCTTCTCAAAAGCTCTATCTCGTGTTAGCAAACAATCAATCAGTTTTGAACTTAGACTAAGGAATTTTTTGCAAGTTTCTATTCAATCTCATCATTAGGGTTTGGCTTAGGAATCAGGATTTGAGAGGTTTTATCAATTCACCATGAAGGTTTGTGATAGGAATCCGTTTTTAAGGGTGGCTTTCAATCATTCAAGCTTCCAAAGCCTCATTAAACTCAATCATAGGCCTATTTTCCTTTATTTCAAATCACAAAGAAAGCTTTGGTTCACAATAAAGACAAAGAAAGGGAGGCACAAAGAAGTAAATTCACAGCCAGTACAAACTGAACAAAATGGCCATCACAATAACAGGTCAGAAATGCACACGAGGTCTGTTTATCAAAATGATGCCAAGGCCAAAAGCAAAAACTGACAAAGCCTGTTTTTATCAGAAAAGTCACAAGTTATCAGCAGTATAAAGCCAATCATTGGCACAGAAAGAGAGGACAGTTCACACAAAAACCCTAGCGCAGCAAACACAGACGAAACCCTAAACTCTTCATTTTTCCAGAAAACAAAGACCATCATGAACAAACACAAAAAAGTTGATTGTTCATAAAACACATAGAAAAATTGATTTCGTTCATGTAGCTATCAACATAACTAGCAGAAACCCTAACCATAAACTGCATCACTTTCCTTTCACAAACCCTTCAGAAACAATATGTAAACAAAAGTTGTCCACATTATCATCAGAAAACAAAAGAAAGCCATCGTTCAACAAACAGAAATTAGAATAATCAAACCAAAACCCTAACCCTAAATCGATTCCTCATTTTCCTAAACTCACATACCCTTCAAAATAGCAAGAAGTGGAAGAGGAAAAGATATGAAGAAAAAGAACAATCTCACTGGAAGTCACTGAATCTGCCGAATAGCAACCTCAACGCCGCCAAAAAATAATAGTAGCTCGGAGAGTCTGGCTTCGGTGCCATAATGTCCGGATTCGTCATCATCCTCACCGATTTCTCCTTTGGAGACATTTGGGTTTCATTCATCCATTTTCAGATCTACGCCAAATCATGTGTTTCCTGCAAAATCAAGTGTTAGAAACACGTCAAGGAGGAGAGGACGAAGACAATGATGCAAGAAAATTAAAGATCAGAGAAAGTTGCGGCGTCGCCGCCATCCGCCGCCGTCATGTTCATGAAGGTCTCCGTCGTGTTCATCAGTGCCACCGTGACAGATCTTATGTTTCCTTTTTTTTGGGGTTTTCTAGTGTTATATTTGAATAAACATGGAGAGAGGAACGAGAAAGAGAGCATAGAAAGATAGAAGAGGATGCATAAAATGAAATTTAATTCTGATTAAGTTTTATTTTATTTTATTAAATATCGGGTTCGTGGGCCAACCCGACAGTGACAAATGTCAGTGTCTGTTTGATTGTGTTATGATTTCACGCAGGTATACTCACCACATGAACCGTGTACCCTCACATCTTAATCATTCGATCATCATCAAACGGGCCAAAAATACCTCATCCATCAACACTTTCGACGCGTCCCTGTACCACCACCATCAGATTTCTATTTGATCAAGTCCAACGCTCCAGAACATGGATGCCCATGATACACCCTTTCTGGCGGCCACACAGGATCCAACGGACCCCCATCTTGGGCCTGTGCCTCTTCTACTTCCAGCACCCCTAGATTGCTTCAAATTCCAGGCCCATTTCTAAACTTTATTCTTATTTATTTATTTTACTCTTTTATTTTATTTTGCAAATAAATTGTGTTGTTTGTATTAAAAAATTATTAGTCTTACGATAATTTTTATTTGATAATTTCTGATTAAATTATTAGTCGATTTTTATCAAATAAAATAGATCTTTTCTACTAATTATTTAAAGTTTGGAATTTGTATTGTGTGTTTTTCTTTATTTTCCGTTCATTTTAATTTTCATTAAATTTTTACCTATAAATGTTGGTTTGTATTAAATAATTATTAGTTATAGGATAATTTTATTTGATAATTATCGATTAAATTATTAGTTGATTTTTATCAAATAAAAAAGATCTTTTCTAACAATTATTTAAAGGTTTAGATGTGTATTGTGTGCTAATTATTTATTCGTCTCTTGCATGTTTGCATGAATTATTCACCATTGTACACTTCACACACAATTTTATGTCTCATCTTGGCTCGTGGCTCGTATGTCAAAAAAGCGTCTCATAGTTGGGAATGGACATGGCCATTCTCACGAGGTTAATCAAAATCCTTGTTCTTTTGATTAACCATAACCCGAATAATTTGGTCCATATACCAATCATCCATGCACAAGGGTTTCATAGTTGGGGGTAGGAGCACCTATCCTCACGAGATTAATTAATCCATATACTTGATTAATCATAACCCGATTCAATTTCTCACTTTCTCATATTCCAAACGCTAAAACACTTTGATAATAAAAATCTCCAAACCTCGATCCATCGTCGAGTTTCTTTTCAAAATATTTTCATATAAATAAATACTTTACTTCTCTCTTCCCAAACATATGGTAGTCAATCCTGTTTTGACCCTCAATTGTACGTTTGGGTAGAAAAAGATGACTAGGATGGTTCCGTCCATTCATCCGAGTACTTGGGGCGTTAGCCGTTGAACGCTTATGGTCTGGTACTTGTCTCCCACATAAAAATAAATCAACTAACTCAAAATCATTTTTTTCGCTCATATGCGATCATTGAACTCTTTTCATACAAAGAGTGTGCAATAGCTATTTCAAATACGAACAAAGACTTAGATTTTCAAACAAACTAAACAAGTCAAAGTTCAAACATTTGAAATGTCTAATGCACGATTTTTCTTATAAAATCAACATAACCAACTTAAACATTTTCAAGAAGAACTACGAAGTTTTGAATTTCTCATTGCACGAGGGAATACGTAGGCACAAGGTTTTGAAACCGCGGCAAACTCAAAATAATAATAAACAAACCCCATTTCTTCTTTCTTATTTCTCGATCATAATTTAGAAATTAGCAAATATACACAAAAACACTTAGAACTAAACGGGTCCCATCGAGAACGATGGATGTGAGGGGTGCTAATACATTCCCCTTGCATAACCGACTCCCAAATCCATATCTTTTTCTCTCGTAGACCTCCTTATCCGTCATTCGTGGGTTTTATCTATATTTTCTCATTCTTTCTAGAACAAATAAAATTAGATGACGACTTCATTGTTTTAAAATAACCGATGAAAAAAACCAGTTGTCACACCAATGACCTAACGAAAATAATGCGAATGAAATGCAAAATTCTAAACCAGATAAAAATAAAAGGGTAGGACAAATTTGGAGTATGACACCTCGGTTTAAAAAAAAAACATGAAAATATATATACAGCTACAACAACGAATCTCTACCATACATTTTTAAAAGAACAACACTCAATATATTTACAAGACATCAATCCACAACAAACTCTATATATCCATCACTATATATCTTTTTTATGAAAGCATTTTTATTGATAACAATTGCTCAAGATAATGAAATTTTAGAACTAAAAAAATTTGGGAAAGTTCTCAATGGTGTGTCGCAAGTGCATATAAAACATTTTTAATACGTTAAATAGATAACTCCTTACTTGGAGCAGATCGCTGAGTTGATTGCATGCAATCCATTAAACTTCAAAATAATGAGCATACTATGTATCCAAAAAGACCTAGATTAGAGCAAAGATATGTTGTTTTCTAAGAACAAAAACTACTATTATAACCACTACGTCAAATAAGCTATTTAATAGCACATTATTTTGTTAATGATAGCTCTTAAAAGCGTTATTAAAGTACCAATTTTTAATAGTATTTTCACTTAAGTGCTATTGAAGTGATTATTTTAAGTGTTTTTTGATATGATATTGATAGCCCTTTTAAAAAAGTGCTAATATATAATGCATGTTTGATATCACTTTCAACGAAAGCGCTAATAAATGATACATGTTTGATAGCACTCTCAAAAAAAGCGCCAATATATAACACATGTTTGATAGCACTTTCTCTTAAAAGTGCTATTATAGGAAGCTTCATTAATAGCACTTCCTAAAAAACGATATTGTAGTACAATTTTTTGGTTTTTTTTTGTTGTTGTACACAAAATCTTACTTGGTGTGCAAATATCAAAAAGCTACAATCAATTCAATACAAATAACACTTTAAGTAACTCATTGCATACATGTTATGATCCATCAACCAAATGACATTTTAAACCAAATCCTCTTGTTTACAAATATCATAACATATATAGAGGGCATTTGGTGTACTAAAAAAAAGAGGGCATTTGCATAGCCAAATTTGTAGATGCAATCGTTCCATCTAAGAGTACTTCAATCCAAATCCCAAAGCATACAGTTATATTCTATAAACAAAACACATAAAAAACAAGAAAGGATAAAAAAACAACACCAATAACCACACTTCACGGTCTAAAAGCGTTGAATCCTCAAATACAATCACTTAGCTAGGCAAAATAACTGCTTCCTGTTTTCCTGTATCATAGAAGAAATATTGATTATGTATTGTACAATACAAACTAATTCAAGATATATATATATATATATATATATATATATATATATATATATATATATATATATATATATATATATATATATACACACACACACATATCTCTCTCTCTCTCTCTCTCTATATATATATATATATATATATATATATATATATATATATATATATATATATATATATATATATATATATATATATATATAATAATCAAATATTTAATGTGGGTCTAACAAGAGGCCCATAAAATAAGGAATGTTTGTTATAAACTAATAACAATAAATCAATATAATTAATGCAATAATTGAACTAATTACGTTTAACTAGAACATGACTTGTAAATTTATAGATCACAATTTATATTATTAGATGCATATAAACAGTAAAAAGAATATAATTCAAATTCTCAAAATATACATAACCCTTAATTGTATGTAACCTTCTTTTCATGATCCAGAACTAGATATCAAACACCTTACAATTATTACTACAGAGATCTAAAATTTTCAAGTAGAAACATAGAACTATAAATCAATCATGCAATAAACTATAAATTCATCATACATAAGAACTTAAGAAGCATAAAGTTATGATTATGAAATTAATTTCACCCATATAATTACTTAAAATTGCTAATTAAGGGAGTAAATTTACACTTAAATATGGAATTAACTTTTGCTTTCATGAATCAGATACTCACAAATAATAAAACACCAAAATAAGGTAAACAAAACCACTCACATATGATAAAAATCCAAAATAAAGTCACAATGCAAGTCAGTGTTCCGTATTTTTCTATTTCAAAATTTTAATTGGAGACGAAAAAAACACTTAATACCTCTGTCTCATATCTTCTAAACCAATAAACAATTAAAATCATTTATATGACAACTCTAAATCCAACTCAAAAACCAAAAATGAACATCTAAGTCAAAACATTTGAACTCTAAATCCATGAGTAATAATATACTTGTATATTGAAGAAAATATAATGGTAATGTGATATAGTGATATTACCTTGTGGAAGTTTCCTCGTTTGTTCACTGTTGAAGTATCATTTTTGTAGTCCTCCATTCATTTTCTTTTATGAAATTATTTTTCTGTAACTTCTAATTTATAGGCTTTTATATCGGGTATCTATATATATCTTCAATATATAACTTCTATATAGGCATTTATATATAACTTTTATATATAACTTATGTAACTTTATATATATATATATATATATATATATATATATATATATATATATATATATATATATATATATATATATATATATATATATATATATATATATATATATATATATATATATATATATATATATATATATATATATATATATATATATATATGTAATATCTCACTCCATGTATTCCTATGTTGGATATATAGTTGAGTTGCCTGTACTCCTAAATTGGATATCTAGTTGAACTACATGTATTCTTAATTTGAATTTTTACTCAGCATCAAGATAATTTAATCTTGTCTGTTACTTCGCTTTTCCTTAAAAATGTTGAGTCCTCTAGCAAGCTAATATTTAAGATCAAATTCACATTACTCAACACCTCAAATCTTAATTAATTGTTTATAAGTGAAACTTCAGAAACTAAAACGCTATGACGACCATAACAGGACTAAAACGCTACGACGACCACAACATTACTAAAATTTCTGTAGAGGTAAACTAATAAACTATCATATATGAAATTAAGAAAGGGAAGAAACGTTACAGATAGAATATTGTAAACGCAAAGCAATAATAAAAGAAAAGAAAGATTACCATATACCAATGAAGAGAGGACAACGATGGTGAGTTACGTAGAAATTTGAGTTGAAAAGAAAAATCTACAAAACTGTTAATGGATTTTGAAATACTTGCTGCAGAAAATGTGCTAGGATCTGTTACCAAGTATGTGTACCTCAGGTTGCTGAAGGTCCTGTTACCATGTATAAACATTCACTTTATAATATTTCAATTGAGGAAAGTTTGAAACTTTGGAGAAAAAGGTGTGAAACAAATATGTTTATGATGAAGACAACAATAAGACAATAACAAAGACTAAACTTCTAGAGGTGGTGTTTAATGGATTGCAACTTCTCTTGCATATTGAATTGCTTAACTGCCTTAGAAAATATGATACAAATGAGTTCTATATATAGAGACTCAAAATACAAAGATATAAATGCTACATAGAAAATGCTATATGATAAATGCTGGATATTTCCATGGAGGTGTAGATCCAAGGAATGAACTTTTCTAATCCCAAGAGAATATAAATTTCAAACTCTCTTTGACTGCATTTAAATTTATTTCATCAAAACTCCCCCATAAATTTAAATGCTTCTTCAATCCATCATTCCCAACATCCTTTTGCCTCTGTCGAATAACTCTTTCGATAATGGTTTTGTGAAGACGTCCGCAGCCCGATCCTTGCTTGCTACATGTTTTAGTTCGAAAATTCCTTCCTTCACATGTTCTCAAATGAAATGGAATCGAACATTAATGTGTTTGCTCCTTTCATGGTTTACTTGATTCTTCGCTAGTTCGATTGCTGACTTCTTGTCCACCCGAATTATTGTTGTATCGAATGATTCTTTTCAATGTCTTCCAGTGTGTGTGGAGTGGTTCTTCCATAAATCGACTCACAATACCAACACTTAGCGAAAGATCTGGCCTTGTGCAAGTCAGATATCGAAGACTTCCTACCAAGCCTCAAAATTTACTTGCTTCTACACGCTTCCACCATCAAATTTCGAAAATTTTTCTCCTGGTTCCATCAGTGTCGAAATTGGATTGCAGCTATCTAGTTTAAATCTCTTCATGATGTCTTTTGCATATTTTCTTGTGAGATGAAAATTCATGTTTCTTCTTGTCGAACTTCTATGCCAAGATAGTATCTCATTAGGCCTAAGTCTGTCATCTCGAACTCACGTGTCATTGTGCTTTTGAATTCTTCGATCAACTGGTCATTGTTGCCCATGAAAATCAGGTCATCAACATAGAGAGCAACAAGCAGAATATCTTCTTTATTCTTCTTTACGTAAAAAGCATGTTCATAGGGACATTGCTGAAAACCTTTCTCCTTGAAGTATGTATCAATACGCGTATTCCATGCGCATGGTTCCTGCCTCAGCCCATAAAGTGCTTTCTTCAATCTCAACACTTTTCCTTCGTATTCAGATTTCATGTGTCTTGGTAGTACTTGGATGTAGACTTCTTCTTCAAGCACACCATTCAGAAAAGATGATTTGACATCCATATGAAATATCTTCCATTTGAATTGAGCAGCTTGAGAAATGAGCAATCGAATTGTTTCCATTCTTGCAACAGGTGCAAATACTTCCTCATAGTCAATTCCTTCTTTCTATTTGTAGTCTTTCGCCACCAGTCGCGCCTTATACCTTTTGATTTCTCCTTGAGCATTCATCTTCTTCTTGAACAACCACTTCACACCAATAGTTTGACTTCCTTTTGGCAACTCAACAAGTTCCCAAGTGTTGTTATGTTCAATGGTCTCGAATTCTTCGTTCATGGCATTCTTCCATTTTTCATCTCTCTAAGCTTCTTCAAAAACAAATGTTTTCAGAATCTGCCAACAGACATACAAGATGCACTTCCTCTATGTTATCAAACAAATCTTGTAAGCTTCGCATTCTGGGCTGTGAGAGTTCGTTCATTTTCACTATCGGAGTCTTTATGACCTATCGAAGTATTTGTTGGCACAACAACAGATGATTCTCCATCTTCGACCACGACTTCTGTCTTACTGTTCCAGTCCCATCTACTTGCTTCGTTCACACGAACGTCTCTACTTACTATCACCCTTTTGTTTAGAGGATCGAACAACCTATATCCCTTTGTCTTCTCATCATACCCAATGAGTATGTACTTTTGACTCTTGTCTTCAAGCTTTGTTCTTCGTTGATCTGGTACAGATGCATATGCAACACTACCAAAGACTTTGAAATGAGACACAATTGGCTTCTGACCACTACAAGCTTCTTGTGGTGTTTTATCTCCTAGCTTCGAACATGGACATCTATTTTGCACATAGATTGCACATTGAACAGCTTCTGCCCAAAATTCTTTCGAAATATTCTTGCTCTTAAGTATTGTTCAAACTATGTCAAGGATTGTTCGATTCTTCCTTGCAGTCACTCCATTTTTTTGAGGTGAGTATGCTGCAGTTAGAAACCTCCTTATTCCCTCCTCTTCACAATACTTCATGAATGCTGTTGAAGTGTACTCTCCACCTCTATCTGATCGAAGGACCTTGATGTGTCTAACAGTTTCCTTCTCCACCATCACTTTAAATTTTTGAATACTTCGAATGCTTCAAATTTTTCTTTCAATAAATAGACCCAAGTCTTTCTTGAGAAATCATCAATGAACGAAATGAAATACTTCTTACCACTGAAGGATTCTGGAGTAATTGGTCCACATATGTCGGTGTGAATCAATTCAAGAATATGTTTAGCCTGATACTATGCCTTCTTTTGAAACGATGTTCTTGTTTTTTTACTAAGAACACAATCTTCACAAAATTTTCCTTCATACTCCATGTCTGGAAGTCCATGCACCATGTTCTTCTTTTCTAATCTCATTATCCCTTCTCAGTTAATTTTCCTAGACTCAGTATGTTTGCTTTGAGATATGATACATAATACACATCTTGGATTGACCCTATCAAGTCATCCTTCTGCATATAGCAGATTGTCCCCTTTCCTTCGACCATTATTTTTGATGCATCTCCAAAGGATACATGCCCATCTTCAATCTTTGCAATCTCTCTAAATAGGTGTTTATGACCACACATATGGTTACTTGCTCCAGAGTCAAGATACCATATAGTGTCCTTTTCTACATCTACTTCCTTTTGAGTCATCAGTAGAAAACCTTCATTCGAACCTGCATCTAAGGAAAAGTTTATTGTCTCTTCCACTTTTCTTTTTAGATGACAATCTTTTGCAAGACGTCCCGACTTTCCACAATTGTAGCAACTGTAGGAATTACAGTCCTTCGTATAGTGCCCCTATTTGTTACATTAGTAACATTCAATGTTTGTGTAGTTTGTTCGACCACCTCTTTGATCACATACTCTGCCACGCCAATTTTGTTGGCTCGATTGTCCTCTATGGAAGTTGTTGTTTTGATAACTTTGACCACCATCACGTCCTCCACAACTACGTATTCTCCCACGAAAGTTTTGAGAGAACAATGCTCTTTCGTATCTGGCAACTTCCTTGGTTTGATCTGCATCATCAGATGCCTCCTCCTTCTTCTTCAACTTGCGTTGTTCGTGTGCTTCGAGAGAATTTGTAAATTCTTCATAGTAACTCTCGAAAGATTCTTCGATTCTTCTATTGCACATACTATATTTTCGAACATGTCTGTCAAAGATCTCAAAATCTTTTCGACAATACGAGCATCAGTCAATGCTTCTCCATTTCGACTCAGTTTGTTTGCCACCGTTTGCACACGCGTTATGTAGTCCGACATGGACTCCGTCTCTTTCATCTTCATTCTTTCTAGTTCACCTCAAAGAGTTTGCAAGAGAACTTGCTTAGCTCTATCTACTCCTCTAAACGCTCTTTCAATGGTGTCCCACGCTGCTTTCGACGTAGTCGAACCAACAATCTTCTCAAAGGCTGATTCATCGACAACCCTAAGCAACATGTACAATGTTGTTTTATCTTTCCATCGCGTCTCTTTCAATGCCTTGTTTTGGGCTGTTATGTACCCAGTTGTATTAGCTGGTTCTACAAACCCATCATTTGTTACTTCTCACACATCTAGAGATCCAAGAAGTGCCTTCATCTGGATACTCTAATTTTCATAATTCTAATTTTATAGTTGTGGTAGTGGCATCTAATTCATCATATTCTCTATTGGCTCTGATGCCAATTTGAAGACAAAAACAAGACAATAACAAAGACTAAACTTCTAGAGGTGGTGTTTAGAGGATGACAACTTCTCTTGTATATTGAATTGCTTAATTGCCTAAGAAAATATGATACAAATGAGTTCTATATATAGAGACTCAAAATACAAAGATATAAATGCTACATAGGAAATGCTATAAAATAAATGCTGGATATTTCCAAGGAGGTGTAAATCCAAGGAATGGACTTTTCTAATCCCAAGATAATATAACTTTCAAACTCTCTTTGACTGCATTTAAATTTATTCCAACATATGATATGTATATCATGTAAAAGATAGTTAAGAATCTACTACAAGACATAACTTTGATGATCAATAACTAAATAAAAGATCAATTGTTAGATTACATTGGTTCACTTAGAAGCGTATATTAAAATCAGAGAACAACTTGCAGGTTTGTTCATACAGCTTGTAAAGTTATTAGATTTTGACAGAATAAGATGTTAACAAACAACATGCAAATGTGATTATAAATGTTCGTTAAGTTATTTTATATCCTATACATCAAACACAAACATCTTATAAAAATATTTGAACTTAACTCAAACCAAAAGCTAGCTCATGGGGAAGACTTATTCTATTTGTTTGTCTTGCAAATGTATAGGCTAAGATTAAGAAATTTATAATCTCAAGATTCTCAACAGAAGCAATAGGTAAACAAAGAAAAAGCATTTATGGTAAATATGAAAAGTATAGTAGTTTACCTTGCAAATGAGTGGTCAAAGAATCTAATGTGGAATTATTAATTGTAACAATCCTCAATTTTATCCTATAGAAAAAGAAAACCATAGAAAAAGTGTTAAATTCTGCAGATGAAAATGACTAAAACAGAAATAAAATTTTAGTGTATCAACAGTTTTTGTTCATGTAATTAAAGTTGAGTTAGAGAGAAAATTAAAACAAAGGTGAAATCAAGTAATGTTACCATGGATAAGAATCAATGAAAGCATCGTAACTATGTAACTTAAACAACAAATCTCATATTTTATCAAAAGCACTTTAATCGCATGGATCAAAGAAAATCTTAGTCCAAATCCTTATGTTTCTAAACTTCCTATTCAAACAAAACAAAGAAGTAGCTAAAAATTAAAAGAAGGATCTCTTTATAGGGGCGGAAAAACGGGCCGGTCTCCCTGTCCCGCCAATACCTCGCTTTTAGCCTGCCAAAAAAATGGGACGGGCAAGCCTGCCAAGTGGAAATGAACATAAAAATCTAATTCACCCCGCCGAGTGGCGGGTTGACAAGTGGCAAACTTGGCTGCCTACATTTTTATTTATTTTTTTCTCATATTTTTTTGTAGATTAATAGATTTTTTTACATTTCAATTAGATTTTTCATTTATATTTTAGAGTAATTTTAGAAAGCATGTTTGAACAAATTTTACTTCAAAAAAACATTGCATATATTAACAAATTAAAATATAAATTAAAAACATCAAGAATTGAATTATTATAATTAACTTTAAAAAATGGTGGGATTGAGGTGGAATAAACTAAACGAATAGGTGCGGCGGGATTTGGCGAGCGACGGGTTTTGGCGGGACGTTCTTGGGTGGGTGGAGTCTTTAGCGGGAAAACTTTGGTGGGTGGAGTCCCAAATATCAACCCAACTTATTGTTTTACAGTGGATTCGCAGGCCGGTCTGGCGGGCCACAACCCGTTTTACCACCCCTATCTCTATACCTGCCATCGAAGATTCTGACGAAAACATCAACTCCGGTATGGTCTCCGGTAGTTTCCTCTTTCTAGTGGTGGATTGAAGAGTCGGGGTGAATCAGCCAAGAATCGTTTGCGACGAGGGAGAATCGATGGCTGAGCAGTTGCGAAACTGTGGTTAATCGTTCGTGATGAGGGAGATTCAATGGCTTCTTCTTGTCCGACTTAGGATTACCGGAAGATGACGACAGCGAAGATGAAGAAGAATAGAGTTATGAAAGTGGAGAGGGAAAAGAGGTGGGTTGTGGAGCGTGTATTTTGGTTTTTGGTGTGAGTGGTCAAAATTTGTACGCCAAAGTAAAAATTATCTGCCAAAAAAATTTTACTCTATTTTTATTTTATTAATTATATATAACATAGATAGAAGCGTCTCTTGGTTTAGTTAAAAAAAACTGTTTTAGTCTTTCTTATTTATTAATTATATATTATTAAAATAATATCGCTTTTGCATAACCATTAACAAATGATAGTTTAATAATAGCATTTAACAAAAGTGTTAACTGTATGAATAATATTAATAGCATTTTTAGAAAAGTTCTATTTTACTGTACAATATTAATAACGTTTTGTAAAAAGTGCTATCTTACTGAAATTTAATAATAGCGGTTTTACCCAAAAGCTATCAAAATCATATTGTTTGCATTATATAATAGCGCCGGATCATAAAGTACTATCATAAATGTATTTTTTTCTTTTTAATAGCGCTTTGTTTAAAAATCTTATTAAATTAGACGATACTAAATATCAATTTTGACGTAACGAACACTGCATTTGTTGTAATAGTGTAATTTAATATTATATGTAAATAATATAACGTTAAAAAAATTTATACACCTTTTACATCAATGTTATAAGAAACCGAGAAGATACAATTTTAACGTATTAATTTAAGATATCGATCACTGTCCTTAAATAAAATATGGTACTTCATCCTATGAATAAACACATCGAGGATTGGAAGAATAGACAACTCAATAATAGTGATGCATAAGAACGTGGAGTACAAACACATGTAATTATTATATTATATGATATTTGTTAAAAATATAGTTAAATTAAAATTAAAATATTAATAAAAATCTTCTGCTATGATTTAATGGCATTGCATATTAGTATTAGTAAAATGCATATTAGTATTAATAAAATGCATATTAGTATTAATAAAAAAATGTAACAAGTTCCGAATATTATTTTGGATTTATTGGTTAGCAAACAATCTTATAAGGAATATATAATTTTGTTGCTGTCTCAAGGATTAATATCATAATAAATTCAAAAGACCTAAATTGTTTGGACAAATAGATTCTCATATTGTGCTTCAATGCGAGTAAATTTCGACGTAGAAGAAAAACCTATTTGATTAGTTATCATGAATGAATCAAGCCAAACAAATATTTTCAATATATAATATTTATTATGTGATTCATGCAAATATGAGAAGAGAATATAATGTTGACAAGAGAATTTATTATGTTGCATCATGAAACTGTAAACAACTCAAGTTCATACATTTATAACCTGAGTCTCAAGTCCAACTTCTGAGCCTTACTTGGACCAAGTCTTAATTCCAAATCTAGTTCTTCTCTTTCTTGACTTGAATTGGTGACTCCTTGTTGAATTGCTTCTTGCTGGTTGAGATTAATAATCCACTCTTTCATAACCTTGTTCTTATCTTCTCTATGGACTTTCATGTGACCACTCAAGGCATTAATTCCTAAAAAAGTTTTTCCACAATACATACATGTATGAACTTTTCTTTTATCCATAGAAAATCAGAAAACAAAAACAAAAGAGCTTCTCCCCAACTATTAATCTAGACCTGCAACTAGACTACACTATATGCATAAAGGAATAAGTTTATGGAATTTTATATTCGTAGGGTAATTAAAAAGTTAACATTAATTTCTTAACTTTGCTTTGGATTTATTCTATATTTGATTTTGATAAAGAATTATATATTTGACTACTTTGCTTGGTATGGTAAAAAAAATCCAAATGGTTTGCTTATTAAGTAGATAATTTATTGGCTAGTTTTTACCTTTCTAATTAAAAAAAATTATAACCAGTAATAAAATTAATACTAGTCTTTAACTTTAAATACTAACTAGTAAGAAATTTGTGCTACCGCACAGGTCCTATTTTGATTCACATTACAAGTCTATCAAACCATCATTTATAAAGTTTCAATTCATTCTTCAATTAATATTACCTAGTTACAAATAGAGGATAATATATGCACCAACTTTTAAATATTTATCTGTACTTACTATAAATCGTACAGTCGAATGTCTAACTTCAATTATATAAAACAACTGCAAAATAAATATTTAAAAGATAAATATTAAAATGAACAGTCTACAGTTGGTATCTCATAGATATGTTCACATCTACGCGTGAAGTTTGATGAGTTAACAAACACAATTGAATTCAAATGAGTTAATTCTAAAAATTTATTAAACATATTTTATATATTAGTCCATTTTTTCAAACCTAAAATGTATGAAGCCGTCAAATTTCAGTTTTAAAACTTTTTTATTATATCCTAAAATAAATCAGTCTAACTATACAAAAATATTCATTAATCCAAAACTTTATTTAATTAATCAATCTTTTACAAATTTTCAGAACCACTTTTCACTTCATGACATTTTCTATCAACAAGTTTCCTCTCGGTACCACTTTTCACTTCGACATTTTCTATCAACACGTTTCCATTCAACCCCAATAAGCATAGAAGACTGCATATCAAAGCTAGTTGAAGCAAATATGTAGACTTTTCCCGCTTATTAGTACCTTGAAGCTGTGTGACAATTTATAAAGCAATTTTTAATTTATTCATATTAAAAACAATTGTTTTAATACTTCAATTTTTCTCCTATATGAAAATATTAGTAACTTATTCATCCCGTCTATAAAATTATTGTAACTTTTTTCCGTTTATAAGTGTCTTGAACCCGTGTGAGCATTTATAAAAATATATGTAACTTATTCTCATTTATACAAATAATTGTATAAATAGTTGAATTTATGAAATTATGTGTAACTTTTTTTTTATAAACATAATTTATATCATAAAACCACCACAGTGTACTTACAAATTGATAAAGACAACCTGCAAAAACTAAACCCCTCCAGCCACTTCCTAACTAAACGACCTAACCCAACAAAACAGAGTCAAGACATGTTACATAAATATTGTAGAAAAGTTTACAATAGTCCAGCCCTAACCAGGTTAGGGAAAATCTAGACCAGCCATAGAATGAGCACAATATCTTTTCCTTAACACCTATTGCTAACAACCATCAACAGAACATTTTGGCAGTACTAATTCCTCTACATCACCTACAACATTTTTGAAGATTATCTCATTCCTTTGATACTAAATACACCAGCACACAGTTAACCGTATAACCCTTGCACGGTTCTTTGAACATCTATCAATTATAGAATCCGCCATTTGCAAAAAATGCTCCCCAAAACTTGGAGTAATACTGTTTTCTATGCCCAGCCATAACATATTACTCCACCAAACTCTCGTCAGGGCAGAACTGGCTGAGAAGATAAGGTTCGCCATTTCCACCAGCCAAACACACACAGAGTATTCTCAGAATTCGCTATGATACCCCTATGTAACAATACAATTGTGAACGAGTTGGAATTCTATCATACATCATCCTCCACCCAAAAATCTTGATCTTTGAAGGTAGAAGCCCCATCCATATAATTCTGAAGGCCCTCTTCTCCACATCCCCAACGCACTGACAAGTAACTCCTTACACATTATGCCATAACTAGATCTCACTCGAAATTTTGTATCTGCACTTTCTGGCCAAACAAAGGTATCTGCAACATGTTTCTCAAGCCTTATGTCTTCCAAAATCACCAATAGCTCATTATTTTCTTCAACAACATCCTCGGGTAGCACAATCTCCCCATAACCCACATCCCATCTCCATACATCTTCCTCCCACCTGCCCATATACACCCTAGCAGATGCATTATTTGAATGTGCAAATAGCCTCAGAAAGATTGTTTTCAGCGGCCAATGCCCACACCAATGCCCAAACTAGAAAGGTGTTTTGACGCCATTACCAATCCTCACCGATATTTGCTGCACAAATTCATTATATTTCCGTTTACAAAAACAATTGTAACTTATTCAATTTATAAAAATGATTGTATCAATAATTTTTTTACTTTATCATTAAATTTTTATGATTATCATTTATCCTTAAAATTTTATGACTACCATTTAACATTTTTTTATGACGATCAATAGAGTATTACTGTCGAATACATGATACTGGAGGCACTCCTTTTCAGGAAAGTTTCTTCTCGAAGATCTAACAGACTAGGTCATGTTGAGGTTCTGAAGTCAAGATATCTCTAAAGTGCAAAATCCAATGTAGCTGCATTCCCGGGCAGGGGACATTCCCCTTATCCTCATTATCTGATCGACTCAGAAGTTGTTATTCTTCCTCTAACAAGAATTAGCATGCAGCCCTTTCAACGATAATTTAATATTTAGAATTTGGTCAATCATCTTATTGTGCCATTTTTCTTCTCTCTTCCGAACTAGCGATGTCGAGAATTCAGTTTGATAGCCAATGCATTAACCAGTACATTCATGCATTCATTCATTCACATCATATCATGCAATATATTCATGCATAAACCCCAACCAAGACTCGGGATATTCCAAGAATAGCTAGTGGTTCTCCTCAGCAGAATCAGACTTTGAAGACTATTTCTCGAATGATGACTTAGTTCCTCCCGATACAAGTTTGAAGGCTTGTTCATAAATATCCACCAAGTAGGATTTTATTCAATCTCGGGATATTTCGCCAACTTGGAAGTTGATCCGCGTATCCACTTGCTACAACGCATTGTCGGGACGATGCCAGCAAATTGAAGAACCTTACCATGGAAGTTTTTCAGTCACAGATGCTGAATCTGATTCTTCTATCACCGGTAAAGCTATCTGCATACAGATTGAAGATCTTGTCAACTCGGAAGTTGTTCAACATGTCTTTACATGTTCCTTAAGATCTCTCATCAGCAGAAATGTCGGAAACAAAGATTTACCGACTTCATAAACATCTGTATCACACCAGTGTGCTGGATATGATTTGTTTATCCCCAGAGAAGTGTATTCTAGGTTGTGCTACTGAATTTGTTCTATTGGTAACTCGGAAGTCACATGGTGAAGACATTCTGCATACCATGGCTCATCGCACCTTCGTGCACAACAATTCTAATATTGTTCTAGCCATATATCTTTGTTAAGGTCTGTGGGTATTCCTTAACTCTTTGGGTATTTTCTGACAAATTCTCAATTATATCTTCGTTAAGGTCTGTGGGTATTCCTTAACTCTTTGGAGATTTTCTGACAAATTATCAATTATATCTTCGTTAAAGTCTGCGGGTATTCTTTAACTCTTTGGGATTTTATAACAATTTCTCAATTATATCTTCGTTAAGGTCTGCGGGTATTCCTTAAATCTTTGGGATTTTCTGACAAATTCTCAACTATATCTTCGTTAAGGTCTGCGGGTATTCCTTAACTCTTTGGGATTTTTCTGAAAATTTCTCAATCATATCTTCATTAAAGTTTGTGGGTATTCTTTAACTCTTTGGGATTTTTTTGACAATTTCTCAATCATATCTTCGATACAATCTTTTAATTTATTGCTATTCTTTTCGCTTGAGAAGTGCGATTTTCTTCTCAAAGCATATTCGTTAAGGCATCGCTGAGATGGCTTAACTTATTTCTTTTCGCTTAAGAAGTGCGGTTTTCTTCTCAAAACATTTTTGTTAAGGCATCGCTGAGATGACTTAATTTATTATTTTTGTTTTTGTTTGAGAAGTATGATTTTATTCTCAAAGCATTTTCGTTAAGGCATCGCTGAGATGACTTAATTTATTGTTTTTCTTTTTCCTTGAGAAGTGCGGTTTTCTTCTTAAAGCATTTTCGTTAAGGCATCATTGAGATGACTTAATTTATTGTTTTTCTTTTCGCTTGAGAAGTGCGGTTTTCTTCTCTAAGCATTTTCGTTAAGGCATCGTTGAGATGACTTAATTTATTGTTTTTCTTTTCGCTTAAGAAGTGCGGTTTTCTTCTCTAAGCATTTTTGTTAAGACATCTTGTGATGACTTAATCTGTTATTTTTCTTTTCGCTTGAGAAGTGAGGTTTTCTTCTCAAAGCATTTTCGTTAAGGCATCGCTGAGATGACTTAATCTATTGTTTTTCTTTTCGCTTGAGAAGTTCAGTTTTCTTCTCAAAGCATTTTCATTGAGACATCCTGAGATGGCTTAATCTATTTTTTTTCGCTTGAGAAGTTCAATTTTTTTCTCATAGCATTTTCGTTAAGGCATCCTGAGATGGCTTAATCTATTTTTTTTCCACTTGAGAAGTTCGGTTTTCTTCTCATAGCATTTTCGTTAAGGAATCCTAAGATGACTTAATCTATTATTTTTCTTTTCGCTTGAGAAGTTCGGTTTTCTTCTCAAAGCATTTCCGTTAAGACGTACTGATAGGGCTTAATCTATTGTTTTTCTTTTCGCTTGAGGATTTCGGTTTTCTTTTCATAGCATTTTTGTTAAGACATCCTGAGATGGCTTAATCTATTTTTTCTTTTCCTTAACAAAATCTCAATTGATTTAGTTTTGTTTTATTAATCTTTCTATAAAAAGATAAATAATTTTAAAACATTTCTTATTTCAAATAAGGATCTAGCTAATTACAAAATAATTTGTATTCTTTTGTTTTTAGAATTAATGATAAACTAAATATTTAACCTTAAAATAAAAAAAAAGTTATAACTTTAGTAAGAAGGATAATTGTGGTTTTTATAGATACTGTAGTTAAGTTGTAAGAAGGATAATCGTGATTTTTATAGATACTTTAGTTAGGTTGTATAATATTTCTTAAAAATACGTGATTTTTATGATGGCAGCAACATCGAGCAGGGTAGGAGTAATCATACCATACTTGGTATGGAAAGTGTTGGTCGACCCCTCCAAAAAGTGTAAGGCAGCCAGCAGCATGCCACTAGAATAGGTCTGGTACAATAGGAAATCTCTAACAATGTGTACATTCTCATTCTTTTCCATTGATCTCCTTTGTCGGTTTCTAAACACGCCTTCCAAGCACTAAACTTAGGGCAATTCAAGGGTGGAGCAGTTCTAAAATTTCTTTCATGTTGAAGTGTAGTAGGGTTTGAGGAAAAGATTATAGGTCTGGTTATAGTGCTTGTAGGGAAAAAATCCCCTTTGTCATCTACGTATATTTCAGAAGGCATATCTGTAGGAAGTGGACCTAGGAAAGCTAGAGGTTTTTCTTTGAGAGAGAAGGGAATGAGTACTTGGGATTGCCAGATTTTGGTTTTCTCCTCAGCAAATTGAGGCTCTGGTACATGGGGTTTACCGTCGACGAGGCGTAACTCAAGGTCCATGGCTGGAGAAGTAGTTGGGTTGCTAGCGTTCGCCATTGTAGAAAGCTTGAAGAAGTTTTGAAGACGGTGAACAATGATGGTGTTTTGTGAGTTATGGGTTTTCTGAAGTGAGAGATTGAAGAAAGCAAAGAAAAAAGAAGAAGAGAAAATGAAGAAGGAAGGTATTTATAGTATCTGAAGGGAAGAAAGAAATAATGGAGAAAATATTTTGTAATTTCCTAAGTCTGAATCATGTCAAGTCGATGGACACGTGCTGCGAGATTAATGTAGGAGTGGTGGGTCACGTCTCCCACTAAAAACATAATGATGGCGAGAATTAAATGTTCACACATCTCAAAACGGAAAGTGTGATATGTTTCCATGATTACGTGACGTCACGGAAAAGTGGAATAGTAACGTTCACTTTTTGAAGGAGTTGGAACGACTTGGTCGAATGGTGGTAAAACTGACACTTCTAAGATGCCATTATCTCATATGAGTCAAAAATTCGAAAATGACATCTCTGGGGGGCATTTTGTTACCTTGAAAAATCTCAAAGTATCCAAGTACGTGTATTAAATAGGGGTATTCTCAGAAGCTAAGGGTAATCCTTGAAGATAAGGGCTTTTAAGGAATTAAAATCCATGGATCAAAGAAATTAATGGTTAAAGAGAATATGAAGACAAAGATGTCGAAGTTTAGCCGTGTTGACTAGAAGGATATAAAAGGATATATGTTAAGACATGTGGAAATTGGTTTAGTCGACCAGAGTACGAAGAACAAGGAAAATGGTCGAAGTTGGTTTTGTCGGCCAAACGAGATTCTGGACTTAGAAGAATTTTATTGTTTTAATCTTACTAAAGGAAATGGGTCGACGTAAGCCAGAGGCAGTTTATTTTTAGAAGCCAAAGCGAGAAGATTTAAATTTCAAAGACATAAGCGGTTACCAGTTGTTCGTGTGCTGATTGGGCGCCAAGAAGGTGGAGACATCTTGTGGAGCAGTTACCTCAATATTCGAATATTGCTCGTAGATCTCATCTAGGACGTTACATTGTAAATATTATAAATAAGTAAATTCAGTGTAATTTTCGGGTGTTCACTTGTATACTCAAATCACTTTCCAAAACCCTGTCTATTCCGAGCGTTAGGAAGCAAAGAGTTGAGAAGTGCTTGATGTACGTGAATCACCACCTTTATTTCAATGCATATCTTTTATCTTTCAATCGTCCCTTTTGAATACTTTACTTGTTTTTTATTTAAATTTGCGAAAAATATTTACGTTATGTTCTACTTCGCGTAAACAATTCAATACTCTCTGTCGGTCACGAGTCACCAGTCAGTTAGTTTATTGAGTCTTACTTCGTATAAAAAGCCTGTTGTCGGTCACAAGTTACTAGTCAGTCGATCGAATCTTCGTGTGGAAAGCCGTTATACTTGTTCCCTTAGTCTTAGAAAACCGTTTCTTTGATATAGATTTCGACACAACTAGTATAATTTCAAAATCTTAGCACATGTCCTAAGATCAACTGGTCGATCTTGCGAGTAACCCTTAGTTTTAGGACTTTGGGAGGACTAATAGTTGTTTACCATTTTCCAGAGTAAACAAAGTGTTAGCCAAGTTTCTTGGTTCTTGTTGTATTCTCTATGGGATTTCTTGTATGTTTTTGTGTGATAAATCGTTGGTTGAAGTTAGAGGAACAAAAGGTTGTTTATATAGAGGAATCAGAAAGGTTTTGGGGGGAAAATAATGAGTGATTTGAACGGTTTTGGTTTCCAGGTTTGATGCTTTATGGATGAAGGTCATTTATTGATATTTTGATGTAAGTTCATGATATGTTTTTGGACTATGGTTGCAGGTGTAGCAGGGCTATTTGGACTGATATGGATGTGGCATGTTGCACCAGCTTATGCAGGGCTATCTTGTTATGTTGTGGACAACTTTTTTGGAGCATAGTTGTTGTACCCCAAAATTTACCCTCTTCTTTTCCGCGTTCTTGGCTTATAATCCGGTTGCATAAGCATACATGTAGTCGCATGCATAAGCATTGATCATAAGGATTTCCAGGTTCAAGGTGTTCTAAATGGAAACCAAAAAGAGTTTACTGGCTTTTTTCTTAATAAAGCAGATTTCGGGTTTCCAGTGCGTTATGGGCACTCCCGAAGGCGTATTTATCATCTCCTTGTGTATTTTCTGTTGATGTTCGGGGAAAAGGTCCCTCCCATTATTGGCTACAACTTTCGTTTGAAGGCCGAGAGCAGGTTTTGTGAGGAAGGTCCTCAAAGAAACGGTTTTCCCCGGTGGATTACGGTAAACTTTAGTGCTGAACCGTACGTTTTTCACACTAAAAGGTCTTTATCTCCTAGGTAGAAACTCGGAATTGAGCGGGACTGATTTTTAAAATTCCGTATTGAAGTCTTCTACGACTTTCATTTGCAACTCGGGAGCTGGTTCCTCACCGATCAGTACCAGAATTTCATTCTTTGAAGTTGGTTTTGAGCGGAACTGAGCATTTTTTCATCTGATACGCGAAGTTCAGAATATCATATCTCGCTCGATTTTCATCGAAACAAGATGGGACCAGTGCCAAAAGTTCACAAATTTTGTCAGCTTCGTTTGTCTTAAAAATACTCATTCACAAATTTTGATCAGGGGATCCTCGTTTGAGGCGTTTTCTCGGAAGAGCGCAAATAAAATTCTGCATGTGTCAGTTGTCCAAAAATGGTGCTGAAACTTCAAAAATTCTTATTTCCCTGACCGTTCACCGGATTAAGTCGTAATTTTGAATCACGCAAGCAAAATCGCATTCCGGACACTTTTTGTTTACATTCCAACTCGGAATTCCCCACGGATTTGGCTGTTTTGGGTTAATTACAAAAATTATTTGGATAATCATGATTTAGGCTTGATTATGGTTCTTAGGCCCAATTCCTAGAAACTATAAATAGTTTTCCACTTCAAAAATCAAAGGGACACAATCATTTGCAAAATTCTCACTACCAAATCATACTCTAATTCTCTCAACACACCAAAGAAAAAACTCAGAAAAGTTCAAATTACAACTTTCCCTCCAAGCAACCACCGCAGGCCGCCACCGGACCTCCGTCTAACACCTGCTTCAGCCTTCCGCGCTAAGCGCGCCCCGCAATTTCCGGTTTTCTGCTTGCAGCATCTCTCCATTCAATCTAGATCTTCCTCTACTCCTTCTGCACGTGTTTGACATGGAAGGAACGGCTTCATCTTGATTTTCTCTCCAATTGCAAGATTCAAGGATTTTTCCTTCATCTTCTTCAATCCTCCATTGAAGACTTCAAGTTTTCTTCAATAATTCAAGGTTGACTCTGAAGATTATCATCAATTCTTCACTGATTTGGTATTTTCTTTGAAGAGCACAAGGAATTCCTCTTCAATTTGGCTCAAACATCAAGTTCAAGTGTTGTGTGTTTGTACACCCACGTGTACGACCCTCCTGCTTTGCTTTTGTTTGTCCTAATCTCGTTCTTGCAGGCATTGTTGCTTTGGATGCATATCGACACGTATTCCGCTTGTTTTGATGCTTTGAACAATTCTCACCAGTTTACTCTTATTGCATGGCTGCAGTACTCCAAGTTTTCTGGATTATTTTTATAGCTTGTAGTGCTCTTCGGATTCTATATCCGTTCGGTAGTTTCTACACCATTTATCGCATTCTCTTACAGATTTCCTAGATATCATGAGAAGTAGGGCTTTACAGCTTTCTTTTTCCATGAGAAGTAGGAATAGAGATGCATGATGGGGCTTCCGTAGTTGGAGCATGTTCAGGAACCCCTCTGGTTTATTTAAAGACCCGTTTCGGGAAATTCTACTTGTGGATTGTGTTTGTTTGTTTCTTTCAGGTTCGCTCGGTAAGGATAGGTTCTTAGCCTAGACATTAGGATCCACATCCTTTTCATGTCAACATAGGTAGAGATTCTCTTACATCCTCGACTGTAGGCCCAACCTTTGCATGACAACATTAGGGTTAGTACGTAGCTAGTTTCCCTTCTGTTTTGCTAGTTTCTTTTGCATGTTGCATGTGATTAAAACTAAAACTTTATTTTCTTTTTCCTTTGAAGATAAAACACTTAATAATGGTTTAAAATCCTTTCCCAAGGTAAAAACAACCAACCAACACAAACTCTTTTCGCCTTTACTTGTTAAAACCTTTTTCACAAGTAAAAAACACAAAACCCACCAAAACAAGTGAGCCGAACTACGGCGCTCTGACTTTCCCATTGCACGCGGGGATACGTAGGCATCTTGTCACAGGGCTCGATCGATTAAACTTTGTAAATACTTGCTTCTTTTCCCCGTGGTTTCTTATTTTCTTTTCTCTTTTGCATGACATGATAAGCAATTAAGCATAGATAATAACACACCTTTTGGCTAGAAAATGAAAGTGGATACCGTAGAGTACTACGGGCGTGTGGGGTGCTAATCCCTTCCCCTCGCATAACTAACTCCCTTACCTAGATTCTCTTGATCTCTCGGTCATAGGACCGCGATTTCTCCCCTCAGGTTTACTCGATGTTTTCCTTTCTCCGTCGTGAGATAAAAGACATTCGATGGCGACTCTATTGATACACAACTATCAGTCGAAGGTTCGGCCGGGTGATTTCAGTTGGCGACTCTGCTGGGGATCGTACAGACCTCTTGCTGGTCCGATCAGGAGTTGATCCTAGCTTTTATCTTCATGTCTATTGGATGTTTGTCTGCTTACTCGCTTTACCATCCCTTGTAAGCTCTACATTGCATTCTATATTGCATATTTACTGCTTTCATATATTCCATATCTGGACTGCTGCTGTACTGGTTGATCTCTTGATTTGGGTGGGTGTTACTTGAGGTAAAAGGCCCACTACCCCGACCAGTGACACATAGGCTAGATGGATTTCCATGTCGAATCCCGCATCCCATGGTGCGCGTGAGGAGGCATGGAGTGCCAAACTTAGACGAGATTCGATTAACGGTGCTTTCTCCCTACACCCTGCTGTGTAGTTCGCGAAGTACTCGATAAAGGATAATCGACTCTGTTTATTATTAGGGACCCCTGTTGAGTCTAGAATCACCCTGTGAGTTAGGGCGGGATATCATTACTACAGGTACTGCTGGTGACTGTTGGTAACTTGTTACTGCCAGTGACTTTGTTATTGATGGTGACTTGGTATTTTCTAGTATTTTCTATGGGATTCCAGTTTGACGCCGGACCTTTGAACCTGTGACATTTGGTTTCTACATGATATCTCGATTGTGTGACAAGTTTCAGACCTTGTGATATTTGTTCGAGATTTTAGTACAATAGTGGTTCAACATACAGGATATGGTTCCAAAACATTGCATTCATAAAAAAAACTTTTAATTTGCATATTTGTTTATTTCCAGGATTTCTAACCTTTGAAGTGTTAAGAGTCCTGGAAATGTTCAAACATGCCATTACATGCATGACATGCATATCATTCATCCCATGCATAACAGGTTATGTCTGGAGTTCTCATCCTCGCTGTCTGCTCAGAAAGATTGCAAATTTCCACCGTTACCCGACTCGGAGCAACGAGAAGCGACAGATGGAGCAACTTCAAGCAGAGATGGCCGCGATGAAAGCGCGGATGGAGGCGCAGATGACTCAATTCATGGAAGTTATCACTAACATGAATCAAGGACATCAAGAGCTAAGGGCTTTGGTTGACATATCTCATCCAGAAGACGACTGTCGTAATCCGTTTGATGATGCTTCTGTGGGTCAGCCACGGGTTGAACATGGGGCACGTAATGCTGATTTGGGTGTCAACGACCACCTTCATGGTCCGAGTCTACATCTCAACAGTCGGTTTCCACCTCCACCACCTACTCCACCTCACAGGCCGTATTTCTTTGATGATGGGATGCAAGGGCATCGTACTCGGGTCGTCCTCGTTCCTAGGACCCAAACTTTGATTAGAATGAAGAGGCTTATTCTGTGAATGGCAGTGAAGTTGATTTTCCGGCTGATGATCATAGGTACCATTTGCTTGAAGAGCGGTTGAAGGCTGTTGAGGGTCAGAAATTGTCAGGTCTGGATTTATCTGATTTGGGGTTGGCACCTAGAGTGAGACTTCCCCCGAAGTTCAAAGTACCGGTGTTTGACAAGTACAATGGGGCAACTTGTCCCAAAACTCATATCACTACATATTTCCGCAAGATGGCGGTTTATACTGAAGATGAGAGATTGCTTATGCACTTTTTCCAAGAGAGTTTTGTTGCACCCCAAAATTTACCCTCTTGATTTAGGCTTATGTTTCATCATAAACATCATATTGCATTGCATTCATATCTCATGATAGGATCCAAGCTCTTTGGGTTCTCAAGACTCCTACAAGTTAAGGAGGTTGATTGTGTTAGCATACCCTTCTGAGGGAATCCCAAGTCCTCATATCTGTGGATCTTTCAAGTCACAATGATATATTGTACCTCAAGACATTCCATTTGTCTCATTGATTCCCCAAAGTTGAAGTTTTGCAGAGAATGGGTGAGAAATTCATCTGTGGCATTCATCTGATGAAATTAGGGTTTTGGGTAAAATCAAGATTTCTTCAGATTTTTCACTCAAACATGATTTCACTTGTTTCTTTGTGTTGTTGGACATCTATGAGTGAAATATTGAGGCTCAATTTTGAGCAGAGGCAAGTCAATTGATCACAACGGGCAAAATAGTCATTTTGGTCAAAATCAGTCAAATTCAGGAGTTGACCAAGTGGACTTTTGGTCAACCATCAATTCAAATATCATATTTTCATTTTTCATGACCAAATTCATCATTGAATCAAGAAAGTTGAAGAAATTGGGGTTAACTTGTTCTTGAAGTTATGTGAAGTTTGAATTTTTTCTAAGTGTCCACCCTATGGAACTTTGACACATCATAACTTTCTCAATTTTTATCCATTGGTTGCATACCATACATTTCTGGAAAGCTTGGAAAAAATCCTACGAGATTTCTAATGTGTAAAATTTCTCAAAAATTCACCATTCGAGAGATATTAGAGTTAGAAGCTTCATGCACAAGTTTTGACCAAGGCTGGGCAAGCAAGCATTTTCTGGACATTTTCTTTGAGTAATTTTCACAAGCAGGTGGTGGGCATAATGTTGAGGCTTATATCTCTTGATTTAGATGGAATTTTTGAAAACCACTTCGTGCATTTTGAAGTATGCCAAGAGATCTTTAATTGGAACTTTGAATCACATCATTTGGTTCAAAATTGAGTAAGTTATAGAGCTCACAAGTTGAGGTCATGAGGCTGACTCCATACATGCCCATGCAAGCCAGAACGCGCGCGTGGCTGCCCAGATTTTGCCTTGCTTGTGCACAACTTCAAATGATCATATCTCACTCATTTTTGTTCATTTTCAGTGAACCAAAGCTTGATTTAATCCTCATTCTAAGAGCTATTGGTATGTCTCAAAAGGCCAAGAAATGCACGAGCCATTTGTGAGAAAATTGGAGGAGAAAAAGGTGGTGCAAAGCTGTTTTGTGCAGAAGTGTGTTCTGTACATTTTGTGTTGATTTTTCAAGTTTATTTTGAAGCAAGCAAGCTGGGATTCAAAGCAAGCATTGCCAACACGCATTCTTTACCATAAAAAGCCAAACAATTTGAGTATTTTCCTCACACTCATTCCATGCACCACTTGATTTTTCTTACCATATCTAGCTAGGTTGAGGAATAAATCACGTGAGTATATTCTCACCACTGATCCAGCTCATCAAAACCCAGCTAAAAGGGTATGAAGAAGTACAAAACACAAGCCACCTCAAGATGCCATTTTTATGATTTTTTGCTCTAACGGATTTGTGAAGGGAAAAGGACCAAGATACCCTTGTTATACTCACACATTATAAGTTAGAGGCTTCCTAATTGTAGAGGAGCTCTCTCTCTCTCTCTCGTTTTCCAGATCCACTTTTTGCTCTGCATTTTCATTTTTCTCATACTTTGAATAACTGCAAAATCGTGTTGGCAGAGGATTTTCTCCATCATTCAAGCTTCATTGAGGATCTAAGAGCAAGCAAGTGGTATTTTATCTTCAAATCCAGAGGCATATTTGGATTTATTTTCCAAATCAAGAGGTAACATTCAAACTTCAAATCTGATTTTCTAGCTTGCAATTGATGAATTTGAGCTTATACATGCGTGGTTAGCTAGCCAAACAATAGGTTTGATGTATAATTGCATCTATTCTTGAAGCATATTGCATAACATGAAGTTCTGAAAATCCAGATTTTGGATGATTTTCTTGCTCTAATTTCTTGATGTATGGTGGATCATTTGATTTTTTACAAGTTGTGTGTTGTAGCTTGCCATGTGATCTTCATTTAGAGCTTTGTATCACTTAATTTGGTTGAGAAATGAGTGAGATATGACTGTTAGAAGTAGCTTGAATGGAACTGCATGATATACGCGTTTTAGGGCTGGATGGAGGTTGAAGATGATGTGTGGCATCATCTGATTGGTCCATGCATTTTTGAATTTTCATTTTTATTATTTTGTAATTAGCATCTTAGATCCATTTATTTTGCATTCAAAAATCATCCAAAAATTACAAAAAAAATACCATAGACTCATAATGACTTTAAATATTTTTTGGAATTTTTTCCAAATTTTTGAAAATGTTTTGACCAATTAAATAAATTTTGAGATTAATTAATTGCATTTCAATTGAACAATTCTTAAAAAATACCTTCCAATGTTAAAAAATTCCACAAAAAATATTTTGAATCCTCCAGAGGATTAATTTTGGGTTTCTGAATTTTATTTTATAATTTTTGCATTTTTGCATAATTAAATAAATTCATGCATTATATTACATTTCATGCATATTTAAATTGTTAAAAATGCTTCCATGCATGTAGAAAATACATAAAAAATATTCTGGTCCATTTAAATCATGTGTCATGCATTTCTGAATTTTATTTCATTATTATTGCATTTTCTCTATATTTAAATAATTTCATGCATTATATTGCATTTCATGCATATTTAAATTGTTAAAAATACTTTCATGCATATAAAAAATGAATAAAAAATATTTTAGCTCACTTAAATCATACATCATGCACTTTTAATTTTTATTTTATGATTTTGTCATTTTTGTATAATTTAATTAATTTTTGCATTAAATACATGATTTGCATTATCCATTTTGCATTTTATTTGCTTTTACCATTTTTCCTTGAAAATAAAAAATGCCAAAAATATTTTTGACCATGTTTAGGATGTTAGGCCACTGTTTCTAATTTTTATAGATTTTTACTTCTGACATTTACATTTTATACAAATTTTTCTTGCTTATTGGTCATGTAAGCATGAAGGTTGATTTAGTGTTAATTTCTTGATTTTTGTTTTGACCTTTCCATGGATTTTTAAATTGGGCAAGGATATGTCCCTGACTTGTAAGGGATTTGAGCCCCTTATTTCATTTTTACTTGGATTTTATCTTTCATTTTTCTATTTTTGTGGAATTTCTAAAGTGAACATACCTTGTGGCCTAGTGTAATTGAGTCTAGCTTCAATTATGAAGCTTGTGGACATGATTTAAGGCCAAACTTTGGGTATGTGATGATCATTTGAGTGCTCTAATGATGTGTAAAATGTTTTTATTCATTGTACATTATATGTTGATCATTAAGTTCCTACCTTGAGCATAAAGTTTTGTGTGGTTCCCAAAACCCTATCTTGTTGATGTCTTGGTTCTTAGACCTTTTTCTTGTATAGTTTGTGTTTCTAATTGATGTTTAGGGGGAATGATAACCTCAAGGATAGTCTTCTAAAGATTTGAGAGACATTTTTCCTCAAAGGATCATCTTGGTCCCTTTAGTTAGAAGTTTGATCTTTGTTCCACTTGTTGCATTTTTGTGCATGGATTGTAGGGTGAGGAATGCATTCATGCAATTCTTTGGGAATTTACTTCTCATTTCCTTACTTCATACTTATAGCATATCTAGGGCCTTGATTCCAGTTTGATTGATTCATTTAAGCTCCTAGTTTGCTCAAGTTCATGATAACTTTGTTAATTAGAATGTTACCAACTTATGCTTATGGTTGTACAACTTGTGTTGTATGTTTCATGCATGATTCTAGAAATCCAATTCCAATTGGATTTTTGATTTTCACTTCTGACCTTGTACATTGTGTAATCAATAACTCAATGCTCTTTGATTCATTGGCTTGCACTCAATTGTAATGTCATCATGATGACCAAGAAGAGCTAGATTTTCTTCTTCTTCTTCTTCTATTGTTTGGTTGAAACATACCTTGAGGGATTATAGGTTCATAATTTTTGGGCATGTCACTTCAATTGACATTATTTTAAGCTCATGAAAAACATCTTGTGAGGGTTCTATCATCACCCTATGACATGCAAGACATCTTTCCCTTCCTACAAATCTTGATCAATGTTGTTTGATCTAAGATAAGTGGTATTTTGCTTTGGATGATTTTGTTCATCAAATAGATGATTTGTTTGTGTATGGAAGCTTCATCTTCTACATTTGGTTGCTCATGAATCATATCTTGAGTTAAACTTATGATACAAGTCCCACATGGTTTTAATTTTCTAATTAAAACCACTTTGTTTAAATTTTTCTTAAGTGCAATGCTTGTCTAGTTTAGATGCTTTCAAACCTTAATCCAATGTACTTGTGTGTGTGAGCCTTGTACTTAGTTTGAATTTATTTTGTTTGTATTTTAATTAGGTCTTAAGCTACTGACCTTGCGTGTTACATTCCTTCCTCATCTTTCCTCTTCATCATGATTGACTCATTAGCTTGTATGCATGTTTCAAATTAATTCTAGGGTTTAGAATCATCCCTTTTCACTACCAATCTTTGCACTATGAATGATTGTGAAGCATGATATTTGGTAATTGTTTTGTGTTTATGTGAGCATCATGTTTATGTTCTTGTCATTCATCTCACTTGTCCACAACACTTGACACAAACATGTTTGGACACATACACAAACACTTTCCATCCCACATTTTTAGTATGCGCATTCATGTTCTCTTATTAAAAGTTACTCATGTAAAGGTTTGGATGATTGTGTGTGACATGAGTGCATTTATACCATGATATATACTGACTTGTATCATTTTCCATCATCTAAATGTCATACCTTTTCACTAATGCCATGCCATGTTTCATTTGATTCCTAGGAGCATTTTTAGGACAAATTCTTGACTAGTTCTTTATTAGCTCTTGCTTTCTTTTCTTTTGTGATGAAAGTAATTTTTTTGTGTCTAACATGTATGTAACATTTATATTCCCACCACTGAATTTACTCAAAAATGTCACCACAAGGCATGTTCACAATCACACATCTATGCACATTTCATCTCACATTTCTAAATGCATGCTTAAACCTTTCCTAGTTGCTTTTGTTTGTGCATTGTAATGATGATCATATACATGATAGTAAAGCATCCTTACCATGCTAGCTACTGTCATCCATGTCTCATTATGCTATGAGTTTCACCTTTTGCATTCATGCATTAACCATGCTTCATTCCATCTTTAGTTGCATCCTAGGTCAAGTTTTTAACTAGTTCTTGTGTAGATGTTGTATATGTGTAAGTTGAAGTATCTTATGACTTAATAATGTGTAACTTGAGTATCTTCTCATAATATATCATCTCTGATCTCAACACTATTTGACACTTAGCACATGCACACACAAGTACAAACACACACATGCATGCACATGTTTACTCGCACTTGCACGAATCGAATGCATTTCTCTTGAGTGTTTTGCTTTTGAATTCTTCGAATGCATGTTTAAATGTTTTTGTTGATGACATAACATGTTTGCTACTGTAACTTGTGTATTTTAATATTCCTTGACTCATTTCTCTTCATCTTTTCCTTTCTACGGCTTCTTTTAGTTTGAGAACACCTCTCAGGTTAAGCATTTCAACTAGTTTTCGTACTAATGTTGTAGTTGCATCCTCATAGAATTTCTCTTATGATTTTGTTATTAATTCATTTTCATGATGTTGGTACTGTAATCTCTTCATCTTGACACCTTCTTTTCATGTCATAAACCTCACACATTTAGAGGCACTTCATTACACGCATTGTTGCATACTTGTGCACTTTTTGGTAGATTTTTGCTCTTGAATATTTGTGGTTTGTTGGTGTGATGTATATGAGCATTAACATGATTAGCTACTGAATTTTATGTCATTTTATTCTTTAATTGTCTATCAACTTCATCTAAGTTTATCACTTCGCACAATTAGCTCTTTGCATGTTTTTAGGACTAATTTCGACCTAGTTTGTGAAGTAACTTGTTTGTGGGTGTCTATAATGATGTTTGATGTTTGTTAAAGGTTTGTATAACTTTGTAAATGAATGTTGTGTCTACTGACCTCATTTCATATGACACTCTGTATGAGCATAATTCACTCAAATTTCACTACTTCTTCTTCTTCTTCTTGTTTCCTTTTTAGCACTTGTTAGTGCTTAGTTTGTGTGCTTTTGTCAAAGCACTTTATTTGATTCTACCCCTCTTATCATTTGGTTTTCAAACCAAGATGATTGATTTTATAGGTTCCCCTTAGGTTTTGCTCGATTAAGTTAGTTTTCGAGTTTAGACATTAAGTTAGGCATCCATGTATGACGATTTTAGGTAGATTCTCCCCTTGTTTATATCCATAACTTAGGATCAACTTTGTATGACAATATTAGGATTTAGAAATAGGTTAGTTTCCTTTAGCCATTTTACCTTTATCCTTTTGCATCCTTAAAATTAAAATCTTGTTTTTGTCAAGTGCATTAAAACACTCTAATAATTTGAAACTTTTTCCAAAGTAAAAGATACAAACCAGTTAGTCTAGGATGTTTCGTCGTCTTGTTTGGTGTTGACGCCTCATCGTCCTACTGCCGATGTTTCGTCATCTCATATTCTGATGCCTCGTCGTCCTGCTCCTAATGTTTCGTCATCTCATCTTCTGATGCCTTGTCGTCCTGCTGTTGATGTTTTGTCATCCCGTCTCCCGATGTTTCGTCATCCCGTCTGTAGCTGATGTTTCGTCATCATGGAGGTGCTTCATCATCGTTTGCCGTTTCGTCTGCTAATCTAAAAAACACAAACCAACCAAAACAAGTGAGCCGAACTACGGTGCTCTGACTTTCCCATTGCACGAGGGAATACGTAGGCATCCTGTCGCGGGACTAGATCGAGAAACCTTTGTAAATATTTTCCTTCTTTTCCCCGTGTTTTCTTTTTCCTTCATTTCTTTTCTTTATTTTCTTTATTATTTTTTGTCCTTTTTGCATGCATTATACCATGTACAGATATAGTTAGACCTTTATGCCCATTAGATAGAAAGTAAAAGCGGATACCGTAGAGTACTACAGACGTGTGGGGTGCTAATCCCTTCCCCTCGCGTAACAGACTTCCTTACCCGATCTCTCGGTCGCAAGACCGTGATTTCTTCGTTTCAGGTTTACTCGATGTTTACCTTTCCCTCTTGGCGGGATAAAAAATGTTCGATGGAGACTTCATTGATATATAGTTATATCCTTTGATTTTTCAGTCGGGTCTTTCAAGTTTGATTGGAGAATCTCTAGAATGGTATATGCATTTAGAGACAAGCCACATCAGGACATGGCGTGATCTTGTGAACGCTTTTCTTCAACAATAACAGTTCAACATTCATATGGCTCCGAATCGCACACAACTGTTGGGTTTGTCTCAGAAACCGGGGCAAGCATTTAAAGAATATGCTCAGAAGTGGAGAGAACTCGCTGCTAGAGTTCAAACACCCATGGTCGAGCGGTAAATGATTGATATGTTCACCAGTACTCTGTCTGGACATTATTATGTTCCATGTAGTACTTCTGTAAGCTTCGCTGAGATGGTTCGTTATGGTGAACGGATCGAGAGTGGGATAAAGTCTGGAAAAATCCATTTTGAAGGAGGAAGTTCCTCCAGTGTCAAGAAGGCATACGACGGCCATCCCAAGAAGGAAAAGGGAGAAGCCAGCACTGTATATGGTGGTAGAAGCAAAGCTCAAGTCAATACAGTGACTATATCCGCTTCTCAACCACAAACTCAGCAAGCACCTCGTCAGCAGAATCAGAGGCAACAAGAGAATCGTACTCCCACGAGGTTTGATGCCATTCCTATGGGTTATGCGGACCTGTTTATTCGTTTGAATGATCTTAAGCTGGTGATGCCGAGGCCTGCATTTGCACCTCCTCCTCTGGATAAGCGTCCTAGAAACTATGATGCCAATGCTAGCTGTGAGTTGTATTCTGGAACGTTGGGGCATAGCATTGAGAACTGTTATGCATTCAAATGCAAAGTGCAAGACCTTATTGATTCAAAGACTATTAAATTAGAGGCTCGAACACAAGTTGCAGGACCTAATGTCACCCAGAATCCGATGCCGCGTCACGGGGTTGTTCAAGCCGTGATGGAAGATGGGGAGGTCCTTAATCTGATAATGGATGTTGATTTGGTGAAAACACCGCTACCTTTTGTCAAAGAATACTTGATCAAGAGAGGTGTTTTTCCTGGTTTTGAAGCTGTCTGTGAGAGATGTGAACATTGCTCGAATGGTTGTGCAAATCTGAAGGTTGGTATTCAGTGTTTGATTGATGACGGCCAGTTGCAATTTGATCGGGTCGGAAAGGACAAGAAGGTTGAGACACGTGATGTATTTGTGATTACTATTCCTTATTCCCCGATTGTTATATCTGCACCAATAAAACCTATTCCATTGGCAATTACCAAGCCCGGTCCTTTGCCATATGAAAGTGATAAAGTTGTGCCATGGCATTACGGATCGAACGTTTACTATCATGGTGTGAAACATGAAGATGTCTCCTCTTTTGCTGAGAAGGACGACGTGTCGGACATTGCAAATGTTGATAACATTGCTGGAAGTGGTGGTATGACCCGAAGCGGGCGAGTTTTCTCTAATCCAGCGATACAACTTAATGCAGAAGTTGTTGCCAAAGCCAAGGGCAAGCAGCCCATGAAACAAACATATTTGCAAAATGCCAATCCAGACCTGGAGAAGGATATAGGGGAAATCCTGAAGTTCATTCGTAAGAGTGACTTCCGAGTGATTGATCAGCTTGCTCAGAAGCCTGCAACAATTTCCATTCTCTCTTGGCTACGAGATTCAGAAGTGCATAGAAATGCTTTGATGAAGCTGTTGAGCACTGCTTTCGTGCCGTAAGAGATATCAGTGGGGCAGTTTGAAAAAGTGTGTGCAAGTATTTCGGCCAACAATGGATTGGGTTTTACTGATTGTGATCTTCCGCCAGAGGGACGAAACCATAATAAAGCGTTGCATATCTCCATGGAATGTCGGGGCACTACTTTGTCCCGAGTGTTGGTTAATACTAGTTCCTCACTCAATGTGATTCCCAAATCAGCACTGATGAAGATTGACTATAGTGGTCTTGAACTCCGGCCTAGTGATCTGATTGTAAAAGCATTTGATGGCTCTAAACGATCTATTTTTGGAGAATTAGACCTCCCCATTAAAGTCGGCCCTCAGCTCTTTGTTACGACATTCTTTGTCATGGACATTCAACCTGCTTATTGTTGCCTCTTGGGCCGTCCATGGATACACAAAGCTGGAGCGGTCACATCTACTCTTCACCAGAAGATGAAATACCCCGTTGAAGGGAAAACTATCACAGTTTATGCTGAAGAAGAGTACATTGTGAGCCATCTTGCTTCCTTTCGGTATGTCGAGGTTGATGGTGAGATTCATGAAACTCCGTTCAAGGCTTTGAGGTCGTGCATATGCTGAAGATCCCTCAGCAGGAGGAGGTTAAGAAAGATAAACCGGAATCTTCAATGGCATCTTTGAGAGATGCAAAAGTTGTGGTCGAGGCTGGATGCCCTGAAGGCTGGGGCAGTGTGGTAGAGGTAGCACCTAAATTCAACAAGTTCGGGTTGGGCTTTGACCCTGTTCTGCATCGTCAGATTCCGAAAGCACCCAACTTGGCTACTCCTGTGAAGTTTTCTAGTGTTGGCATCACTCCCAGACAAGCAAACGCCGTGGATGATTCTGATAATGAGTTTGATGTTGATAAGTGGATCCGCCCTAGTGTCCCTGGCCTGGAGCTCAACAACTGGACCTCGGAAGACTGCGTCCCAGTCACGATGGTCAAAGAGTAATTTTCTTTTGTTTCTGTTATCGTGCAATAATTCTTGTGCTCTGCCCAAGGCACAGTGAATCATATGTAGGGACACCATGTTTACATATGCAACCTTTTTATCATGAAATAAAGAACATCTTTTCATTCAAATGTTTTGTTCCTTTTCCTTCTATTTTACATCACAATTTTAAAACGCAAAATGGCAATGCATTATTTTTTCTTTTATCATCTGAAAAAACTAAAATAAGCATTAAAATCAATCATGCAGATATAATCCCACATTCCAAATGGACCCCTTTGATAACGACTCTACTATCGCTCTTTATGACTTTGATAATCCGATCAACCAAGCCGAAGAAGAAGGTGAGGAAGATTGTGAACTCCCTAAAGAGATAGCAAGAATGTTAGAGCAAGAGGAAAAGGTTATCCAACCGCATCAAGAAGAGATTGAAAAGGTGAATCTGGGCAATTCTGATGTGATTAGAGAGGTTAAAATCGGGGCCGCTTTAGAAGACAGCGTGAAGCAAAGGTTGATTGAACTACTCCGAGAGTATTCAGACATCTTCGCTTGGTCTTATGAGGACATGCCTGGGTTGGATACCGATATTGTTGTGCACAATATGCCTTTGAAAGAAGATTGTCCTCCTGTTAAACAAAAGCTTCGAAGAACTCATCCCGAGATGTCTAAGAAGATCAAAGAGGAAGTCCAGAAACAGCTTGATGCAGGCTTTTTGAAAGTCATTTCTTATCCTCCATGGATTACCAACATTGTTCCTGGGCCCAAGAAAGAGGGTAAGTTAGAATGTGTGTGGATTATAGGGATCTGAACAGAGCAAGTCCGAAAGATGATTTTCCTCTTCCCCATATCGATATATTGGTGGATAATACAGCTCACGTAAAAGTGTTTTCATTCATGGATGGCTTTTCCGGGTATAACCAGATCAAGATGGCACCAAAAGACATGGCTAAAACAACTTTGATTACCCCATGGGGAACTTTCTGCTATAAGGTGATGCCTTTCGGATTGAAGAATGTCGGTGTAATATACCAGCGGGCTATGGTAACTCTTTTTATCGATATGATTCACAAAGAGATTGAGGTATATGTCGACGACATGATTGCTAAATCTTAGGACGAAGAAGAGCACTTGATACACCTACAGAAGTTGTTTAATCGGTTGAGGAAATTCAGATTGAGGCTAAATCCAAACAAATGTACGTTTGGCGTACAATCTGGCAAGCTATTAGGCTTTGTCGTAAATGAAAGAGGCATCGAGGTTGATCCTGCTAAAGTAAAAGCAATTCGGGAAATGCTTGAGCCAAGAACTGAGAAGGAGGTCCGTGGCTTTCTAGGGAGGTTAAACTACATCTCTAGATTCATCTCTCACATGACTGCCATATGCGAACCTATCTTCAAGTTGCTAAGAAAGGATCAGTTGGTCAGGTGGAATGACGATTGTCAAGTCGCATTCGACAAAATAAAGGAATATTTGCTGGAACCTCCGATTCTCATGCCTCCTGTGGAGGGTAGGCCGTTGATCATGTATTTGACAATGCTCGAAGGCTCAACGGGGTGCGTGCTGGGCCAACATGACGAGTCTGGTCGAAAAGAACACGCAATATACTACCTAAGAAAAAAATTTACCGACGGTGAAACAAAATACTCACTGCTCGAGAAAACTTGTTGTACTTTAGCTTGGGCTGCTCGCTGACTAAGGTAGTATATGTTGACTCACACAACCTTGTTGATATCCAAGATGGATCCGATCAAGTACATATTTGAGAAGCCAGCTTTGACAGGCCGGATCGCCAGGTGGAAAATGATCTTAACAGAATATGACATCCAATATACTACTCAGAAAGCTATCAAGAGCAGTGTATTGGCATACTATGTTACCCACCAACCTGTGGATGATTATCAGCCGATGAGGTTTGAATTTCCTGATGAGGATATTATGTACATTCGGGATTGTAACATCCCAGGTCCAGACGAGGGACCCGAACCGGGATCCAATTGGTCTTTGGTTTTCGACGGAGCCTCCAATGCGTTAGTCAACGATGTTGGTGCAGTAATCACTACTCCAGGCGGTCATCATATTATGCTTACAGCTCGAATATGCTTTGATTGCACCAATAACATGGCTGAGTATGAGGCTTGCATCTTTGGAATCGAGGCGGCGATTGAATTCATAATTAAGCATCTGAAAGTGTATGGAGACTCTACACTTGTGATTTTCCAGATTAACGGCGATTGGGAAACTCGTCACCTAAATCTGATTCCTTAATGAGAGCATGTGATGAAGTTGATTCCTTACTTTAAGGAGATCACTTTTGATTATATCTGACGAGAAGAGAACAACCTGGCCGATGCTTTGGACACCCTAGCATCCATGTTTAAAGTCAAATGGGCTAATGAAACGCCTTCGATAACCATTCAGAGATTGGATGAGCCAGCCTTTTGAGATTGAAGCAGAGAAAGATGGCAATCCTTGGTTCTACGATGTCAAGTGATATCTTGAAACTCAAGAGTATCCAGAGGAAGCTTCTGTGATAGATAAAAAGTTCTTGAGAAGATTCTCGGTGAAGTTCTTACTCAACAACAATGTGTTATACCGTAGACAACATGACGGGATATTGCTCAGATGTGTGGGTAAAGACGAAGCTGTAAAGATCATCGAGGAGATGCACGAGGGCTCATTCGGAACTCATTCCAGTGGGCACACTATGGCTAAAAAGATCTTGCGAGCTGGGTATTACTGGTCAACCATAGAGGTCAATTGTTTTAATCATGCCCGGGTTTGTTACAAATGCCAAGTATATGCTTACAAGGTGCATGTGCCACCATCGCCTTTGAACATTTTAACCTCTCCTTGGCCATTTGCTATGTGGGGCATCGATGTGATCGGGAAGATTGAGCCGACAGTGACCAATGGTCATCGCTTCATTCTGGTTGCAATAGATTGCTTCACCAAGTGGGTCAAAGCAGCATCCTATGCAAGCGTCACTAAACAGGTGGTTGCTCATTTTATCAAGCACAATATCATCTGCCGTTATGGGATTCCTGACAAGATTATTATAGATAATGGGTCGAATCTTAACAACAAGATGATGAAGGATCTTTGTGAGTCCTTCAAGATAAAGCACCGCAATTCGTCCCCATATCGCCTGAAGATGAATGGAGCTGTCAAAGCGGTGAATAAAAACATCAAGAAGATTGTGCAGAAAATGGTAGTAACTTATCGGGATTGTCATGAGATGTTGCCTTTAGCTTTGCATGGTTACAGGACCACCGCTCGTACTTCAACAGGGGCAACTCCGTTTTCTCTTGTTTATGGCATGGAAGTCGTGCTCCGAATCGAAGTTCAGATCCCTTCATTAAGAATTGTGAAAGATACAGAGCTTGATGAAGACGAGTGGGTACAAAATTGCTTATACCAGTTATGCCTCATTGACAAGAAACGGTTGGCAGCTGTCGGTCACGGACAAATTTATCAACAGAGGATGAAAAGAGCGTATGACAAGAGAGTGCGACCTCAAAATTACCAACCTGGTGATCTCGTGTTGAAGAGAATAGTTCTTTCCTAGGGTGACCCTCGGGGCAAGTGGACACCAAATTATGAAGGGTCGTTTGTTGTGAGGAAAGTCTTTTCGGGTGCCGCTATGATGCTCGCAACGATGGACGAGGAAGATTTCCCACTACCTATGAATGCGGACGTAGTCAAGAGATACTACGCATAGGCATGTTTAGCAGATTAGTGGTCTCACTTTATGACAACATCTCGAGTTACTCCGAAGGGTAGTGATCAAGCCAATCACCTTTTTCGGGAAAAGTGAAGTGATGAGATAGTTGGAGTTTATAAAAGTGATAGCAGGGATGAAACCCAATGAGGATTCATTGTCGTATTGCCATGCGTTTTAGTTTTTCTCTTATTTTACTTTTGCAATTGCCTCATTTCAGGAATTGCCTCCTATTGTACTTACCTATTTACAGGCTTATGTTCAATCAATAAAATGAGTTTTTTCTTGTCAATTAATTTCTTGCATTTACTGATTTGTTTGCAAAGGACGTTCAAAGTTTTGTGGTAAAATTTTGCATACATAAACATTGTTGGCTTTACCATGATCAGAAACTTTTGAATAATATTTTGAGACTTGAGTGACCTGGATGGCAGATAGACCTCTCGCTTCATGCCAGGGATGCCCCACTAGCGCTGTATTGCAGGAACTCTCTCATGTTGACAGATATCTGGATGTACCAACGCAAAGATCAATCAGGGTCCTCCTTGATATTTCCCCAGCTGTGTCTCCCCAGTGGATCTATCTTTGGACAGAAATGATCTTCAGAAGCTTATTATCCCCATTAGAGTCTTTTTCTCTCCTTCCCAGTGTTGCCTTATACAAGGGCGTTGCCATGCGACACATCAGTCTCCAGCACAGGTCGGCAAGATCCATTTTGTTTGAAGTTCCCCAGCGGATGTTCATCGAAACCTCAAGTGTGTTGCATTCCCTTATCCCCCGGGAAGACAGTGTAAGCCTTTGTTCACGGACGATTACCCCCAGTAGGTTCGCATCCTTCAGTAACCTTGATATGAAGGCCAGTCTACTTTGGTTCTTCCCCAACTCGAGTTGAACGTGTTTCCTTGATATCCCTAGCGAAGCAGTGTGTCGTTGTCTCCCCAGTCGAAGTCGTTCGTGATGGGTAACGGTGGAAGATCTTCTTCTGATATCTCCTTTATTCCCTAGTCGATCTCTGCCCAGCAGACAAGCTTCTTGTGGTTTCGTCTCCTCAACAGGTTCACCTGACAAGGTTCAATTGTCTCAAGCGCTTTTTGTGTTGAATCATTAGCTGTACTGTGAGCCCATGCTTTGTTCCCCGGCAGAGTTTCCTCATTTAGCTGAATGATCCGGTGACCCGGGTTACCAGTTCGTTCATTTTACACGTTTTTGCGAACATGCATCATTGCATTGGCATTATTCCCTAGGAGAGTCATGCATTTCATAGGATTATAAGCCCGCAATGCAAATCTCATCCCCAGTGACACCCTGTTTCCCTTGGAATCCATTGTGTCCTGGTGTCCCCCGGTGCAATATGTCCATTATCTCCTGAGTGGTGTTGAAACTTCCAGGTCTTACCCTGGTGCAACACGTCTTCAGCTTTGAAAGTAAGCCTTACACTTGTTTTCTCCTTTTTCGCACAAGAGTTGATTCGCTACCAATTCTTGAACAGGTTTGAGTTTACTCTCTCTCCTATACGCATAACACAGATTACTCTATATTGTGTGTGGAGTCTGGTCAGCGTTTCCAGTCTCTGTCTTTGTTGAAACTGCCAGCACATCCCCTGGTGCAACGTCCCTAGGACAGGTTCTTCCCTTTTCCCTTTTCGAGAACAAGAATACACTTGTTTCTCCCCTCAGAGTACAGCGTTTTTAGTCAGTAAAGTCTAATCGACACTTTTTAGCCTTCCCATCACAGACCGCCCAATCCCGGCGTAATGTGGTTAGTCTGATCAGTCTATCTAGTCTTTGCTTCCGCTTGCATGTCAGCTCTCCCCTGACATTGTGGATCTTTTATTGAGAACAAGAATACACTTCTTTCTCTCATTCGTAAAGTCTAATCGGTGTTTTTCGGTCTTTGCATCGCGGTCGTTCAGTTATCTTCTGGCGTAAAGTGGTTAGTCTGGTTATCGTATCTAGTCTTTGCTTCTGCTTGCATGTCAGCTCTCCCTGAAATTGTGGATTGAATTGGGTAGAAGCTGATCGCGAATTTATCGTCTATTAATCGGGAGACTGCAAGTTCACAGTCCTATCGCGTAGTTTTAAAAGATATCGAACCCACAGAGATTATAAATCGATCTATTGTTATCCTAAGTTATGGTATACAACTAAGGCGAATAATTCTTTTTTAGATAAAGGTTAAGGAAAAATATAAATAAAACGGATATCGGTACGTAATGTAGTGAACCTAAGCGGATTAAATTGAACCTAGGCGTATAAAGATGGTTAACTTAATTGTTCCGTAGAAATTATCAGTTTAAAAACCCTCAACTCACACTTTCGTGGTCTTATCTCGGATTATACTCCTAAAGCCCTATGCCTGCTCTCGCTAGCCCATAAGTGTTTAGAAAATATTCTTTGAAAACTTAATAAAATCTAATTCGTTTTAAAGCGCTCTCGCTGTATTTAAATCGAATGCCTAACTTTAGCTATCCGGTTAAAACCTCACACTTTCGTGGTCTCGATCCTAACCTATTCTACTTTTCTTACTTTCGTAACGAAAAGATTGATTTTAATTACAAAAAGTCATAACCAGAAATTAAGTTAATTAATATTTTAGCTTAGAAACAATTTCATTCCTACTCTTACTACTATTACATACTGATACCAACTCGGTTTAGCCAGACATATTTATTAATTCGGACAGGCATAAATAATAAGGTTCAGTATATTTAAACATTTCCATAATCAAATAAATAAATATCAGGCAACAATATTTTAAATAAAACAAACTAATCATATTAAAAACCTGAAAATAAGAATACTGGAATAATCTTGTTCTTCGAAATAAACGAACATTCCACCACAAGTCGGCTGGATCTTCTCGGAGACTTCTTGAATCGAAAAGAAAATGTGACAAGAATAATAAAAAAGGCACTAGATCTAACGTAAGGCTAGATCAGTTAAAAATACAAAACAATTTCCGGTGTAGAAATTGTTGTGAGAAAATTATAGAAACTTAAAACTAAAAGAAAATTAAAACAAAGAAACTAAAATGGAAAATAAAATAGAAATACAAAACTGAAAAGAAAATGCGAAAATAGAAACACTTAATAACGGTTGTTCGGTAAGAATTTGCCGACCCTTGCTCTGTGAATTGTATGTTGTATTTATAGTTTCACTTAGTAACTTCCTGTTTCAATCTCGTACGAAAATAAGTGGTGATCGTGTGTAAAACTGCCAGAACATGGGAGACGGGCGTCTTATTGAAGAGAAGAAGTGTGAGACGTGGGTCTCACTTCATAAAAGCATCATGAGACGTGGGTCTCATAAACTGAATATGGTGGGCCCCATATGGGAGGCGGGCACCTCCTTGCTAGAGGAAGAGAGTGAGACGTGCGTCTCACTTGAGTGGCTGACTGGAGACGGTCGTCTCAAGGCTGTGACGGTCGTCGCAGCTTGCGGGACACACATCCTTGGCTTGTCTTACTGGGCCACGCGTGCTGGGCTTCACTTCTGGGCCTGGCTTGCTGTTGGACAATTATTTTCTTCTTCTTTAACTCATCCTTTTGCTATATTACCCCTTGCTTCCTTTCTTTGACTTTTTAATACGATTTTTCCTCAATTTTATTTCTTTGCTCAATTGATCTTTATTTAGTACAAATACCTGAAATAAAAGAAATACCAACGTAATACAGAAATAAAATAAAATGATTAAATAAAAATAGTAATATTATCTATGAAAATTAAGTCAAATATGTTATATAAATTCGTGTTATCAAACTCCCCTATACTTAAACCTTTGCTTGTCCTCAAGCAAAAAGTAAAAATGAAAAATCACTTTAGCATATGTCAAACGCAGATATATAACACAATTCAATTCGTAGTTGGTTGCAATTCACTTCTTTGTTGGATAACTCAAGTTTAGACTTCGACACCAAAATTACCGTAATAACACTAGATAACCTCATTTTTGCAAACCAATTTAAGTCTTGTTATTATAGATCGACCTAATACTTTCGTTTCGTTTCACCCGTTTTCATTCTAGTGCAATTACATTAAGCCCTTTACCTTACACGCACATAGTGGAGTAACCGGTTAGTGAATTTGATCTTTGTAATCCAGCTAGGAGTTCTGGTAATTATATTTGGTACTCCTTTACCCAATTACTAATTGCGGGGGATCGGACCGTAATCCGCCCTACCAAGTTCAGTACTAGGAACCACTGAACCAATTCATAATGGATTGTTTGCATAAAGTTTATAGTTTCCGCAACTGTTGGATTAAATGATCTTGTAAGGACCATCTAACTTAGTAAGTGCATCTTCAGATAAAAGCAATTTCTCTTAAAAATATTTGATCAATCACTTATATTCATCGATTCTCCACGTAGTTTGTGTTTAAAGCGGTGTCGACTGCTTGATAAACTACTCAGGGCTACTTTAAAACTAATTTTAAGGTGTTGGTATAATAAGTACTTGAATCGGTCTAACGCGTTGGGGTTCTGAAGTGTTAGGACGATAATGATTTTGCTTAAGTCGCACTCGAGTTTTTATTTATAAAAATAAGCAACCTTAATACTAGTTTAGTATGTCAATATATGCGTTTTAATTTTTTCGTTATGGCTTAAGAAAAAGGAAGAATACGAATAAGCACGAGAATTTTACATAAAAGATTAAAATTACATAAACATGTATTTTATTGAATGGAAATTTTGCAATACAGAAAAAGAAACAAAAAGGGAATACTAAATAGAGCAAAGAAAATAAAAACAAACAAAGAAATGTTCTGAGTCCCCTAAACTTAAAATGAGCATTGTCCTCAATGCGATAAAACTAGGAAAATCAGAAGGGAGGAGGGTGATCACTCGTCGCTTGGGTTATTTTGTCCTCTTGCTCCTCTGCCTCTAGTACGAGGTCGTTGGTACCTGTCAGAATCAGAATCGTTAAGATGAAGAGCATCCGCTATGCGAGCTTGCAACGCTTCGAAGTTACGGTCGTTGCGAAAAGAATACTCGCGTTGTTCGCGCTGTAATTCTCGTTGGTCGTGCTGTATCTCGTGGATGAGACGCAAAGTTTCAGCTTGGTTTTGTTCCATTGCTAGGAACCTCTGATCCTACCGGTTGAAGGCAACATGCATTGCATCGAAATTGGCAGCTTGCGGAGGATTTTCTTGAGGTTGCTGCGGAGCAGATGCATTTAGAGCAAAACGCCAATTGTTGCGGCTTCGGACATCGATCTGAATTGGACAAGGCAGCACTACACCAGGCACCAGACGTCGGTTGATCATTAAAGTGTACCGGCCATCTTGTCTCGGGGAGATGATATGGGAGTCACGACAGTAAATTACATCTAGTAGATTTGCATGCATCATAAATTGTCCCAAGGACAAAAGCTCGTTGGATAGGCCTAAAGCAAAAGCTAAAGATGTGATGATTCCACCAAAAAACAAAGGGGTTGGTACCTGCCGCATTGACGCATGTGTGTGAATGTGGCTAAGCATGAAAGGAGCGACGTTGACAGCTTGACCGTTGAGGGCACAGAAAAGACGAAACATCTCATTTTGGTTGACCTTATGGTTATTGGTCCTACCAAAAATGGTGTTTGCAAGGATTCGGTGAAAGTACCTCAGAGCGGGATTATGAATATGTGAAGCGTAGAGATCTCGCCAACTTTCTGTGGGTTGACCGGTTAGATCATGCCATAGAGAGAAGCCAACTTGATCCCAAGAAATATCGCTGTCGGCATCGAAAGGTTTATAGTGAACATTCGGACCTCTAGTGAATTGTAAATGTTCAGCGATTCTTTCTTGATCAATGGCATATTCTTGATTAAACATGCGGAAATTAGCGGTGCCAGTCGTGTAAGGATCGTCAGGAGGCGTGTTGTATGAGAATGAACTGAGGAAGTCAAGAACGAGCGGTTCGAAGGATGGAAAGGGATTTGAACAGAGACTAAGCAGACCCGTATTTGTAAGCATAAAAGTGATGCTATCCGTCAGACCCAAGGTATCCAAACAATCGGTGTCCACATATTTGGTGGGGACGACCGAATGTGAATAGAATTTCATGTATTTCTCTCTTTGTTGGCCGTCATCGTTATCTCGGAACACAATGGTAGACAAATCTGGTGGTGGTCGGTCGGGCCTCACTTGACGGTGAGTGTTTCGTGGAGCCATGATAAGAGGAGGAATGAAAAAGAAATTTGGTAGAAATATGGGTGGATGAGAGAAATATAAGAGAAGTAGATAGAAGGGATGTGGAATGAGAAGAAATGAGAATGGGTATTTATAGTGGTTTTAGGATTTTAGAGGAATAAATTATAATTATAATATGTTGGGAAATGAAAGAGAAGAGTTTGAATGAGAATTATGGTGGGAAATAAAGAGAATATTTTGATTAATGGAATTGTTGAATGGGAGTAATTGTGGGAAATGAAAAGAAGGGAAACAGACAAAATACAAAAAGACAAGGAGACCAGAGAAGAGAGAGGCACGATGAAAGACAAGGGAGACAGGGGGCGGTCGTCCCAAAGGGCATGGAGGCGTGCATCTCCTAGAGTTGCTTAGGGACAGAGCCGTGCGTCTCCTTGTACAGGGAATAACTGGAGGCGTGCGTCTTGGGAAGAGTTTGAAATGCATGCAGAAGGAAAGCACAGAGGCGCCCATCTCCATCAGGTGTTGGGAGCAGAGGCGACCGTCTCCCTAGGCAGCATGCATGGCACGAAAAATTGAACATGCAGGGAATCTTAAAGGCATGATGTGATCGTCTTGGGCAGCGAGAGATGCATGTGTTTCTAGTAATTACAAAAGTGATATGATTTATCAATGCAGTAATACTAGCGGGTAGCCTTAAGCTTTTTCAGTTCCACATGCAAACTCACTACTTACATGTATGTGTGTATATATATATATATATATATATATATATATATATATATATATATATATATATATATATATATATATATAATATAGATAATATAGAATTTTGATTAGTAAGATATATATATATATAATACTAGTATATAATGCCTTATAATTAGTATTATAAATATTGGGAAATATTAATTCTATACATTGATAGGAGACGGAGAAATACAATAATTAAAAATAGTACTCAACTATAATTATAAATATTTAACGCGAATTATTTAATTGAGTATAATTATCGGTATTACGGGGAAATAGTTCAAACGTGTCAGTAGAAGAGGGTGCAACCGATAATCGAGTAGAAGTTTAAAATTTAACATAAAATAGAAAAATGAAAATACGAAAAAGAAAGAAATTAAAAACTAGAATGACAACTTGTTGATTTTCCATGGCCACTTATCAAGCCATCTCACATATCCCTCACCTTTTCTTTTCTTACGATTGTAGGGTGGTATATTCTTTCGAAATTGTGGTAGTGGTTCTGGATCTATCTTAAGTATAAGTTTTTCAAATTTGGGCTTAGTGATTTCATCCATCGCCTCATAAGTTAACCTTACCCTCTTAACAGTAATTATATCCTTAATTTTATGGTCCTCTAATTTTTCTCTTTTTAGGCAAGACTTCAAATAGTGGTGAATTAGTGTGGATATTTTTCAATACCGCAACATGCGTTTTAAATTGGGAGTCTACCGGAGTTTCCATAAAAAATGTTGGGAAAGGAATCAGTGGGGTGTAGTGATTTGGGATAACAATATGCGCTTCCTTCTCTACCTCGTTTACAACATCCTCTTCGAACAGTGTTGGTGAATTTTTCTCAATCTCCACTATTTTCTCGTCAGAACTCTCTTTGGCCATACTATCAATCTCTTCAAACTCATCATCACTCTCTAGATTTTCAAATAGTTTTTCTATAATGGTTGTTTCAACATCCACATCTTCCTCGGGTAAAGGTCCTAGAAGGTTTTGTTCGAGTTGGGAGATTTGAGTCTCTAAGGCCATGTTGTGAGTCGTGAGGGAGTCAACCACAATGGTTAGTTGGCTAAGGGTTTCATTATTTTGAAGCCTTTGTTTTCTTACCTCTTCATTTTGGACAGTTTGTGTCTCTATATAGTGCTCAATCATAGATTCTAACCTAGAGTTAGTTATCATCTCATCAGAATCCTCTATTGATGTTTTGAAGTTAAAATCTTGTGATTCTTCAGAGTCTTGAAAGTGAGTTAAAGTCTCTTTTTGCGTTTCCCCGAAGCGTTCTATCATCCTAGATGTTTCATTAAAATTTTCCATCAATATTTCGATATCCGATTTATATGGTTCTGGTGATTCTTCAAAATATTGGGTTTGGCAATTATGGAGAGAATTGGGTTGAGGATAAGTTTGGTTGAAATTATAAGTTTCTTGTGGTTCCTCAAAATATGGGGATTGGTAGTTTTGGAGGTAATTTGGGTAAGAGTAGGTTTGTGAAGCATTGAAATCTTCCATCAGTATTTCGAGGTCGGATCTATGGGGTTCTTGTGATTCCTCATAATACTGATAATGGTGTAATACGGTGAACTGACTTTGCAGGATTTTTGTATCCAAATGTGCGAATAGCAAGAGTCGCCACCGACTTTTATTTTTATCCAATTAAGGGAAGGTAAAAGTACAGAAAAAGACCTTCGTTTAGATTCTGAGTTCGGGAGAATGGTTATGAAAAGGGAAGGTATTAGCACCCCTTTCCATCCGTAGTTATCTACGGGCTCTTAGTTGCTCTAGATTACCTTTTAAAATTGCTTTCTGTGTGTTTGAAAAAATGTTTTGAAAAAGGGCATTTCGCTTTGACTTTGTAATGACTCATGTAGGAGTGTATACAAAGTGTTCGGAAATGTTTTGTTTTGAAAAGAGTTTGAATTTTGAAAAAAAGGAGTGTGTGGTGTGAAAAGCATTTGATAGAGCGAGCAACTGAAAGACTTATTACCCACTCAGAATTGGTCGTTTTATACTGCGTTCCTTTAGAATAGCGCTAGCCTTACCATTAGTTAGTAGGTAGCTCCATTCGTTGGATGTAAGCGGGACATTCGAAGGGACATCGGATGGTCATCGAAGGCAACTTGTAGGAAGTATCCTAGCACATTCAAAGGGACTATCATCATTTTTTCGTAGGCGACAATCGAGGGTCAGGATCATGTATTCGGAGGCGACATCATGGGTCTTATGATCTTTGTATCGAAGGGACTATGATGATTTTTGGAAAACAGCGGTGCTAGGATACCTCTACGTTCGAGGGACATGACCATTTGTAATCATAAAGGCAACGAGAGAGAATTACCCTAAGGGGTGTATGTGTGAAAAAGTGTGTTGATTCAGATATTTTATCTTGAAATTTGAGGTTATCTATGTCGATTTTATCTTGCCATACACGCCTAGTTACTAGCAATTTATAGGGTGCAGAAAGTAAAATGCGAAATGTAAAATGCGGAAAGTAAATGTCCTACGCTATTACAAGGCTTTGGGGTAGATACATAATTTTAAAAATGCGGAAAGTAAATGTCCTACGCTATTACAAGGCTTTGGGGCAGATACATAATTTTAAAAATGCGGAAAGTAAAGACCTAACTTTAAACTATTACATCCCATATCTGATTACATTATTGGAAAATAAAATGAAAGCAGTAAAAGCGTCCGAATTGGAAGAACCTGTGAAACGAACGAGAAATCGGAAAATATGATGAAATCGAGATAAGAGAAAATGTTAGAAAAAATGCAAATTTTTAATTGGAAAAAATATGATATGCTGGAAATAATGTAAACATGCTAAAATAAATTTTTGGGATTTTTTAGGTGCAATTTAATAATTTAAAATGAATTTACAATGATTTAAATGCAAAATTACAAATAAAAATAAATATGCATGCAAAAAATATATATTTTAATTTATTAAATTAAATAAAGATTTTATGAGAATAATGTAAAAAGAAAATTAATTTTGGATGAATTTTAAATGCAGGAATAAAAACATGAAAAGAAATTAAAATAACATGCAAATATTAAAAATATGAAAAAAAATATGAAAACATGCAAAGTTGAGAAAAAGAAACAAAACTGGCCCTGGACGGATTCGAACCCGTGACCCTTGAGGGCATCTGGAAACAGTGAGAGCCTTAACCGCTGCGCCACGTTGCATCTGATGTTTGAAAACGGATTGAGTGGAAGAAAACACGCGTCGCTCTCTGGCTTCCTCCCGCTCGCGCCATCCATCGTCTTCAACCTTTTGAATTTTTGAAAGATAGCGTCGGCTTTTGCTCGACGCTACAGGCCCTGGCAAAATCAAAAACACAGCATACATAATATAAATGACATCTAAGGCTATGGTTCGATTCCTGGAAGCATTCCGAACACGATGGTATAGGTCCTATTGTCCAATTTTTCCATTTAAGCAAAGCCCTAAATCGAGCTCAGAAACCCTAGCTATGGTGTAACACGATTCAGGCCATGGAAATTCAATTGGCTTGCCCAGAAAGCTTGCAAACACATCACTAAACACAAAAACAACAACAAATCGAGTTAATAATGCATGAATGAAGGAATTCGAATTTTGAAAATTCAAGAACAAACCGATTTCAGTTTTCACGATTCTTGATGTTTTTTGGCAAAGTAAAGGTCTGAATCGATTCTGGAGATGTCAAGGGATGTGTTTGACACCTTAAAATTGATTGAAAATGGCTGGAAGTAGGATTGCCAATAGCTTGCTTGTCACGGTTTTTTGAGCTTTGGAATAAGGTTTCTAAGGCAATTTTTCGTTCTCTTTCGATTGGTATGCATCAGGTATAAGTACTGGAAGGATTTGGCATTGTTTTTGGTAAGAATCAATCACCATTCAATGAAAATCAATTTTGATTTTTGTACAAAATCAAATTTTCAAAATTTGATTAATTCTCAATCCAATCTTGCCAAATTGATCAATTTTCGAAAATTGCTGGCATTTGTAAGTTACTTGAGTCTCAAGGAAAGAATAAAATCAATCTTTGCAATTAATTTTAATTTTGTACTTTATTTTTAAATTTAATTTTCATTTAAATGAATAAATTACAAATTAAATAGAAAAATAAATCAAAAATTCGTGGCATTGGGCTTGGATATTCTTAATTGTATGAGGAATAAGTTTGGATGGAGAAAAAGCAAGCCCATTTGCAAAAAATTTGATTTTCAAAAGTATCTCTCTTTGTGCATTCTTTCAAAATTGCCCAACTTGTGAATGGTGTATCTTGCTCAATGTTCCACATTTTTGAGTGTTCTTGGACTTTTTGGAAAGCTCTAAGAGTCCTTTAACCAACCTTTTTGGTCTCATCTCAATTGGAGTTTCCATGCTCAATATATCTTCAAAACAAAAAGTTGACTTTTTGTTGACTTTGAAAATGACCTGTAATGTTTTGAGCTATACCTCTCAAATGAAGCATTTTTTGGACATTCTTGTGAGACATGAAGTTGTGGAGAATTGAATTTCCTTCAAAAAAAGAGGTGGTGGAAAAATTTCTGAGAAAGTATGAGAAAGTTATGATCAGTCAAAGTTCAGTTGACTTTTCACCTAGAAACCCTAATTTAGAAAGTTTGACTTTTGAGCAAATCTTGAGTTTTCTTGATGAATCATGATCAACCCTTGATCAAATGATGAATGTAACTTCAAAATGAGGATGTTGACCAAAATTATGAAGTTTGACTGTATGTTGACCATAGTTGACTTTTGTCCAATCTGTGATTTTCAACCATCGAGCAATTATCGAGGAAACTTGATCTGAAGCTTGAAACTTGACATGGAGAATCTTTGAAGCATATGAGGAGGCATGAAGACCATTGGAGATGTTAGAAATTCATCTTGACTTGAGAGATACCAAACCCTAGTTTGGGTTGATTGTCTAGGAGAGAGTTTGTCTGATCAACTCTTGAGGAATCCTTGAGTATAGATGTATGAAATCTCTTGAGTAGATGGAGGGCAAATTTTGGGGTATGACAGCTGCCCCTGTTCAATCTTCTTGTACTGGAAGGGTTAGATTGACACGCTTGTCTTCGTGACACGGAGGTAGAAGATGATTGAACACTCAATACTGAAAATTTGCACTCGCTATTGGTGATGATGCGGGAATGGGCTTACAGATGCCATTTGGAGAAACTGGATACTTCGCTGGGGATGAGTCGTACGCTATACTCGAGGTTGTTGATAGGAGAACTGACGGAGATAGGCTTAAGATGCCATCTGGAAAGATCGATGCTGGGGAGTGAGCCGTACGCTAGGCTCTGTAGACGTTTCTGGAAGGAGCATGGAGATGGGCTTAAGATGCCATCTGGAGGGAGTCGTACGTTAGACTTCGTGTCCATGAAGTTATTGGCTTGTATTGATTTTTAACCATATATGCAGCATTTTGAAAGTGAAGCACTGTTGATAAGTAGTCGGAGATGGGCTTAAGATGCCATCCAAGGCAACCGAGTCGTACGCTAGACTCTGTAGTTGCTATTGATAATAAGAAGGAATCAGAATAGATCTTCGTGTTGATTACTCTGAGGGAGGTTGTAGTTGGCCAAATGTGGATAGCTTCCCTGTTGTGCATCGGGTGTTGATCCATTGCCTGTTATCGGAGGATAACCAAAGGCGGTCTTTCGGATAGTTTTCCCGTCGATTCGGGGCTTAATCCTGGACTAGTCGTCGGAGGACCACCAAGGGAGGTCTTTCAGATAGTTTTCCCGTCGATTCGGGGCTTAATCCTGGACCAGTCGTCGGAGGACAACCAAGGGCGGTCTTTCAGATAGTTTTCCCGTCGATTCGGGCTTAATCTGGACTGTTTGCGTCGGTAGCATTTTGGAAAACAAGAGAAACTTTGATAGAATATTCGTTAGTTTTATGCAAAGTATGATGCATGACGATGTGTATGAATGACATATGCATGAATTATGACTTTATGAGTAATGTATGAATGATAGATGTTGTTGTATTTCAAAACATATCCATCTTGAAGAAGATGCGGATGTTCTGTTTGAGGATTCGACGCTTGGGGAATTGAGTGGGTGAGAACCCGCTTTTGAAGGGAAAGAAAGATATCCTGGATTCCTCCGATGCACTATCTGACCAAGTCTTGGGCCTAGATATTGTTGAGGAAGGTAGAGATTTGAAACTTCGTTGTTGGAGATCTCATATATAGACCCTGTGAGGAGAATGGGGAGGCGATCCGTTGGGGACCTTGTATGTAGATCCTGCTGAGGAAATTTAGGAGGCGCTCTACTGGGGATTCAGAGTGTAGATCTCGCTGGAGAGCAATTGATAGTTGCCGGGGAGACCGAGCTGGGAGAGTCAGGATCCCGTTGTGATCTTTGGCTGGGGGATGAGGATGTAGTTTCCTCCGATGCACTATCTGACCAAGTCTCGAGTCTGGATACTGCCGCTGAGGAAAAAGGAAAGGACTGAGATATACCCGCTGGGGATAAATACCTTGACTGGGGGTGAGGTGTTACTGCTTGGAGACCGATGTAACATTGCCTAGTTGAGCGGAATTGCGGCTCGCGGATTCCCTTTTGCTCTGCTGGGGAAGTTGTGTTGTGAGTGACACCTTTGTAGGGATCATGCTCTACGGGGGAATATTTTTGGTGACTTTCGTCGTCGTCCCAATTCCTGGAGCCTGTAGTAAGCACTTTTGTATGTTCACTTTTCGTATGTTTGCGATTAGATTTTTATTGTCAAATGCATATAATCATTCAAGACAAACGTTGGACTTATTGCAAATAACAACAACAGAAATTGTAAAGAGAAAGAAGCTTGCGTTTATTTGAAAGGTGGCGTATGGCCAAGTAGTTTATATACAAGAAAGGTAAAAAAGCTATGCGGAAACAATCTCGTTAAGTTCCAACTATGCTAGTACTCATATATTTCAACTATCTCATCTCCTTGCTGTCAGTAGAAAGTGAATAAATTGATCTTCGCCATTTGAATCTTGAATGCTGATAGTAGTCTGGAAACAGGTGATCTGGAAGAGACATAGTCGTACGCTTGAATCCCTAACTTTTGCCTAGACCGCCCTTCGGGTTTTCTCCGGGATACCCTTTTTGCCCAAGCCGCCTTTTAGTTTTCGACTTGCGGTGTACATGTTTTGTATATATCCTTAACTTTTGCCCGAACCTTTTGGTTCGCCAGGATCTCTATTTTTGCCTAGGCGATCGACCTAGTGGGTCTTTTTATCGTAGTATTTTTTGACTATGTCTGCGTTCACGGGTGTGGGAAATCTTCACCATCCATGGTGCTAAGTATCATAGCTCCGCGGGAAAATCGTCTTGACTACAAATGGTCCCTCGTGGGTGGGAGTCCATTTGCCCAGGATCACCTTGTGGAAGAATGATGCGCTTGACTACTAGATCACCGACTTGGTAGACTCGGTGCTTGACCTTCTTGTTAAATGCTTTGATCATTCGTTTCGATAAATCATCCATGGCGGATGGACGCGAGTCGTTTCTCATCAATCAAGTTAATCGGTCAAGGCGAGTGGACCCAATCGTCTTCGCCTAACTGCCTCTGGAGGACTCGGTTGAGGTATCCGAACCTCGATGGGTAAGGCGACTTCCATACCGTATCTGAGAGAGGGGTTGCCTGTGGATGTTCGTGCCGTGGTGCGATAACCATGAAGAGCAAATGGTAACATCTCATGCCAATCCTTGTAAGTCACAATCATCTTCTGTATAATCTTCTTAATGTTTTTGTTGGCGGCTTCCATGCGCCATTCATCTTAGGCCGATATGGAGAAGAATTGTGATGCTTGATCTTGAGCTGCGTGCGAGTTCGGTGATCATCTTGTTGTTGAGATTAGAGCCGTTATCGTGATAATCCTTTCGGGGTGCCATACCGAGATAAGATTATGCTTGATGAATCGAGCCACAACATTCTTGTAACAGAGACGAATTCTACCCATTTGGTAAAGTAATCAATTGCCACAAGGATGAAGCGATGTCCATTGGAAGTGTGGGCTTGATTTCTCCAATCATGTCAATGCCCCATTGCAAAAGGCCAAGGAGAAGTTAAAACATTGAGTCTTGGAGGGCGTGCACTTTGTCGGCATAATCGGCACTTGTGACAAGATCGAGCATAAGCGGTGACAATCGGCTTCCATGGTGGACCAATAGTAGCTTGTTCTCAAAATCTTCTTAGCCATGGTGTGTCCTTTGGAGTGGGTACCAAATGCCCTTTGTGTAACTCTTCCATGATCGCATTCTTTGTTTTCTAGTCTACAGTAGATAAGCACATCGTGGTTGCGCTTGTATAAGATGTCGTTCTTTGAGGAAGAATTTAGATGCAAATCTTCTCATGAACTTCTTATCGTTAACGGATGCCCTGCGGGATATTCCGAGTCTCAAGATACCTCTTCACGTCATAGTACCAAGGTCTCTCTTGCGTCAAGCTCATAACAATCTGTTGGTTCGTCGAACTTCTCAATGATGATCGGGAGCCTCGTTGTCCCATCTAACCTTGAACATAGACGACATAGTAGCCAATGCGTCGCCTTGATTCTCTTCTCGTGGAATATGATTGAAATTAATCTCTTGAGTAGGGGATCAAACTCGAACATGCTCTCGATATGGAATGAGGTTCGGATGCTTCGTATCCCGCCTTTATCGTGATCACTAAAGCGAGTCTCCATACACTTGTAAGAACTTGATTCTTAAGTCAATAGCGACTTTAAGACCCATGATGCACGCTTAGTACTCGGCCATGTTGTTAGTGCAATGAAACATAATCTGGCGGTGAAAGGCGTATGTCCGCCCGAGGATGTAATGATGGCGCCAACGCCATTGCCAAGTGCGTTTGAGGCTCCATCAAAGACCATGGTCCATCGGGATCCTTGCTCGGTCCTTCGTCCGGGCTGGTTCTTCGTGTCTGTAACTAGTAGAACATCTTCATGGAATTGGAGCGCATAGGTGATAGTCATCTACGACGATGAGCCAAATGATCGGCTACCACACTTCCTTTGATCGCTTTACGAAGTGTCTTTGGATGTCATATTCGGTCAAGATCATTTGCCATCTTGCTATTCTTCGGAGAGCTGGTTTCTCAAATATGTATTTTATCGGATCCATCTTGAAATCAATAAGGTAGTGTGAGTCAACATATCTTGCCTTAGTCGTGACAAACCAAAGCGTTGCAAGTTTTCTCGAGTTGTGAGTATCTTGTTTCACAGTCGGTAAACTTTTTGCTAAGGTAGTATATTGCATGCTCTTTTCGACCAGACTCGTCATGTTACCCCAACACACACCCCATCGAGTTCTCTAACACTGTCAAGTACATGATAAGAGGTCTTCCTTGGTAGGCGGCATCGGGATAGGAGGATTACATGGGTACTCCTTGATTTTGTCAAAAGCGATCTGGCAATCGTCGTTCCATTCTACTACTTGATCTTTCTTAAGTAACTTGAAGATTGGCTCACAAGTAGCAGTTAGGTGTGCAATGAATCTGGCAATGTAGTTTAATCGGCCCAAGAAACCTCTGACTTCCTTCTCTGTGCGGGGCGCTGGCATTTCTTGAATGGCTTTAACCTTAGCGGGGTCAACTTCAATACCTTTACCATCGACAACAAACCCGGGAGTTTTCGGATCGACTCCAAAGGTGCACTTGTTAGGATTAAGTCTCAGTCTATACTTCTTCAATCTGTCAAATAGTTTCTGCAAATGACCAAGATGCTCTTCTTCAGTATGTGATCGAGCTATCATATCGTCGACATAGACCTCTATCTCGTGATGAATCATGTCATGAAACAATGTCACCATACGCGATAGGTGGCGCTGCGTTCTTCACCGACGGCATAACCTTGTAGCGAAAGTGCCCCATGTAACGAAGTAGTCTTCTCCATGTCTTGAGGCCATTTTGATCCGATTATAACCGGAGAAACCATCCATGAAGGAGAAAACCTTATCTTGGCGGTATTGTCAACGAAACATCAATATGAGGTGGGAAATCATCTTTCGGACTTGCCTTGTTCAGATCTCTGTAATCCACACACATTCGTACTTTGCCATCCTTCTTAGATACGGGTACCACATTTGCAACCAGGGGATAAGAGGTGATAGCTAAGAAACTGCGTTGAGCGCTTCATAACTTGCTTTGATTTTCTCGACATCTCGGGGCGCGCGGCAGACCTACAGTTTCTTGGGAAAAACTTCTTTTTCGTCAATCGGTGTACCACAATATCAATGTCCAAACCAGGCATGTCTTCGTATGACCAAGCAAAAACCTCAATGTAGTCTCGTAGCATCCGAACCAATCTTTCTTTGACATTGTTCTCAAGACCCGCTCCTATCTTGATCTCTTTTTTGTCTTCGTCAGTACCCAAATTCACAACCTCAACTTGCTCTTCGTGCGGTTGTATAACTCGCTCTTCTTCTGTGTGATCGGCAAGCTCTCTTGGCACTTCACAATCTTCCTCACTTTCGTCTTGACTTGGTAGATCGGATTATCGAAGTCATATTTAGCACTAGCATAGTGTTATTAACGAGATTCGAGTGATTCGGTGTATCACGTGGGTGTGTGTAAGAAACACATAGCTTTTGAAGGGGTGATAAAGTAAAGAAGAAAACAAACAATTGAATGCAAAGTCCAACGAATTTATTGAATGAAAATCATAAGCGATAGATAATAACCCTCAAGCGAGCCATGATGCCGGGCAAGGCACTAGGCTTTCAAAGTTCATTGTTCAAAACATAAATAAATCGAAAAGCAAAGCAAAACAAGAGCAATTACTCGACTAAAGGAGATTGGTATGGCGTCTTGGTCTTCCAATTCTTGAGCCCTTTATGGGTGGGAAGATCCACTTGCGATGTCGAAGTCGTTGTCATTGTCTTCTATAGCATGGATTCCACTGGCGATGCGGAAAGGAAGTTGGCGGCACGTTCGCGGCGTATCATCTTCGACCCTTGATGGTGAAGCCTAGACCAGTCTTGTCAAATTTGAAAGGAAGATTAGGGTGACCCCAAATAGTACTACCTTCTTCGGTTGGCGTCTTTCGGTGAGGCCATCCTAGGAGGAGCTTGTAGCTTGGGAGTGACAAGAGAGTCAACAGGCATGACTGGGTATTGTTTCAAAAGCTCTCGAAAGAATTCACCTTCCATCTCGAGGTATCGGAATGACTGATGGTGACCATATACTCTTCTTCACCACACCGTAACAACCTTCCCTTTCACGGTACTTGATTTCGATGTAAGGTAGAAAGTGATGCACATGTATCAAGGGCGTCCAAGTAGGCAAGAGTAAGCAGGACGGATGTCCATGACAAAGAAAGTGGAGTCAAAAATCTGGGAACCGACTTTAACAAGCAGAGAGCTCTCCAAGCACTGTTCGCTTAGAACAATCAAAAGCTCTCACAATAATGTCACTGGGTCTCAGAACCAACCCCTCGACATCAAGCCGATCAAAAGCAGTCTTCGGTAGGATGTTTAGAGCAGAACCAGTATCCACCAAAACATGAGACAATGTAATGCCCTTGCATTCAACAGAGATGTGCAAGGCTTTGTTATGTTTCTTCCCGGAAGGAGTTAAATCAGCATCAGAGAAGCCTAGGCCGTTGTTGGCAGCCAGGCTAGCAATACAAACTTTGAATTGATCAGTAGTAGTGTCTTGTGGCACGTGAGCATTTTTCAGAAACTTCACTAAGGCGTTAGCATGAGCCTCAGAGCACAAGAGCAGAGCAAGCATGGAGATTTTGGACGGAGTCTGTCCCAACTGTTCCACAACATTGTAGTCACTCTTCTTGATAATCTTCAGAATTTCCTCCATTTCTTGTTTGGAGGTGTCTTCAGTAACTTCCTTTGGTACTTCTAGTTGAGCAGGATGAGTCACTGGTTCTTTCCCTCTAGCTTGGGGAATGGGTTGAATAGCTGGAATGCGAGCTAGAGTCGCGTTGTCTTTTGAAGGAGAGATATCTGGAGAGAATACCCTCCCGGTTGTGGTCACCTTACTTGATTCGGTGATGTTGTCAATGTCGGGAATGGTAGCTTCAACTGTAAGATCCTTGATAGTCAGAGGGTCTTGCTTGACGCCATGATAGTAAACATCAGCTCCATAATTCCAAGGAATAGCTTTATCAGAGGAATACGGGACTGGTCTTGGAGAGGTAATGATGAGAGGCGCCACTCTAGGCACAGGATCAGCAGAGGAAATCCTTATGGCATTAACATCAGCATAGTCTTCAGGGAAATCGTCACCCCATCCGGTCGCCTTAACATCTTCAATAGGAATCTTGTAGCTCTCAGGAGCAGTGTATTTTACCATGTAATCATACTTTCCACTTGGCTGCCCCAAGGTATCCCACACAGATGGTGTTGTTTCGTTCACATCTTCGATCTTTATCTTAGACATATCTTCACACAGCTTCTGCACAGGTGGTTTTAGAAATAGTATCTCACGGTTATTCATCATGCACTGAACACGTCTTCTCAACCAAGCACAACCATCGGTGCGGACGGGCACCAACGACAATCCTCGGGCATCCGGATTGACACCGCGCAAATTCCTCTTAATCATCGGAGGATGGTCAGGTCATCTATGTTGAAGATGTAAGTATCGTCACCAACAGCATTGGAGCTCTTGTCATGGTTAGGCATAAGCGCGTTGATCACATTTGGAGTCTCAACAGGAGGATCAAACTCAATCGCTTAGCTTGATCATATCACGAATCTTGTTCTTCAGAGCCCAACAATCATCAGAACTATGTCCTGGGCTATTGGAGTGGTAAGCACACTTAGCATTTGGATTGTATCTCGGAGAGGAAGTGTTGACATTCTGAGGAGGATCCCTCAAGGTTATCAGCTCTGCGTTCAACATGTGTTGTAAGGCTTGCGACAATGGCATGTTGATCTTCATAAACTGTCTTCGTGGCGCGTTCTACGCGTTGTCTCGAGGTTGTCTTGATGTAGGATTAGAGATCACAACGCCCTCACAGTTAGCGCGGTCGGTCTTGGCTCGGCTTTTCGACCATACAGCGTTAGCTTCTTTCTTAGCACCAAAAGATCTCTTCGCGGCATTTGAAGATGTCTCTATCTGAATCTTTCCACTCTTGATACCGACTTCAATACACTGCTTTGTCAAAATCAGCTCGGTGAATCCGGTGATGAGTTTCAATCGATGATTGAAGAATGGGCTGTCGGTGTCCCCATGAACATATCAACCAACTCCCTATTGGACAAGGGTGGTGAACTCACGCTAGATCTCTCCACTTCGAGCATACTCTTTGAACTTCTCGTCACGACCCATAGACATGCTTTGTAGTTGCATGCGAGTGGGTGTCAATTGACATTGTACTCATCTATGCGTAGAAAGCATCGGCTAAGTCACTCCAATGCGGATCGGTCATTCTCTAGTGATAGTACCATTCCAAGCGAGGTCGGACAAACTCTCTTGAAAATAATGCATCCACAACTTTCATCATCGGTGTGGGATTGATCTTACGGACATAGGATTTCAAATGCACTTAGGGCAAGACATGCCATCATACTTAGCAAAGGTTGGAACTTTGAACTTGGGAGGAATCACAACACCGAGAGACTCAAATCATCAAAATTCAGCCGGACATCTTGAGGTTTCCACGACATTAGACGGTCTTCAAGTTGCGTGTACTTGTCATCCTCATCGAGTATTGGCCATCATCATAGTTCTTCTCAAACTCATCTGCTGCCTTCGTCATCACCCTTGTTACTTTGTCTTCCTTCTTGAAACTTCCTTCGAGAGCTCTATTCGTGACCCTCTTAGGACCACCTTTGTAGCGTCGCCCATGTTGAGGAGACCAACAACCTTCTTCTTTGTTGATGAGCTTCTTGGATCTTCTTGGCCTTGGACCAAGTGGTGAACATCTCTGGCCAGGCATTCGAGTTTGGAGATCTTTGTGATGTTCAAGAGCCATCTCTGCTAAAATAAATAACGAGCAAATGAGAAAACCAATCTCCAATGTACCTGTGATGCAATGTTATGCTATGCTATGCGATGTTTATGCGAATGCAATGCAATGTTTTCAAGGACCTTAGAGATTTAAATTTGTTTAAACAAGCAAAAACAAACATTTATTAGTACTCTTTTTATTATTCTTTTTTTTTCCTTTTTAAGTACAAGAGATAGTTCAAAACAATAATAAAAGAAAAGCATAAAAATCCTAAAGCTCTAAGTCTCCCACGGGCGCTTCCTCTTGGTGCCGAGGTAGGTGTTGATGCTTCGCTCCCCATGAAGTAGCTTGGTTAACTCTAGCACTTTCTTCTCACTTGCATAGCATTGAGCTTCAAAGGTATCCCTCTCTTCTTTTAGTTGAATCCAGGATCTCTTCAAGTCCTCAAAATCCGTAGGCATGTCAGGATGGAGAACAGTATAGGGTACGTCACCTATAGCAACAGGTTCCATAATTACTGGTAGAACAGGAGTGAATGGCATCATGAGGTTTTGAGCTCGAGCTCGCACCCATTTGAGGTAAGGCTCCCAAGGAATGGAGTTCGGGTGCCCCAAAGTCTTGGTATCAGTCTTCTTTACCATGCCCCAAGCATGTATGAACCTTCGTCGGTAATTCTGGAGATCGTGGTTGTAGTCAAACACAATATCTTGGAGAAGCATATCATGTGGACCATCTCTTCGGGAAAAACCAAACTGACGTAGAGCTAAGGAAGGGTTGTAAGTAATACCTCCCCTTATACCAAGGAGTGGTACACTAGGGAATTCTCCACAACGCTCGATGAATGTGAAGTCCTTTTGAGAGAAAAGACTCCAACAGATATCTGAATGAGAGAGTGACATCAATCTTTGAGACCATCTCAACCTTTGTTCATTCCTCAAAACTGATGGAGGAAGGTGCGAAATAAACCACCTTGAAAGTAACGGTATACAACACATGAGAGTTCCTTGTTTCTTAGTAGTACGAGTGTGGAGAGAATGGAGGATGTCTCCAAGTAAGGTAGGCACAGGATTGCGGGTAAGAAATAATTTGATGGCATTGATACCTATGAATTGATCCGAGTTAGGAAATAGAACCAAACCATAAATTAGCAAGGCCACAATGTTTTCAAATGCATGGAAACTCATAACTTTGAGGAATTCTCGGGCTTTCTTGATTAGAAACTTGGAAAGTAAACCCTTAACTCCACTTCTGGTTTCCCAATTGGCTTCAATGTCTGAGCGCTTAAGATGTAAAGCAGATGCGATGTCCTCATACTTAGGAACCTTTTCTAAGCCGGTGAATGGCATTTGGTCAAGAATAGGTATCCCAAGTAGCTTAGAGAACTCTTCCAAGGTAGGAACCAACTGGTAATCTGGGAATGTAAAGCAATGGTGTTTCGGATCAAAGAACTGAAATAGGACATGCATCATATCTTCTTCAAAACCGGAGATAACCAAGTCAAGTAGATAACCATGTCTTTTGATGAACTGAGCATGGTCGGGAATTTCTGAAACCAATTCTTTGAGCTGAGAAGGTATACCCATGAAGTTGATTCAGATAGTCTTTCTAGAAGCAATAATACCCTACAAAACAGAGCAAAGATAAATCCCTAGGTCCTTGAAATAGTTAGAAATGATATGCAATGCAAATGATGTCATGATGTCATGTTTAGCACACACAAACAATTCACACAATGAGCCTAGGGTTAAGGCTTGCATGAGGTATAGGTGATTACCCCACCAAAAGTTTGAGTTGGTTCATCCTGTCCTATAATAGTAACCGGGTTCTAGGAATCTCACATCATAGATCTTTCTCGTAGGCGTTTATTTCAATAAGATGGCCAAGTGGTCGATCGAAAATATCCCAAAAGTCTGATCTCAATGAGCGTAGCATCGAGTATCAACCAACCTCGGTCTACACCAAAGCCGGCCATCTCACTACCTTCTAATGGCCAAGATGGGTCAATTAAGGTTCTAAAAGTTTAGTTAGCGCTTGATGACACCACGCAGAAGCCAAATACTATCTTCAACTTGGGAATAAAGAGTATCGGGACAACCAAAGTGTCACGCTAACGTAGCCATCATGTTGACCGTTTAGTTATACGTCTAACGGTCGCAATGATCTAATGTTACTTACCTAAAAGGAAACCCGGATCCGGGTGTAGGATCCCCCACAAATATAATACCCAAGCAACCCTTAAATATAAAGCATACAAGTCAAACAAAAAGCAATAAAGGTGATTTAGAAATCCCTAAGGCAATTTTCTCTTTAGGGTCTTTCCCAGTAGTCGCCGATTACATGTCTGGTGAACGACTTTGCGGATTTTTGTATCCAAATGTGCGGATAGCAAGAGTCGCCACCGACTTTTATTTTATCAATTAAGGGAAGGTAAAAGTACGAAAAAGACCTTCGTTTAGATTCTGAGTTCGGGAGAATGGTTATGAAAAGGGAAGGTATTAGCACCCCTTTCCATCCGTAGTTATCTACGGGCTCTTAGTTGCTCTAGATTACCTTTTAAAATTGCTTTCTGTGTGTTTGAAAAATGTTTTGAAAAAGGGCATTTCGCTTTGACTTTGTAATGACTCATGTAGGAGTGTATACAAAGTGTTCGGAAATGTTTTGTTTTGAAAAGAGTTTGAATTTTGAAAAAAGGAGTGTGTGGTGTGAAAAGCATTTGATAGAGCGAGCAACTGAAAGACTTATTACCCACTCAGAATTGGTCGTTTTCGTACTTCTACGTTCCTTTAGAATAGCGCTAGCCTTACCATTAGTTAGTAGGTAGCTCTATTCGTTGGATGTAAGCGGGACATTCGAAGGGACATCGGATGGTCATCGAAGGCAACTTGTAGGAAGTATCCTAGCACATTCAAAGGGACTATCATCATTTTTTCGTAGGCGACAATCGAGGGTCAGGATCATGTATTCGGAGGCGACATCGTGGGTCTTATAATCTTTGTATCGAAGGGACTATGATGATTTGTTTGGAAGGCAACGGTGCTAGGATACCTCTACGTTCGAGGGACATGACCATTTGTAATCGTAAAGGCAACGAGAGAGAATTACCCTAAGGGGTGTATGTGTGAAAAAGTGTGTTGATTCAGATATTTTATCTTGAAATTTGAGGTTATGTATGTCGATTTTATCTTGCCATACACACCTAGTTACTAGCAATTTATAGGGTGCAGAAAGTAAAATGCGAAATGTAAAATGCGGAAAGTAAATGTCCTACGCTATTACAAGGCTTTGGGGCAGATACATAATTTTAAAAATGCGGAAAGTAAATGTCCTACGCTATTACAAGGCTTTGGGGCAGATACATAATTTTAAAAATGCGGAAAGTAAAGACCTAACTTTAAACTATTACATCCCATATACAGTTATATTATTGGAAAATAAAATGAAAGCAGTAAAAGCGTCCGAATTGGAAGAACACAGTGAAGCGAGCGAGAAATCGGAAAATATGATGAAATCGAGATAAGAAAAATGTTAGAAAAATGCAAATTTTAATTGGAAAAATATGACATCTTGGAAATAATGTAAACATGCTAAAATAAATTTTTGGGATTTTTTAGGTGCAATTTAATAATTTAAAATGAATTTACAATGATTTAAATGCAAAATTACAAATAAAAATAAATATGCATGCAAAAATATATATTTTAATTTATTAAATTAAATAAAGATTTTATGAGAATAATGTAAAAAGAAAATTAATTTTGGATGAATTTTAAATGCAGGAATAAAAACATGAAAAGAAATTAAAATAACATGCAAATATTAAAAATATGAAAAAATATGAAAACATGCAAAGTTGAGAAAAAGAAACAAAACTGGCCCTGGACGGATTCGAACCCGTGACCCTTGAGGGCATCGGAAGCATGAGAGCCTTAACCGCTGCGCCACGTTGCATCTGATGTTTGAAAACGGATTGAGTGGAAGAAAACACGCGTCGCTCTCTGGCTTCCTCCCGCTCGCGCCATCCATCGTCTTCAACCTTTTGAATTTTTGAAAGATAGCGTCGGCTTTGCTCGACGCTACAGGCGCTGAGTGCAAAATCAAAAACACAGCATACATAATATAAATGACATCTAAGGCTATGGTTCGATTCCTTGAAGCATTCCGAACACGATGGTATAGGTCCTATTGTCCAATTTTTCCATTTAAGCAAAGCCCTAAATCGAGCTCAGAAACCCTAGCTATGGTGTAACACGATTCAGGCCATGGAAATTCAATTGGCTTGCCCAGAAAGCTTGCAAACACATCACTAAACACAAAAACAACAACAAATCGAGTTAATAATGCATGAATGAAGGAATTCGAATTTTGAAAATTCAAGAACAAACCGATTTCAGTTTTCACGATTCTTGATGTTTTTTGGCAAAGTAAAGGTCTGAATCGATTCTGGAGATGTCAAGGGATGTGTTTGACACCTTAAAATTGATTGAAAATGGCTGGAAGTAGGATTGCCAATAGCTTGCTTGTCACGGTTTTTTGAGCTTTGGAATAAGGTTTCTAAGGCAATTTTTCGTTCTCTTTCGATTGGTATGCATCAGGTATAAGTACTGGAAGGATTTGGCATTGTTTTTGGTAAGAATCAATCACCATTCAATGAAAATCAATTTTGATTTTTGTACAAAATCAAATTTTCAAAATTTGATTAATTCTCAATCCAATCTTGCCAAATTGATCAATTTTCGAAAATTGCTGGCATTTGTAAGTTACTTGAGTCTCAAGGAAAGAATAAAATCAATCTTTGCAATTAATTTTAATTTTGTACTTTATTTTTAAATTTAATTTTCATTTAAATGAATAAATTACAAATTAAATAGAAAAATAAATCAAAAATTCGTGGCATTGGGCTTGGATATTCCTAATTGTATGAGGAATAAGTTTGGATGGAGAAAAAGCAAGCCCATTTGCAAAAAATTTGATTTTCAGAAGTATCTCTCTTTGTGCATTCTTTCAAAATTGCCCAACTTGTGAATGGTGTATCTTGCTTAATTTTCCACATTTTTTAGTGTTCTTGGACTTTTTGGAAAGCTCTAAGAGTCCTCTAACCAACCTTTTTGGTATAATCTCAATTGGAGTTTCCATGCTCAATATATCTTCAAAACAAAAAGTTGACTTTTTGTTGACTTTGAAAATGACCTGTAATGTTTTGAGCTATACCTCTCAAATGAAGCATTTTTTGGACATTCTTGTGAGACATGAAGTTGTGGAGAATTGAATTTCCTTTAAAACAAGAGGTGGTGGAAAAATTTCTGAGAAAGTATGAGAAAGTTATGATCAGTCAAAGTTCAGTTGACTTTTCACCTAGAAACCCTAATTTAGAAAGTTTGACTTTTGAGCAAATCTTGAGTTTTCTTGATGAATCATGATCAACCCTTGATCAAATGATGAATGTAACTTCAAAATGAGGATGTTGACCAAAAATTATGAAGTTTGACTGTATGTTGACCATAGTTGACTTTTTGTCCAATACAACTGATTTTCAACCATCTGAGCAATTGTCTGAGGAAACATGATCTGTGAAGCTTGAAACTTGACATGGAGAATCTTTGAAGCATATGAGGAGGCATGAAGACCATTGGAGATGTTAGAAATTCATCTTGACTTGAGAGATACCAAACCCTAGTTTGGGTTGATTGTCTAGAAGAGAGTTTGTCTGATCAACTCTTGAGGAATCCTTGAGTATAGATGTATGAAATCTCTTGAGTAGATGGAGGGAAAATTTTGGGGTATGACAAATGGGCGTAGGAAAAATTTGGGTTATACATAGTAAATAAGGTAAAGGTGCCTTAGTCTATACGGTGTAACACCAGAGTTACAATATCGACTTAAATAGTCCCCGACAACGGCGCCAAAAACTTGATCGCGACTTTATCGTCTATTAATCGGGAGACTACAAGTGCACAATCCTATCGCATAGTTTTAAAAGATATCGAACCCACAGAGACTATAAATCGATCTATTGTTATCCTAAGTTATGGTATACAGCTAAGGCAAATAATTCTTTTTTAGATAAAGGTTAAGGAAAAATATAAATAAAATGGATATCGGTACGTAATGTAGTGAACCTAAGCGGATTAAATTGAACCTAAGCGTATAAAGATGGTTAACTTAACTGTTCTGTAGAAATTATCAGTTTAAAAGCCCTCAACTCACACTTTCGTGGTCTTATCTCGGATTATACTCCTAAAGCCCTATGCCTGCTCTCGCTAGCCCATAAGTGTTTAGAAAATATTCTTTGAAAACTTAATAAAATGTAATTCGTTTTAAAGCGCTCTCGCTGTATTTAAATCGAATGCCTAACTTTAGCTATCCGGTTAAAACCTCACACTTTCGTGGTCTCGATCCTAACCTATTCTACTTTTCTTACTTTCATAACGAAAAGATTGATTTTAATTACAAAAAGTCATAACCAGAAATTAAGTTAATTAATATTTTAGCTTAGAAACAATTTAATTCCTACTCTTACTACTATTACATACTGATACCAACTCGGTTTAGCCAGACGTATTTATTAATTCGGACATGCATAAATAATAAGGTTCAATATATTTAAACATTTCCATAATCAAATAAATAAATATCAGGCAACAATATTTTAAATAAAACAAAATAATTATATTAAAAACCTGAAAATAAGAATACTGGAATAATCTTGTTCTTCGAAATAAACGAACATTCCACCACAAGTCGGATGGCTCTTCTCGGAGACTTCTTGAATCAAAAGAAAATGTGACAAGAATAATAAAAAAGGCACTAGATCTAACGTAAGGTTAGATCAGTGAAAAATACACAAGAATTTCCAGTGTAGAAATTGTTGTGAGAAAATTATAGAAACTTAAAACTAAAAGAAAATTAAAACAAAGAAACTAAAATGGAAAATAAAATTGAAATACAAAACTGAAAAGAAAATGCGAAAATAGAAAAACTTAATAACGGTTGTTCGGTAAGAATTTGCCAACCCTTGCTCTGTGAATTGTATGTTGTATTTATAGTTTCACTTAGTAACTTCCCGTTTCAATCTCGTACGAAAATAAGTGGTGATCGTGTGTAAAACTGCCAGAACATGGGAGACGAGCGTCTTATTGAAGAGAAGAAGTGTGAGACGTGGGTCTCACTTCATAAAAGCATCATGAGACGTGGGTCTCATAAACTGAATATGGTGGGCCCCATATGGGAGGCGGGCGCCTCCTTGCTAGAGGAAGAGAGTGAGACGTGCGTCTCACTTGAGTGGCTGACTGGAGACGGTCGTCTCAAGGCTGTGACGGTCGTCGCATCTTGTGGGACACGCGTCCTTGGCTTGTCTTGCTGGGCCACGCGTGCTGGGCTTCACTTCTGGGCCTGGCTTGCTGTTGGATAATTATTTTCTTCTTCTTTAACTCATCCTTTTGCTATATTACCCCCTGGTCTCTCGAAAGGTTTGTTGCAGTTTGGGAAGCAGGGTTGTGCATAATTTTTTGGACTATTTTTCTTTGAGTTTTTCTTGACAACATAGCATATTTTGGAGTTTTTCTTAACATCAATATTTGGAGCATAAATTTAATCAAGTTTTTACCAATTGGTCACTTAGAAACATATCATCTTGTAGCTTTGATTCCCCTTTTTCTTCTTGTTTCACAATGTACACTATATGATATGCAATGATACTTAGAAATAATTATGGATGAACTCGAATGAAATTATGGAAGTAGTTTGGTGGAATTTGTTTTGTGTAATGACTTGTAATCTTGAAAATTGAACATGAATGACACTTGAAAGGTCATGAAATTTCTTGAATTTGAATGAGTGTTGTAACTTGAATATGATGAATCAAATAGTGCGGATGTTGCTCGAACTTGGTTTGTGAAACCTGAGAATATTCTTGTAAATTGAATGATATTTTGAATGAATGGATGATGAATAATAGTGAATTTCATTTTACGCTTGTAACTTGTATTCCAAACATCAAACATGAATGAATCCCTCTTTACTCTTTAAATAAAATCCTAACTAACTTGCGCGACCAAAATCAAAGAATTGGGACAACAACGATGCCTTGATCATAATATGAGTCATGACTCAAACTTTATAACTCAAACCACAAGCTTTTGTTTTTTGACATAATCCATTTCCACTCGATAACTTGTATCTTGAGGAGAAATAAAACCACAATGACAAAACAAACCCTAATCCACACTTAAATAAACAAAGGGGAATTGGAGCGTCCATCTTATTGATCTAGGAAACTCGAATTCAAAACTAAAATCCCATTTGGCATGACCATTGACGCTTTGAACTACCGCTTTATTAAATGAAACAGTCATATGCCAATGACCTAGCGAAAATGATTCGAATGAAATGCAAAAGCCTAAACCAAATAAAAATAAAAGGGTAGGACAAATTTGGGATATGACACCTCGGTTTAAAAAAAACATGAAAATATATATACAGCTACAATAATGAATCTCTACCATACATTTTTAAAAGAATAACACTCAATATATTTATAAGACATCAATCCACAACAAACTCTCTATATCCATCACTATATATCTTTTTTATGAAAGCATTTTTATTGATAACAATTGCTCAAGATAATGAAATTTTAGAACTAAAAAAATTTGGAAAAGTTCTCAATGGTGTGTCGCAAGTGCATATAAAACATTTTTAATATGTTAAATAGATAACTCCTTACTTGGAGCAGATATCTAAGTCGATTGCGTGCAATCCATAAAACATCAAAATGATGAGCATACTATGTATCCAAAAAGACCTGGATTAGAGCAAAGATATGTTGTTCTCCAAGAACAACAACTACTATAATAACCACTACGCCAAATAAGCTATTTAATAGCACTTTTTGTTTTGTTTATGATAACACTTAAAAGCTCTATTAAAGTACCAATTTTTAATAGCGTTTTCACTTAAGTGCTATTGAAGTGATTACTTTACGTGTTTTTTGATATGATTTTGATAGAACTTTTAAAAAAGTGCATATATATAATGCATGTTTGATATCGCTTTCAAAGAAAGCGCTAATAAATGATACATGTTTGATAGCACTCTAAAAAAAAACGCCAATATACAACACATATTTGATAGCACTTTCTCTTAAAAGTGCTATTATAGGAAGCTTCATTAATAGCACTTCCTACAAAACGATATTGTAGTACAATTTTTTGGTTTTTTTTGTTGTTGTACACAAAATCATACTTGGTGTGCAAATATCAAAAAGTTACAATGAATTCAATACAAATAACACTCTAAGTTACTCATTGCATACATGTTATGATCCATCAATACCAAATGACATTTTAAACCAAATCCTCATGTTTACAAATATCATAACATATATAGAGGGCATTTGGTGTACTAAAAAAAAGAGGGCATTTGCATAGCGAAAGTTTTAGATGCAATCGTTCCATCTAAAAGTACTTCAATCTAAATCCCAGAGCACACAGTTATATTCTATAAATAAAACACCTAAAAAACAAGAAAGGATAACAAAACAACACCAAGTAGTAACCACACTTCACGGTCTAAAATTGTTGAATCCATAAATACAATCACCTAGTTAGGCAAAATAACTGCTTCTTGTTTTCCTGTATCATAGAAGAAATATTGATTATGTATTGTACAATACAAACTAATTCAAGAGGCCCATAAAATAAGGTAATGATAGACATGGAGGAAGGTACGATGACCCTCAAGGTCTATGATGAAGTGCTAAAAATCAATGTTAGAGAGTCGATGAAGTTCAAAGAAGAGATAGGTACAAGTAAGAATATTGAAGTTTTGGACACGGTGTTCATCAAATCTGTGAAATGTCATGTGCCTGAGTTACCTCTCGAGAGAGTTTTAAGTTTGTCTATTTTTTAGAAGGAAGAAGGTATTGATGAGAGGGAGTTAGAGGTTTTAGATATGATGGAAGCCCAGCCTCAGTGGCCAAGATCTAGACCACATCGATGGGAAGATTTAAGACAACCACAATCTCTTGAAGAAAATAAGGAGCAAAAGAAAGATACGGAGTTGAAACAATTGCCGGATAATCTGAAATACATTTTTCTGGATTCAGAAAAGAAGTTTCCAGATATCATTAATTCTGCTTTGAAAGTTTTTCAGGAAGAGAAACTTATTCAGGTACTCAAGAAGTACAAAGGGTTTATTGGATGGACGATTGAAGACTTGATAGGAATCAGTCCTACAGTGTGTATGCACAAGATCTTAATGGAAGAAAACCAGAAACCAGTAGTGCATCCTCATAGGAGACTAAATCCTGCAATGAAGGAAGTTTTGCGCAAGGAAGTAGTGAAGTTGTTGGATGCAGGGCTTATCTACCAAATCTCTGATAGCGCATGGGTAAGTCCTGTTCATGTAGTACCAAATAAGGGAGGCACAACGACGATACTGAATGAGAAGAATGAGTTGATTCCCACCAGGACTGTAATAGGATGGAGAGTGTGTATAGACTATAGACAATTCAATACTGCTACGAGGAAAGATCACATTCCCCTTCCTTTCATTGATCAGATGTTAGAGAGGCTGGTTGGCCATGATTACTATTGTTCCTTAGATGGGTACTCTAGTTACAATCAAATCGTTGTAGCCCCAAAAGATCAAGAGAAGACAACTTTCACGTGTCCATATGGTATCTTCGCCTATAGAAGGATGCCTTTTGGTTTGTGTAATGCACCAGCGACATTTCAAAGGTGCATGACATCAATATTCGTCGACATGCTTGAGAAGAACATGGAGGTGTTTATGGATGATTTCACTGTGTTCGGGCCTTCGTTCGACGAGTGCTTGACAAATTTTTCTCTGGTATTAGAAAGATGTCAACAAACCAATCTAATCCTCAGCTGGGAAAAATGTCATTTTATGGTAAGAGAAGGAATAGTTTTGGGTCTAAGATTTCTCATCGAGGAATTAAAGTCGACAAGGCAAAAGTGGAGGCGATAACGAATCTACCTCCACCTGTAAATGAAAAGGGTATAAGGAGTTTCTTAGGACATGCTGGATTCTACCGCAGGTTTATAAGAGACTTCTCAAAAATTTCCAAGCCTTTGACAAGTCTGCTTGTGAAAGACACTTCTTTTGTGTTTGATAAAAGTGTGGAGAAGCTTTTGAAAAATTGAAGAACACGTTAGTGTCTACTCCTATAGTTATCTCCCCTGATTGGTCTCTGCCTTTCGAGATCATGTGTGATGCAAGTGACATAGAAGTAGGAGCAGTGCTGGGTCAAAGAAGAGAAAAGCTCTTGCATGTTATCTACTATGTGAGTCACGTGTTGAATTCAGAACAGATGAATTATGCAACTACTGAGAAAGAATAGTTGGCAGTGGTGTACGCCTTCGACAAATTCAAGTCCTATTTGTTAGGGACAAAGGTTATGGTCTATACTGACCATGCTGCTTTGAAGTATCTTTTTTCTAAACAGGAATCGAAGCCAAGGTTGCTGAGATGGATTTGTTGTTGCAAGAGTTTGACTTAGAGATTCGAGATAAGAAGGGGTGTGAAAACACCGTAGCAGATCACTTATATCGAATGTCACAAATAGCAGAGACCTAGGAGACACACCCCATCAAGTATGAGTTTGTTGATGAATGAATCCTTGCTGTGATGGAGTTCCATGGTTTGCAGACTATCCAAATTACCTGGTAGGTGGTGTCATACCTGATGATTTTGTTTATAACAAAAATAATTTTTTTTTGCACAATTGTAGGTTTTATCTCTAGGATAAACTATTCTTGTACAAGAGAGGAATAGATGGATTAGTTCGAAGATGTGGCCCCGAAGAAGAACATGGAGGTGTCCTCAAAGCCTGCCATAGTTCAGAATACGGAGGACATTTCAGTGGAGATAGAACAGCTGCCAAAGTTCTCCAATCAAGGTTGTACTGGCCTACGTTGTTTAAAGATGCTTAGAGCATAGTCAAGGAATGTGACAAGTGTCAAAGGACTGGTAACATTTCTAAGAGGAACCAGATGCCTCAAAAGGGCATGTTGGAAGTTGAGTTGTTCGATGTGTGGGGGATTGACTTCATGGGTCCATTCCCACCATCATTTGGGAAAAACTATATTATGGTGGCTGTGGATTATGTTTCCAAGTGGGTGGAAGTTGTAGCACTTCCAATCAATGATGCTAGGGTGGTGGTGAAGTTTCTTAAGGATAGCATTTTCTCAAGGTTTGGAGTACCTAGAGCTCTGATTAGTGATGAAGGCACTCACTTTCTGAATAATTTAATGGAAAACTTGTTGAAAAATTACAACGTGAAGCACAAGATTGCCACCCCGTATCATCCTTAAACCAGTGGGCAGGTGGAAGTGTCAAACAGGTAAATAACGAAAATACTGGAAAAAACAGTGAACGCTTTATAGAAGGATTGGTCAGTGAAGTTGGATGATGCTTTGTGGGCCTACATAACAACTTTTAAAACACCAATAGGAATGTCTCCATATCAATTAGTATATGGGAAAGTGTGTCATCTTTCGCTCGAACTAGAGCATAAGGCTTTTTGGGCAACACAATTTCTGAACTACGATCTGACAAAAGCTGGAGAGTCAAGAATTTTGCAGTTACATGAACTAGAAGAGTTTCAGAATAAGGCATATGAGAATGCCAAAGTTTATAAGAAGTAAACTAAAAAATGGCACGATTAGAAGATCGTGAAAAAAGAATTCTGGGAGGGTCAGTTGGTGTTGTTATTTAATTCTAGACTGAGGCTTTTTCCTGGAAAATTGAAGTCAAGATGGTCTGGACCTTTCACAGGTAATAAAGTGTTTCCTCATGGAGCCATTGAACTGAAAAATAAATAGAATGGGGAGATCTTCAAATTCAATGGACAGCGGTTGAAGCCTTACTACCAGGGTTAAGTAAGAGGCCTTCTAGACAATGTTCGTCTATCTGATTATGATGGAGGACCGTCGAGCCATGCGAAGTTAAACGAAGCTCTTCATGGGAGACAACCCACACATTTTTATTTCTAATTAGTTTCGTTATTTTTAGGTCGATAAGTTTTTGGTTTTTTATGTAGAGATGCATTGTGTGCTTTAGAGGAGAAGAAGGGCCGATGTCAATCAGAAAAATTGATTCTCTAGAGATTGACACGGGTACCCGTGCTAGAGTACACGGCCCGTGTCACAAAGTGCGTGGAAAGTACAAAATGGGGCAATGTAGACTCTAACACGGGTGCCCGTATCAGCAGACACATTCTGTGTCATAAAGTATGTGGAAAGTGCAAAAAGGGTCAATCCAGACTCTGACACGGGTGCCCGTGTATACATTCACGGCTCTTGTCATAAAGTATGTGGATAGTGCAAAAATGGGTTACTCCAGACTCTGACAAGGGTGCCCGTGTCAACATACATGACCCATGTCAGAAATCCTGATACTTTTGGAATTGGTTTGGAAGACACGGCCGACCGTGTCATCAGACACTGACCGTGTCGGCTATGCGGAATGGGTTTTTTCACACAATTTTTAACTTTGGTTTTGTTGGGCCCATCACTTATTTTACCTATTATTTTCCTCTTCCACCAACCACATCATAACTTACTTTTTTTGTCTTCCATTTTTTCTTCTTCTTCTTAACAAAAAGCTAAAACCCTATAGCCACCATAATTTACAACCTCATTTTCTTCAATCATCTTGCCCCAAATCACTAAGACACAGTTACGACAGTTGTTCACCTCCGCGTCCTCTACATCTCTACGTTAACAGTGTTTACTAATTCTATTTGTCCAAAAATTGATTGGAAAAATATCAAGTGTACTATTTTTACCGGTATAGTAATAGTGGGTTTTACCCCAAAGATATTGATCTCGAGGATTGCGTGGTAAATACAAAGTATGATGTCTCACCAGTTGAACAAAATCAAAGGTTTTGGGTTGATTGGAATAAATCCTTTCTAGATGTAAATTAAAACGATAAAGATAATTGACTTTTGTTTGATTAAAATATACTAGGGAGGGTGTATAATTTATCAATTAATGTTCTTACATTTTGATCAACTCCGCAAGTTCATCCTTCTCAATTACTGATTCTCATTATTATCTAATCCTAATTCCTTAGTGAAAATAACTTTAACCTCTAATCCTAATTTTCACTTCTGTTCAAATTAGTAGAAAGGTTAAGCAGGCAATTATCAAGAACAATTCTGGTTATTATAAGATATCCCTAGTCCTAGGTGAAATCTTTACTAATAACATCATTTAGAAAATCATAACATGACCGTCCGACTCTACTGTGTTAAATCAATCCAATCCTATGGTCCCATAGGATCAAACGATAAAATTATCTAAATAATCAAATTGATGCAGGAATAAACTACGTTGTTGATTAATCAAAACAAAGAGATAAGTATTCTTATTGTGACAAATTAGGGACACCCCTAGCATTGGGGGGTTTATCCTCTCATAGAAGTCAAAGGTATCATAATCAAAATATCAAATTGAAACATTACAAAAGATTGTGGTCTTCGATCTTCAAAAACCAAAATTGAACATTTAAGTCAAAACATTTGAGCTCTAAATCCATGAGTAATATACCGGTAAATTGAACAAAATATAATGGTAATGTGATATACTGATATTACCTTGTGGAAGTTATCTCGTTTGTTCACTGTTCAAGTATCATGTTTTTATTCCTCCATTCATTTTCTTTTATGAAATTATTTTTCTATAACTTCTAATTTATAGGCTTTTATATCGGGTATCTATATATAACTTCTATATATGACTTATTTAACTTCTTTTATATTTATATATATATATATATATCTTCATTCATAATGTAATATCTCACTCCATGTATTCCTATGTTGGATATATAGTGGAGTTGCATGTACTCCTAAATTGGATATCTAGTTGAACTACATGTATTCTTAATTTTAATTTGTACTAGCATATTTGGACAAGGATGAACTGATTACTAGCTGCTACTCAACATCAAGATAATTTAATCTTGTCTGTCACTTTGCTTTTCCATAAAAATGTTCAGTCCTCTAGCAAGCTAATATCTAAGATCAAATTGACATTACTCAACACCTCAAACCTTAATTAATTGTTTATAAGTGAAACTTCAGAAACTAAAATGCTATGACGACCTTAACAGGACTAAAATTTTGGTAGAGGTAAACTGATAAACTATCATTAAAACGCTACGACGACCATAACATTACTAAAATTTCAGTAGAGGTAAACTAATAAACTATCATATATGGAATTAAGAAAGGGAAGAAACGTTATAGATAGAATATGGTAAACGCAAAGAAATAATAAAATAAAAGAAAGATTACCATATACCAATGAAGAGAGGGAGACAATGGTGAGTTGGCGTAGGGCTGAGTTCGACGGAAAAGAAAAATCTACAAAACTGTTAATGTGGCTTTTGAAATACTTGCTGCAAAAAGTGTGCTAGGATCTGTTACCAAGTATGTGTACCTCAGGTTGCTGAAGGTCATGTTACCATGTACAAGCATTCACTTTATAATATTTCAATTGAGGAAATTTTGAAACTTTGGAGAAAAAGGTGTGAAAGAAATATGTTTACGATGAAGACAACAACAAGACAATAACAAAGACTAAATTTCTAGAGGTGGTGTTTACTGGACTGCAACTTCTTTTGCATATTGAATTACTTAACTTCCATTGAAAATATGATACAAATGAGTTCTATATATAGAGACTCAAAATACAAAGATATAAATGCTACATAGGAAATGCTATATAATAAATGTTGGATATTTTCATAGAGGTGTAGATTCAAGGAATGAACTTTTCCAATCCCAAGAGAATATAACTTTCAAACTCTCTTTGAGTGCATTTAAATATATTCCAACAAAACTCCCCCATAAATTTAAATGCTTCTTCAATCCATCATTCCCAACATCCTTTTGCCTCTTTCGAATAACTCTTTTGACAATGGTTTTGTGAAGATGTCTGCAGCCTGATCCTTGCTTGCTACATGTTTTAGTTCGACACTTCCTTCCGTCACATGTTCTCAAATGAAATGGAATCGAACATCAATGTGTTTTCTCCTTTCATGGTTTACTTCATTCTTCGCTAGTTCGATTGCTGACTTGTTGTCAACCCGAATTGTTGTTGTATCCTCTTATCTTTGTTCCATCTTGCTCAACAGTCTTCTAAGCCATATTGCATGACATACACACCAAGATGCTGCTACATACTCTGCTTCACATTTTGAAAGGGTTACAATTAGCTGCTTCCTTGAAACCCAAGTAAGAGCAGTATTTCCCATGAAGAATACATAGCTTGAAGTGCTTTTTCGATCATCTATGTCTCCACACCAATCATTGTCAGAGTAGCCAGTCAGCTTGTAATCTCCTGTTCTTGAGTAAAACATTCCAAGTGACACAGTTGCTTGGACGTATCGAAGGACTCTTTTCAATGTCTTCCAGTGTGTGTGGACTGGTTCTTCCATAAATCGACTCACAATACCAACACTTAGCGAAAGATATGGCCCTGTGCAAGTCAGATATCGAAGACTTCCTACAAAGCTTCAAAATTTACTTGCTTATACACGCTCCCCCATCAAATTTCGAAAGCTTTTCTCCTGGTTCCATCGGTGTCGAAATTGGATTGCTGCTATATATCCATTTTGAATCTCTTCTGGATGTCTTTTGCATATTTTCTTATGAGATGAAAATTCTTGTTTCTTCTTGTCTAACTTCTATACCAAGATAGTATCTCATTAGGCCTAAGTCTGTCATCTCGAACTCACATGTCATCGTGCTTTTGAATTCTTTGATCAACTGATCATTGTTGCCCATTAAAATCAGGTCATCAACATAGAGAGCAACAAGCAGAATATCTTATTTATTCTTCTTTACGTACAAAGCATGTTCATAGGGACATTGCTGAAAACCTTTCTCCTTGAAGTATGTACCAATACGCGTATTCCATGCACGTGGTGCCTGCTTCAACCCATAAAGTGCTTTCTTCAATCTCAACACTTTTCCTTCGTTTTCGACTTTCATGTATCCTGGTAGTACTTTGATGTAGACTTCTTCTTCAAGCACACCATTCAGAAAATATGATTTGACATCCATCTGAAATATCTTCCATTCGAATCGAGCATCTTGAGAAATGAGCAATCGAATTGATTCCATTCTTGCAACAGGTGCAAATACTTCATCATAGTAAATTCCTTCTTTCTGTTTGTAGTCTTTCGCCACCGATCGCGCCTTATACCTTTTGATTTCTCCTTGAGCATTCATTTTCTTCTTGAACACCTAGTTCACACCAATAGTTTGATTTCCTTTTGGCAACTCAACAAGTTCCCTAGTGTTGTTATGTTCAATGGCCTTTAATTCTTCGTTCATGGCATTCTTCCATTTTTCATCTCTCCAAGCTTCTTCAAAACATATGTTTTCAGAATCTGCCAGCAGACATACAAGATGCACTTCCTCTATGTTATCAAACTAATCTTGTAAGCTTCAGATTCTGGGGTATGAGGGTTCATTTTCACTATCGGAGTCTTTATGACCTGTCGAAGTATTTGTTGGCACAACAACAGATGATTCTCCATCTTCGACCATGACTTTTGTCGAACTATTCCAGTCCCATCTACTTGCTTCGTTCACACGAACGTCTTTACTTACTATCACCCTTTTGTTTACAGCATTGAACAACCTGTATCCCTTTGTATTCTCATCATACCCAATGAGTATGTACTTTTGACTCTTTTTTTCAAGCTTCGTTCTTCGTTGATCTGGTACATGTGCATATGCAACACTACCAAAGACTTTGAAATGAGACATAGTTGGCTTCTGACCACTCTAATCTTCTTTTGGTGTTTTATCTCCTAGCTTCGAACGTCGACATCTATTTTGCATATAGATTGCACATTGAACAGCTTCTGCCCAAAATTCCTTCGACATGTTCTTGCTCTTAAGCATTGATCGAACCATGTCAAGGATTGTTTGATTCTTCCTTTCAGCCACTCCATTTTGTTGAGGTGAGTATGCTGCAGTTAGAAACCTCCTTATTCCCTGATCTTCACAATACTTCATGAATGTTGTTGAAGTGTACTCTCCACCTCTGTCTGATCGAAGGGCCTTGATGTGTCTATCAGTTGCCTTCTCCACCATCGCTTTAAACTTTTTGAATACTTCGAATGCTTCAGATTTTTCTTTCAATAAATAGACCCAAGTCTTTCTTCAGAAATCATCAATGAAATACTTCTTACCATTGAAGGATTTTGGAGTAATTGGTCAATATATGTCGGTGTGAATCAATTCGAGGATATGTTTATCCTGATACTCTGCCTTCTTTTGAAACGATGTTCTTGTTTTTTCACTAAGAACACAATCTTCATAGAATTTTCCTTCATACTCCATGTCTGGAAGTCCACGCACCATGTTCTTCTTTGCTAATCTGATTAGCCCAACATGATTTAAGTGACCAAAGCGTAGATGCCATAGAGACGCTTTGTCTTCGATGTTAACCTGCAGACATTTTTCTCGAACTCTCTTCAAATTCAACTTGTACATTCAATTTTTCCCCATTTCGATTTCAGCGACCAGATGTCCAGACTTATCTTTGAGGTGCAACGTTCGATCTTTCATGAGAATTGAATATCCCTTCTCAATTAATTTTCCCAGACTCAGTATAATTTCTTTGAGATCCGGTACATAATACACATCTTGGATTAACCCTATAAAGTCATCCTTCTGCATATAACAGATTGTCCCTTTTCCTTCGACCTTTCTTTTTTATGCATCTCCAAAGGATATATGCCCATCTTCAAGCTTTGCAATCTCTCTAAATAGGTGTTTATGACCATACATATGGTTACTTTCTCCAGAGTCAAGATACCATATAGTGTCCTTTTATACATCTACTTCCTTTTGAGTCATCAGTAGAAAACCTTCATTCGAACCTGCATCTAGGGCAAAGTTTGTTGTCTCTTCCACTTTTCTTTTAAGATGACAATATTTTGCAAGATGTCCCAGCTATCCATAGTTGTAGCAATTGTATGAATTACAGTCCTTCGCATAGTGTCTGTGTTTGTTACATTTGTAACATTCAATGTTTGTGTAGTTTGTTCGACCACCTCTTTGACCATGTACTCTGCCACGCCAATTTTGTTGGATCGATTGTCCTCTTTCGAAGTTGTTGTTTTGATAACTTCGACCACCATCACGTCCTCCACAACCATGTATTCTCCCATGAACTTGCTTAACTCTATCTGCTCCTATGAACGCTCTTTCAAGGGTGTCCCACGCTGCTTTGGACGTAGTCGAACCAACAATCTTCTCAAAGGCTGATTCATCGAAAGCACTAAACAACATGTACAGTGTTATTTTATCTTTCGATCGCGTCTCTTTCAATGCCTTGTTCTGGGCTATTGTGTACCCAGTCGTATTAACTGGTTCTGCAAACCCATCATTTGTTACTTCCCACACATCTAGAGATTCAAGAAGCGCCTTCATCTGGATACTTCAATTTTCATAATTAAATTTTGATAGTTGTGGCTGTGGCATCTGATTCATCATATTTGCCATTGGCTCTGATGTCAATTTGAAGACAGCAACAAGATAATAACAAATACTAAACTTCTAGAGGTGGTGTTTAGAGGACTGCAACTTCTCTTGTATATTGAATTTCTTAACTTCCTTAGAAAATATGATAAAAATGAGTTCTATATATAGAGACTCAAAATACAAAGATATAAATGCTACATAGGAAATTCTATAAAATAAATGTTGGATATTTCCAAGAAGGTGTAAATCCAAAGAATGGACTTTTCTAATCCCAAGAGAATATAACTTTCAAACTCTCTTTGACTGCATTTAAATTTATTCCAAAATATGATATGTATATCATGTAAAAGATAGTTAAGAATCTACTACAACACATAACTTTGATGATCAATCACTAAATTAAAATATCAATTGTTAGATTACATTGGTTCACTTAGAAGTGTATATAAAAATCAGAGAACAACTTGCAGGTTTGTTCATATAGCGTGTAGAGTTACTAGATTTTGACAGAATAAGATGTTAACAAACAACATGTGAATGTGATTATAAATGTTCATTAAGTAATTTTATATCCTATACATCAAACACAAACATCTTATAAAAAGATTTGAACTTAACTCAAACCAAAAGCTAACTCATGGGGAAGACTTATTCTATTTGTTTGTCTTGAAAATGTATAGGCTAAGATTAAGAAATTTATAATCTCAAGATTCTCAACAGAAGCAACAGGTAAACAAAGAAAAAAGTATTTATGGTAAATATGAAAAGTATAGTAGTTTACCTTGCAAATGAGTGGTCTGAGAACCTAATGTAGAATTATTACATGTAACAATCCTCAATTTTATCCTATAGAAAAAGAAAACCATAGAAAAAGTGTTAAATTCCGCAGATGAAAATGACTAAAACAGAAATAAAATTTTAGTCTATCAACAATTTTTGTTCATGTAATCAAAGTTGAGTTAGAGAGAAAATTAAAATAAAGGTGAAATCAAGTAATGTTTCCATGGATAAGAATAAATGAAAGCATCATAGCTATGTACTAAAACAGCAAATCTCATATTTTATCAAAAGCACTTTTATCGCACAGATCAAACAAAATCTTAGTACAAACCCTTATGTTTCTAAACTTCCAATTCAAACAAAACAAATAAGTAGCTCAAAATAAAAGAAGAATTTCTATATAGGGGTGGAAAAACGGGTCGGTCTCCCTGCCCTGCCACACCTCGCCTTTAACCCGCCAAAAAAATGGGGCGGGCAAGCCTGCCAAGTGGAAATGGACATAAAAATCTAATTCATCCCGCCGACTGGCGGGTTGACAAGCGGCAAACTTGCGTGCCTACATTTTTATTTATTTTTTTCTCTTTTTTTTGTAGATTAATAGGTTTTTTACATTTCAATTAGATTTTTCATTTATATTTTAGAGTAATTTTAGAAAGCATGTTTGAACAAATTTTACTTCAAAAAAATATTGCATATATTCACAAATTAATATATAAAATAAAACCATCAAGAATTGAATTATTATAATTAACTTAAAAAAAGTTCGTGATTAAGGAGATTCAATGGCTTCTTCTTGTCTGACTTAGGATTACCGGAAGATGACGGCGGCGAAGATGAAGAAGAATAGAGTTGTGAAAGTGGAGAGGGGAGAAAGGTGAGCCGTGGAGCGTGTATTTTGGTTTTTGGTGTGAGTGGTCAAAATTTGTGCGCCAAAGTGAAAATTATCTGCCAAAATTTTTTTATTTATTAATTATATATAACATAGATAGAAGCTTAGTTTAAAAAATGTGTTTTAGCCTTTTTTTTTTATTAATTATATATTATTAAAATAATATCGCTTTTGCATAATCATTAACAAATGATAATTTAATAATAGCATTTAAGAAAAGTGCTAACTATATGAATAATATTAATAGCCATTTTATAAAAGTTCTATGTTACTGTACAATATTAATAACGTTTTGTAAAAAGTGCTATTTTACTGAAATTTAATAACAGCGGTTTTCCCAAAAAGCTATCAAAATCACATTGTTTGCATTATATAATAGCGCCGAATCATAAAGTACTATCATAAATGTGTTTTTCCCTTTTTAATAGTGCTTTCTCTAAAAGTGTTATTAAATTAGGTGGTACTAAATATTAATTTTGGCGTAATGAACAATGCATTTGTTGTAATAGTGTAATTTAATATTATATGTAAATAATATAATGTTAAAAAAATTTATACACCTTTTACATCAATATTGTAAAAAACCGAAAAGATACAATTTTAACGTATTAATTTAAGATATCGATGATTGTCCTTATATAAAATCTGGTACTTCACCGTATGAATAAACACATTGAGGTAGCACATCATTTAAATTGGAAGAATAGGCAACTCAATCATTTAGAAATAAACCAAAATAAATAAATAAAATATAAGAGAAAAAAAATAAGAGAAGTTTTAAATTTCTATATAAAAATGATATTGGATAAAGATTATATAAAAAATAGATTCATTCATATAGTCTATCTATCCCTAAGATAAGTCTTATTGTTGTATATTTTGTTTAATTAAGAAGTTGCATCATGTTTAAACTATGTGAAGGCTGCTGCTTACTTGCAAATTAATTTTGCTGTCAAAAACTAATTTATGTAATAAGCTGAATTATATAATCTTAATCTTAATATAATAGTGATGCATAAGAACGTGGAGTAGAAACACATGTAATTATTATATTATATTATATTATATTATATTCATTAAAAATATAGTTAAATTAAAAATAAAATATTAATAAAAAACTTCTGCTATGATTTAATGGCATTGCATATTAGTATTAGTAAAATGCATATTAGTATTAATAAAAAAATGTAACAAGTTCCGAATATTATTTTGGATTTATTGGTTAGCAAACAATCTTATAATGAATTTGTAATTTTGTTGTTGTCCCAAGGATTAATATCATAATAAATTCAAAAGACCTAAATTGTGTGGACAAATAGATTCTCATATTGTGCTTCAATGCGAGTAAATTACGACGTAGAAGAAAAACCTATTTAATTAGTTATCATAAATGAATCAATCCAAGCAAATATTTTCAATATATAATATTTATTATGTGATTCATGCAAATATAAGAAGAGAATATAATGTTGACAAGAGAATTTATTGTGTTGCATCATAAAACTGTAAACAACTCAAGTCCATACATTTATAACCTGAGACTCAAGTCCAACTTCTGAGCCTTACTTGGACCAAGTCTTAATTCCAAATCTAGTTCTTCTCTTTCTTGACTTGAATTGGTGACTCCTTGTTGAATTGTTTTTTGTTGGTTGAGATTAATAATCCACTGTTTCATAACCTTATTCTTATCTTCTCTATGAACTTTCATGTGACCACTCAAGGCATTAATTCCTAAAAAAGTTTTGCCACAATACACACATGTATGAACTTTTCTATTATCCATAGAAAATCAGAAAACAAAAACAAAAGAGCTTCTCCCCAACTATTAATCTAGACCTGCAACTAGACTACACTATATGCATAAATGAATAAGTTTATGGAATTTTATATTCGTAGGGTAATTAAAAAATTTACATGAATTTCTTAACTTTGCTTTGGATTTATTCTATATTTGATTTTGTTAAAGAATTATATATTCGACTAGTTTGCTTGGTATGGTAAAAAAAATCCAAATGGTTTGCTTATTAAGTAGATAATTTATTGGCTAGTTTTTACCTTTCTAATTAATAAAAATTATAACTAGTAACAAAATTAATACTAGTCTTTATCTCTAAATAATAACTAGTAAGAAATTCGTGCTACCGCACAGGTTCTGTTTGGATTCACATTACACGTCTATCAAATCATCATTTGTAAAGTTTGAATTCATTCTTCAATTGACTAATATTCACCTAGTTATAAATATAGGATAATATATGCACCGACTTTTAAATATTTATCTGTATTTACTATAAATCGTACAGTCGAATGTCTAACTTCAATTATATAAAACAACTGCAAATAAATATTTAAAAGATAAATATTAAATTGAACAATCTACAGTTGGTATCTCATAGATACGTTCACATCTACCCGTGAAGTTTGATGAGATAACAAACACAATTGAATCCAAATGAGTTAATTCTAAATATTTATTAAAGATATTTTATATATTAGTCCATTTTTTCAAACCTAAATGTATGAAGCCGTCAAATTTCAGTTTTAAAACTTTCTTATTATATCCTAAAATAAATCAATCTAACTATACAAAAATATTCATTAATCCAAAACTTTATTTCATTAATCAATCTTTTACAAATTTTCAGTACCACTTTTCACTTCATGACATTTTCTATCAACACGTTTCCGCTCAGTACCACAATAAGCACAGAAGATTGCATATCAAAGCTAGTTGAAGCAAATATGTAGACTTTTCCCGTTTGATAGTACCTTGAACTTGAGTGACAATTTATAAAGCAATTTTTAATTTATTCATGTTAAAAACAATTATTTTAATACTTCAATTTTCTCCTATATAAAAATATTAGTAACTTATTCATCCCGTCTATAAAATTAATGTAACTTTTTCCCATTTATAAGTGTCTTGTACCCGTGTGACCATTTATAAAAATATATGTAACTTATTCTCATTTATACAAATAATTGTATAAATAGTTAAATTTATGAAATTATATGTAACTTTTTTTTTATAAACAAAATTTATATCATAAAACCACCACAGTGTACTTACAAATTGACAAAGACAACCTGCAAAAACTAAACCCCTCCAGCCACTTCCTAACTAAACGATCTAACCCAACAAAACAGAGTCAAGACCTGTTACATAAATATTGTAGAAAAGTTTACAATAGTCCAGCCCTAACCAAGTTAGGGAAAATTTAGACCAGTCATGGAATGAGCACAATATCTTTTCCTTAACACCTAATGCTAACCACCATCAAGAGAACATTTTGGCAGTACTAATTCCTCTACATCACCTAAAACATTTTTGAAGATAATCTCATTCCTTTGATACTAAATACACCAGCACACGGTTAACCATATAACCCCTGCACGGTTCTTTGAACATCTATCAATTTTAGAATCCGCCATTTGCAAAATATGCTCCCCACAACTTGGAGTAATACCGTTTTCTATGCCCAGCCACAACATAATACTCCACCAAACACTCGTCAGGGCAGAACAGGCTGAGAAGATATGGTTCGCCATTTCCACCAGCCAAACACATACAGAGTATTCTCAGAATTCGCTATGATACTCCTATGTAACAATACAATTGTGAGCAAGTTGGAAGTCTATCATACATCATTCTCCACCCAAAAATCTTGATCTTTGAAGGTAGAAGCGCCTTCCATATAATTCTAAAGGCCCTCTTCTCCACATCCCCAATGCACCGACATGTAACTCCTTACGCATTATGGCATAACTAGATATCACTGGAAATTTTGTATATGCACTTTCTGGCCAAACAAAGGTATCTGCAACATGTTTCTCAAGCCTTATATCTTCTAAAATCACCAATAGCCCATTATTTTCTTCAACAACATCCTCGGGTAGCACAATCTCCCTACAACCCACATCCCATCTCCATACATCTTCCTCCCACCTGCCCATATCGCACACCCTAGCAGCTGCATTATTTGAATGTGAAAATAGCCTCGGAAAGATTGTTTTCAGCGGTTAATGCCCACACCAACGCCCAAACCAGAAAGGTGTTTTGATGCCATTACCAATCCTCACCGATATTTCCTGCACAAATTCATTATATTTCCGTTTACAAAAACAATTGTAACTTATTCAAATTGTAAAAATGATTGTATCAATAATTTTTTACTTTATCATTAAATTTTTATGATTATCATTTATCATTAAAATTTTATGACTACCATTTAACATTTTTTTTACCATGATTACAATTATAAAGTTATTTCGAAAAGATTCCGATATGTTTTAGTTATTTCATAAGTTTAAAAAAATTACAAAATCTCAAATGATTTAGTTTTGTTTTATTAATCTTTCTATAAAAAGATAAATAATTTTAAAACATTTTTTATATCAAATAAGGATCTAACTAATTACAAAATAATTTGTATTCTTATGTTTTTAGAATAAATTATAAACTAAATATTTAACCTTGAAATAAAAAAAAGTTATAACTTGTAATTATAAGGATAATTATGGTTTTTATAGATACTTTAGTTAAGTTGTAAGAGGAATAATTGTGGTTTTTATAGATACTTTAGTTAGGTTGTATAGTATTTCTTAAAAATACGTGATTTATATTAATATTTCATAAAAATACATGATTTTTAATATTTTTTAGTAACAAAATGTTTTTTAAACTATAATAATACTTACCTTCAATTTTAAACAAATCACAATTTTGAAATCAAATAAAATAATATTATTCTTATTAATATTTCTTAGAAAAATATAATTTTTGAATATCTATTAATAACAAACTTATTTTTAAAATAAATTCCTTTAAAAATGAAACAAAATTTTATCTATTTAAATCGTTCTCTTTATATATTTAATTTTTGGTTAATAATTACTCATTTTGGAATATTTATTTTAAAATAAATTTATTTTATCATTTTATAATAAATCATAAATCATGTGTTAACATACTTGTGTGTATTGTAGATTCAACTTCATATTTTATAATATATTATCTTAAATTTTCAAATATTTATTTTTAATTTATTATAAAACTATTTTTAATTCTAAATTATAAAATTAATTTATTTTTTTCTCTAGTATTTTGATTATTGTTTGAATTGAAAAAGCGAGTGGAAGGCCATGTTTGGATTGAAAAGATTATAAGTCATTTTTTGTAAAAGACTTAGAATTTTTTCTAAGTGTAGCAAATCAGATGATTTTTCACGATTTCAAGAGGTCACAATTTCTAGGTCAAGATGCCAAATGACACCTTTCCAAGCACATTGCAAAGTATGTAACCTCATCTTTCCAAAGAGTCCAAGATTACATCATAAAGGTCCCTGAGCAATGAGCTATACATGTTTGAAGAAGGCTCCATGACATCCAATTTTTGCTTCGAATCATAAAATTTACCACAATTAAATTTGGGTTACATGGCGAATTACTCAAAGTTTAGATGCTTAACATGTTTAACTAATTGTCCAGTTGCGTTTTGGTGCAAATTGCACTTGAAATTAGGTCGTTTTGATGCATTTCAGGTCACCCGTTTGGCATGATTTCAACTAGCTTGTTTTGCATGACTTCACCATAATTTCTCCTCACTTTCATCACCATTCACTTCCCTATAAATAAAGGACCATTCCTCACTCATTTTGTTTTCACTCTTAAATCCATTCCAGTTTGAAATTACCTATTCATTCTTCTTCCTAGAACTTTACTGAAGCTAACAGAGCAAAAATCGTGCCTTGAGGTTCCCTGAATCGTGCTATCCAAGTCAAGTTTCAGAGCTCTGAAAGTGAACTTCGTTCAGGTAGAATTCTCAATCATTTCATCTCAAATAAATTGTTAGGATGCAGTCCATTCATCTCTGAAGCCCGTGCTTCTTCTGGTTTTCATTTTCGTTGAGTATTGAGTTTGAATTTCTGAAAACAAGTGTTCTCTATTTTTCTGCTTTCCTTTAAATTGTTTTATGTACAGGTGAAATAAAGTTTTTGCGATGGTACCATTAGAATCGTCTTGAAGAGACGAATCCAATGGTATCGGTCTGAGGAGTTTATTTCACAGTTGGAGGAACTCGAATTTGAGATGGCTGGAGGTTGAAGACGACCTACGTGTCCGTCTTCAACCAATGACAGACATCCATAAAAAAATTTCAAATTTGATCTGGTGATGACGTTTTACCATGTGTGCGTTATAGGAGCTCTTGGATCTGATTACTTTAATGAGTCAAACTCGATCCAACGCGCCATACATTTTCGTTTTATTTTAATTTTAATTCCTAATCCGGTGTGAAAACCAAGGAGGTCTATATCAAGCACAACGCGTTTGATCTATTGGATTAGCTTACTAACGTGTTTTGACTATGATCCAATGGCCTCCATTTTTTTGATTTTAATTTTATTTTCTGACTTTATAATTTAAATGTTTTAAACTTCAAAAAATCATAGAGAATTCATTTCTGACTCAAAAATCATGAAAAAATTCACAAAAATATTTTGGAATATCCTCTTTCTGATTTTCATTTTTTCATAATTTTATATTCAGATTTGGTATTTTTTTTATGATTTTTCTCCTTTATTTGAACTTTTTAAACATTTTAAAATACTTTTTGACTTTTAAAAATTCTGAAAAATTATGGAAGGATTCAATAGTCATTTGACAAATAATGGTGACCTCATTTTATTTTTTATTCTGATTTTGCTATTTTTGTCAATTTTTAATTTGTTTTACTAATTTTTCTTCACTTTTGAAAAATAAAAAGTATAGTTTCTGATTTTTAAATATTCTGAAATTTTTTCCAGCACTTGTTGACCTTTGTTTGACCTTGGATAATTTTTTTAGAATTTTATATTGGTTCATGGATACCATTATGTATTTCATCAATTAAAGTCCAATTAAATAATTCATTTTCAAAAAAATTTTATTTGATTTATTATTAAAAAAACTCATTGTTGATTTTTGGATTTATTTGGAGTCATAAATTTCCTCAACATCAATGGAACTTGGGTGTTGATAGGTCTCATGACAAAATCAACCAAGATAGTTGGTTGATTTTGACGAAGTTATACCGAATGAATTCATCTGACGCATTGAAGATTTTGTGTTATATCTTTCCCCTCTTCATCTTATTTTCTTTCTTTTTTATTTTACATATGTTGATAAACATTAGAGGTTGATCTACATATCATTCCTCTTGTTTGCTTTTTCAACACATAAATCATATTTGACCAACCTCGTTGTAGGGTGACTTCTACATAAGTCACTTGGCGATTGCTTAACATAGCTCTAGATTGCTTCTATCTTCATCTTATTTTTCTTTGTCCCGAATCGGAAAATGATTAATTTGTGGCATAAACTTTATGTTTTGCAAAAACCCCAAAAGATGTTGGAGTTTTGATCTTGGTTCATCATTTGTGATACTTGTCGTGTGGTCGCTATGATTTTCTAATCAAGCTTCTGGAAAGTTTTCACTAACTTTGTCCATTTGAAATTTCCAACCATCTTTGATTAAGTGTTGATTGTTCCAAATAGATGATATACTTGACAAAAAGCAATTGAAACTTGTCGTGTGGTCGCTATGATTCTATCAAGCTTCTAACAAGTCTTCATGCTCAAGCTGCAAGATGATCATCTAGCTAACGTTACTAATCACTAACAACTAAGTGTAATTTATGCACTTTATTTTTATGCCTTTATTTTTTGCCTTTATTTTTCGACCCTTTATTTTCCACTCTTTATTTTATGCACTTTACTTTTAGCATTTATATTTCATGTCATTTTTCTTCTTTGCTCACTTGAGCTTTTTTTTTTCTTGTCATTTTGAATTTGCTTACTTGAGCTTTATTTTCTTTTTAAAACACCTAATAATTCAACTTAAACATAAAAAAACTTTTGATTGGACTTGGTTACTATCCCTATGCTCGGAGTTTGACTTTTGGACTTAAGATTAAGACCTTTATCTCAGCTCAGACATTTTTATGATCTTGGTGTTATTTTGTCTTGCTTGGTTTATTATCTTGTATACAAGTTATTCCATTTATACTCGATCATGAGTGGAATTCCTCCAAATACAGTCGTTACTCTGCCCGTTTTTCTTTAGACATGAATTCATCTGAGGTATTGATTTATCTAATGCATGGTTTTACTTATCTAGTTATTTGTTGCTTGTGTGGTAATCCAAAGGATGGGAATGTGGTATTGGCTTCTTAATGTCAAGTACTGATTTTCTCACCCGGTTAGATCTTTCTTTACCCTTACCTTTTACTTTTTGTACATAGGTTAGCCTCTTCATCTCCTCCCATATTCTTTAATTTTCAAAATCTTCTCTCTTTTTCAAAGGATTCTTGTTTTCAAACTCGAACCGCTTTCATAAAAAACTTGGACTTAGGTCCATGCATTTTCAAACTTCTTTTCTTAATAATACTTTGACCATTTTTCATAAGACTAAAAAACACATAACCTCATTCAAACTTTTTTAGCTCTTTGTGGATTTTCTTAAAAAACATTTTCTTAAAATCAACCAACACACAATTTAGTCTTTTTTACCTAGACTACATTGGGTTTTGATTTCAATATTGCACATTGTTGGTATGTAAGCTTGGAACTCATTGGAAGATCCATCAAATCAAAAATTGTAAAAAAAAATACTTTTTTCTCACCCCACCATCCATTGTGTACATATACTTTTTTTTAGCACACATATACAAATTTTCAAAAAGTTTCCTACGGAGTACTGTAGATGCTTTGGATGCCTAACACCTTCCCTTAGCATAACTAACCCCCGATCCCAGATCTTTGCTCTTTTTTTTTAGGATTTTATTCGCTCTTTTTCCTAGTCCTTTGGATAAAATAAAAGTGCGATTGTGACTTCATTGTTATTTGTTTTCGAGTTGAGTCAATTCAATGGCTTACACTCGTGAGTTTTTTCCGCTACACATTCATTTAAATGTCAGGCTCGTCATAACATCCGGGTTTGGGGTATGGGCTCAGCACCTGACTCTTCGCCTCTTATTGATCTTAAGTCCTCGGCACCTCCGACCTCACAGCTCAGATAGGACTATACCTATGAGCCGAGGTGTAATCCTTAGTGAAAATCTCCTTTTTCTTCCTAGCTGACTACTCTTAGATCTTGATTATTCTTTATACCTCGGGCAGTGGATTTTCTGCATGAACAATTACCAAACATTCAGATTTTGTGAAGTTAACTTTGAGACCTTGGTCACATTGTTGACTAATACTAATAAAATTTGCAGTCAACCTTTTAACAAACAACACCTTATCTAGATCTGGAAAACCAACACAACGCATTTTTCCAGAATCCTTTATTTCACCTTTCGACCTGTCTCTAGAGGTGACATATCTAAAGGAGAGTGGTTTAATGTTAACAAGAAAGTTCTTGAATCTATTCATGTTTCTAGAACACCCACTATCAAAATACCAATCCTTTCTTGTAGAACCTCTAAGTGAGGAGTGGCCTATGAGTTCACAACTGTCAGTTTTGGGAAGCCTGTTAGACTTTGCTTTAGCACCAGCTTGTTTTCTTCTATATTGTGAAACAGGTTTGGGATAACCATACAACAAGAAGAAAAATAGTTTTAAATGACTAAACCTTCCATAATAATGACATCTCCACTGGTGGTTCCTGCCTCCATTGTACTTCTTTTGCTGTCTCTGTCGATGTTAGAACATATGACTCAACATCTTCTACTCTTGTTTCTACCTAGAATGTACAAGTTTCACTTTAAACCATCCTCCTTTATTTTTTACAGCTTGATCATTATCAACAAGGCTTTTGATATTTTCAATATTCTTCACAGTTTGAAGAGTTTCAATCAATGTAGCAGAGCCATTATTTAACACTAACAGATTTAACATTATTGTCAACTTTTGACTTGAGAAATACACCTTTCTCCTTCAGATCATCAATGATGGATAAATGCTTTACTTTCTCAGCATGTAGTTGATCAATAACTCTATTTCGTTCTTCTTCCACTTGATACACTTCTCCACTTTTGATACATAACTCCTCCTTTATATCAACAATTATGGATAAATACTCTACTTAATTACCCTATATTTGAGCAATAACTATCTTTTGCTCTTCTCCCAGTTGATACACTTCTTTACTTTTGAGATGTAACTCTTTATACGACGCAACAAGTTCCTCATAAGTAGGTTCACCACCAACTGATTTATTGTCAGAGTAACAAATTCCAATTAAGGCAGCCACTTGCTTGGCAAATTCCTCTTCATGGTCACTATCAGAATCTTCCTCTGACCATGACATAAAAAAAACCATTCTTCTCCTCTTGAGATGTGGGGGACACTAAGCTCTTATGTGTCCAAACCCTTCACATTCATTACATTGAAATATTCTTCCTTGGTTAGGTTTGTCATCAATTCTAACCATTCTTCTAGAATCATGGTTTTTGTTGATGTCGAAAGACATGTTCCTAGAATTTGCTTTGGGCATTCTCAATAATTTGTTAAATTTTCTTCCCATTAATACAATATCACTAGGTATCCCTTTTGTATTCAAGTCACATTCATCTTCTAAGTCTTCAACACTAGAGGCAAAGTAAATGCTCTTCTTCTTTCACATATGCCTAATTCGAAGGTCTGCAGAGATTCCATAACCTCATAAAGCTTCATGTTGTTTATATCTTGGGCTTCTTCAATGACAGACACCTTCTTATCAAACCTCTTTGTAAGATATCTAAGAATATTGCTCACCAACTTGGCTTTTGACATCTTTTCTCACAGGGCACTCGAGGCATTACATTTCTCAATAATGTTCATGTCAAAGTCATGAATACTCTCATCCTCCTTCATTCAGAAACCCTCAAACTAGGTTGTAAGAAGTTGAATTCTTGACATTTTCATCTTAGAGGTTCCTTCATAAGCAAGTCTCCAAGATATTCCAAGCCTATTTGGAAACAGTGCAGTTACTTATTAGTCTTCATATAATCATAGTTAGTTCCATGAAGAAAAGATGAAATGTTCACAAATTCTCCTTCCTTGTCCATTGTACTAGAAAGCATCTTCCTTGAATCTCACCCAGAGTCAGAGTAGGATTCATGCTCTAATACCGATTAAAATTCTAGTAGTCAGATCTCATATGTCCTAAGACATATCGAGACACTGATCTTTGAACAAAACACGATGAATAGTGTAAAATAATATAATATTGTAGAAAGTAAAGAAAACACAGAATTATTAACCCATTCCAGTGTACATCAACACCTACGTTTAGGGGATACCAAGTCAAGAATAAAATCAACTAGATAATATCAATTCGTAGACCGACAACAAACTCAAACTAGTTTACAATCTACTCACTTAATCACTATTGTTGTACCCCGAAATTTTCCCTCTTCACTTTACTTTATATTGCTTAGGTTTCATCAGACATACTCATGCACTTTATGATAGGATCAAGGTATTTGGGGTCTCAAAGTTCTTCTACAAGCTATAGAGGTTCGTTGTGTTGATAATTAATGTAAGAGAGGGTTCTATCCCTGTCAATTCTATGACATCAAGAGCTACATGGGTTTGTCATATCTCAAGACATCTCATTTGTCTCTTTGTTAACAAAGTGTTGAAGATTACAAGTGTTTGGAAGAAAAGCACATCCCTCTTATTCATCAGATTGAATTAGGGTTTTGACCAAATTGAATAATGTGAGGCTTGTGTGGGACAAATTCTTGAAGAACTACCTTCTCATCATCATATAAGACATCATTGTGTAAGAAACTGTCCAACATGCTCAAAGGAATTTGGGTTTTGAAGCTTGATCTTCATCTCTTAACACAAAGGGCCAAAGCTAGGGTTTTGAATTTAATCAGTAATTCTCTAAATTTTTTGTCAAAATTTGATTCTATGTTTCTCTACATGTCCATGAGCACCTATGATTGAAAGATTGATCATCAATTTGGAGTGGAAGAGGTTTAATTAATCAAAAGGGGAAAAATGGTCATTTTGACTAAAAGTCAACCAGAGCCAATATTGACCAAGTCAAACATCCTATTTTCATATTTCATGGCCATATTTATCCTAAAGTCACAAGGAGAGGTTGAATTGAAGTTAACTTATGGAAGAAGTCATTGAAGCTTGAAATTTTCCTAAGTGTTCATCATGTAGAACATGAGGCATGCATAACTTTCTCAGTTTTTATTGAAAATATGCAAACTTTATATTTTTGGAAAGAGGACGAAAAGTTCTACAACTTTTTCCTTGGTACACAATATCCAAAAGTGCTTATTTTAAGATTTATTGAGCTTAGGATTTTCTTGATACTTCAAAAATTCCGAGGTTTTGTTGGAAATTGATCAAACTTCATGGCTAATTTCGAGGTACAAGATGGACTCGTTTTAAAAAGATCAAAACATGAAAGTTGTAGCTTGTCATGCCCCCTTCAACTGTAATTCAATACTAATTGCAAATGGTTAGGTGTGGAAAAAGTTATGATGTTTAGGACACAAGGGCTAGGCAAGGAAAATTTGCCCAGCCAGGACGAGGTCACGCGTGGAATTTCATCAAACATGTGATGCACCCACCTTTATTGTATTTTTTCTCCTTTCTCCAAGCGTTATTTCTGAAAAAGTTGAGAATACAAGTTGGATATGAAGTTCCTCTTCAATTTTTTTCAATAATTATTTCATTTTGAGCAACATAGAGAAACATTTTTGGGTTTGAAGTCATGGGCGCGAAACAAACAACATTGCCAAGCCTGCATGGGCATGATGCTAGGCATTTTAACAAGCACATGGAGGATGAGTTTTAATAACCAACTTTTTTGTTACGAGAGTAAAATACATATAGAAGTTAGGATCAATAAAACGAGAGTTTGAGAAACTAACTAGACAGTGGTAACTGTGCATTAACTTAAAATACAGCGAGAGCACTTTTAAGTTAATTAGATTTTATTTTTCTTCAAAAACTATTTTAAACTTTAAATGATACAGTAAGAGCGCTCACTTAGGTTTAATTATAAGATCTGAATCAATAAACACGAGAGTCTGAGAAGAGGGTTATTAAACAAATATTTTCTACTGAAAGCTGTTTTAACAATCCGAGATGTGTCGATGAATTGCTAAATCCCTGAGGTCCAACCTTTACATACCGTTATCTCCCCTTGAATTTAAACTAGATTATATTCACTTAAGTTCCCTAAAACCCCAAATCAGTTATATCATTAGCCTTAGATTTACGTAGTAACATAAGATAGCGATAGTTCGATATTTAGACCCTCGCGATTCGATAATCTTTAAAGCTACACGTTATAGGACTGTATACTTGCAATCTAGATTTCTTAAGACACACAAATTCGCAACCAAGTTTTTGGCGCCGTTGCCGGGGACTAACAAGTCGATATCGTAACTCCTTAAGTTATGTTGTATAGTCTAAGGCACCATTCCCAATTGTATGCAAAGTACTCGCTCTCGAGGCGAAGACTTAGTGCTACCTATTCCTGAACCTGAGCGCTCTATAATTAGAAGACTCCACGTACGAGTATCTCATACTAATCTATTCCTTACTGAATCTTCTATTTTCGTTGAACTAGTTGAAGAACCAAACATGGGTGATCAGCCACATCTGCTCAAGTCCTTAGCCATCCCTTCGCAAGAAGAACCACATAAAAGCATTGCTGCCCCTACCATCGAGGCTAACAATTTCAAACTCAAAACTTCTTTGCCGTCCGCTGTATAACAGAACTAATTTTATGGTGGTTCCTTGGATGACTCTAATTTACATTTATCCAGTTTCTGCAATACGCACACACAGTTAAAGCCAATGGAGTCAGTCAAGAAGCGATAAGGCTTTGTCTTTTCCCTTTATCACTAAGAGATAGAGCCCGAGCTTGGCTCCAGTCTCTACCAGCCAACTCAATCACCTCTTGGAATGAGTTGAAGAAGGTCTTCCTTGCGCAATATTTCCCACCAAGTAAGACAACTATTCTAAGATCCCAAATAAGTGATTTTAGACAAAAAGATAACGAGTCTCTTTTCGATGCATGGGAAAGATACAATGACATGTGGAGGCTTTGTCCATATTATGGCCTAGAAGAATGGTTAATTATCCATACCTTATACAATGGTCTCCTGTATAACATAAGATTAACAATAGACGCGGCCGTAGGTGGCGCACTTATGGATAAGTCCTATGTTGTAGCTTATGCTCTTTTAGAAAGTATGGCTCAAAACCACTATTAATGGGGAAGTGAAAGAAGACAACTAGATAAAGCTCTTAGAGAAAAATCACTGACGAAAGGAGGTATGTACGAGATCATCAGCCTTGACAACATCCACGCAAGGGTAGACGCTCTTGCCTAGAAGTTTGAAAGCTTAACCGCAATACCCCTAGCCACCGTGGCTGCTATAACTCCAAATTGCGAGATATACAGAGTACTTGGACACACTGCCGCTAAATGTCAACTCTTAGCAGGAACTCCCATAGACCAAGTGCACTATGGTCAAGGAAACCCTTACTCGAACACATATAACCCATGATAGAAGAATCATCCAAATTTCTCTTATAAGAACACCAATGCGTTGTATGGGCCTAGCCAAGCACCTACTATACCACCTGAATATCAAAAAGCACCTACAGCCACTCGTAATATCCCTAGGAAGTCCAACCTCGAACTAATGATGGAAATCTTTATAGCTACCCAAGCTCAGACTAACAAGGATTTCCTAAATAAAAACATTCACACTAGTGAATAGATCAATCAATTAGTAAACAAAGTAGACGCTCTAGCCACTCATAACAAAATGCTTGAAACCCAAATTTCACAAGTGGCAAAACAACAAGCACCTATCGCTGCACCTGCTGGTACATTTCCAGGTCAACCAAATCCAAAAGGGCATGCTCATGCTATTATACTACGAAGTAGGACAGAAAATGATGGACCAACTGATCCTAGACTTAAGAATTTAGCCATGGGCCAAAGCTCTGAAAAAACAGAAGGAAAGCGAACCAAAAGAGAAGGAGAAGGTAGGTGATGGAGAGACCGTAGAGAAAGAAAAACCATATGTTCCTACGCCACCCTATAAACCACTTATCCCTTATCCCCAGAGACTTGCTCAATCTAAAAGTGCAGGTCAGTTTAAGAAATTTGTTGAACTTCTGAAACAACTGAACATCACGATACTATTCACAGAAGCCATCACTCAGATGCCCTCATATGTTAAATTTCTATAAAGAAATCTTGTCTAACAAGAAGAAGATAGAGGATAACGAAACTTTTACACTCACTGCCGAGTGTAACACAATCATCCCGAACAAAATGTCGCCTAAGCTAAAGGACCCCGAAAGTTTTTCCCTACCATATAATATAGGTAAGTTTGTCATAAACAATGATCTATGTGACTTAGGTGCTAGTATCAGTGTAATGCACTTATCCCTCTACAAAAAGCATGATATTGGAGAATTAAGACCAACTAAGATGTCAGTACAATTAGCGGATCGTTTTGTCAAATACCCCATAAGAATTCTTGAAAATGTTCCAGTATGCATAGGTCAATTCTATATCCCTATAAATTTCATCATTATGGACATTAAAGAGGACAACGTTACCCCTATAATACTAGGAAAACAATTTTTGGCCACTGTTGGAGCGATTATAGACGTTAAGAGAGGAAAGCTAACTTTTGAAGTTGGAGAAGAGAAAGTCGAGTTTATCTTGACACAATTCCTACAAGCCCCAGCTATAGATGATATGTGTTATTTGTTAGACTTCATAGAGGAATGTGTCAAAGAGATGGAGTCAGGAGAAGAAGCTCATTATGAAATTATGAAGATTCTGATGCCTCTGATCTTTGAAGATGATAATTGGTGTCCCGAATATCGAGATGAAAATTTAAGTGAATGTCTAGCACTGAAACTAAATCATATGCCTTGTCCAAAGAAGACAAATTTGGAACTTAAGATTTTACCCAAAACCCTACGATACGAATTCCTAGATCCCGAACTTAAAAGACTAGTGATAGTCAACGCAGACTTGGGACAAATTAAGACTGAAAAACTATTGCATGTTTTAAGAAAGTACCCCTCTGCTTTAGGATATAACATTGTTGATCTAAAAGGAATAAGTCCTTCCATTTGCATGCATTGCATTATGTTGGAAGACGACTGCAAATCTTATAGAGAACATTAGAGAAGAATTAACCCGATCATGAGCACTGTAGTTAAGGACGAAGTAACAAACTTCTAAATATAGGAATCATATATCCAATCTCTGATAGTAAATGGGTTAGTCCAGTCGATTGCGTACCCAAGAAAGGAGGAATCATAGTCACGACAAACAAAGCTGGAGAACATATAGCAGAAAAAGTCGTGAGTGAATCCAGAATGTGCATTGACTATAGGAATCTGAATAAAGCAACTTGGAAAGACCATTTCCTTCTACCTTTTATTGACCAAATGCAAGAGCGATTGGTTAAGCATTCTCATTACTGCAATCTAGACGGCTATTCAGGATTATTTAAAATTCCTATCCACCCTGATACCCAAGAAAAGACTACATTCACATGTCCTTATGGGATGTTTGCTTATCGATGAATGTCGTTCGGACTATGTAACGCTCCTGCAACATTCCAAAGATGCATGATGTCCATTTTTGCCGATTTCATAGACGATATCATGGAAGTCTTTATGGACGACTTCTCTGTATGTGGGAAATGTTTTGAAGGATGTCTGGCAAACATAGAAAACATATTGGAGAGATGCATACAAGTAAACTTAGTGTTAAACTGCGAGAAATTCCATTTCATGGTTAAACAAGGAACGGTACTTGGACACATAGGGTCTGAAAAAGGGATTGAAGTAGACAAAACTAAGATTGAAGTCATAGAGAACCTCCAACCCCCAAAAATCGTAAGAGAGATACAAAGTTTCTTGGGCCACACCGGTTTCTAACGATATTTCATAAAAGATTTCTCGAAAATTTCTAAACCTCTGACCAACCTCTTAATGAAAGAAGCTGAATTCATTTTCGGTGATGTCTACCTAAAGGCATTTGAACAGTTAAAACAGCCCTTATATCTGCACATGTCATACAACCACCTGATTAGAGACTGCCATTCGAGATAATGTACGACGCAAGCGACTCTGCAGTAGGTGCATTCTTAGGACAGAGAAGAGACAAAAATCTCCATGTAATATACTATGCAAGTAGAACCTTGGACTCTGCACAGATAAATTACGCAACTATGAAAAAGGAACTCCTGGATATCGTTTTTGCATTAGATAAATTTCGTTCCTATCTAGTAGGTTCAAAGATAATTATCTATATTGATCACGCAGCTATTAGATATTTATTAGCCAAATAGGATGCCAAACTAAGACTATTAAGATGGATCTTACTTTTGCAAGAGTTTGATTTGGAAATCAATGATAGTCCAAGCTCTAAAAATCTTATAGCTGACCATCTTTCTAGGATGGAAAATCGTAAACCTGAAGAGATACCTATTAATGATGATTATCCTTATGAACGCCTAATAGCCCAGATAGAAACTGAAAAAAAACCACTGAGGAATGCCCTGAATTTTGCAACAATAATGAGACAACTGAAGTCGTGGAAGCAATATCCACTCAGACCTCACTACCATGGTACGCTGACTTTGTCAACTCCTTAGTCGCGAGAGTTCTTCCACCCGATCTAACCTATCAACAAAAGAAGAAATTCTTTCACGATCTCAAACACTGCTATTAGGACGAGCCTTTACCTTTCAAGAGAGGAGCCGATGGTATCTTTCTTCGATGCGTTCCATAGATTAAAGTAGAGAACATAATTTTTCATTGTCATGAAGCCCCTTATGGCGGACATGCTAGCACTTCAAAGACATGCGCAAAAAACCTACAAGCTGACCTTTATTGGCCTAATCTATGGAAAGATGTCCATGCTACAATTATAAAATTCAACCGGTGTCAATGCACTGGTAACATATCAAGGTGCGATGAGATGCCTCAAAAAGGCATTCTAGAAGTAGAAATATTTGATGTGTGGGGAATCGACTTTATGGGAACTTTCCCATCTTCTTTTGGCAACAATTACATACTTGTTGCAGTCGATTATGTAACTAAATGGATAGAGGTTATAGCCTCTCCAACAAATGATGCACAAGTTGTGATTAGGATATTCAAAAACATAATTTTTCCGAGATTCGGTGTGCTGAGACTAGTCATCAGTGATGGTGGCTCTCACTTTATTTCTAAAATTTTCAATAAACTCTTAGAGAAGTATGGAGTCCGACACCGTGTACTTACCACCCACAAACAAGCGGGCAATTGGAAGTTTCTAACAAAGAGATTAAGTAAATACTTAAGAAAATTGTTGCCACATCTAGGAAAGATTGGTCTTTTAAGCTACATGACGCATTGTGGGCGTATAGAACAACATACAAGACACCCATCAGAACTACACCTTTCAAACTAGTCTATGGTAAATCCTTCCATCTACTAGTGGAACTCGGGCATAAAGCTTATTGGGCCATAAAAACCCTGAATCTAAGTTACAAAGCCGCTGGAGAAAAGAGAATTCTAGACATCCATGAATTAGAAGAACTTAGGCTAGATGTAGACGAAAATGCCAAGATCTACAAGGAAAGAACTTAGAAATGGCATGACGGACACATCTCTAGGAAAGAATTCAACAAGGGTGATATAGTACTCCTATGTAACTCCATACTTAAACTCTTTCCAGTAAAACTTCACTTTAGATGGTCAGGCCCTTTCGATGTTATTAAAGTATTCCCAAGTGGCGTTGTTCAAATTAAAGGAAAAACTAGTTGCCCGTTTATTGTAAACGGGCAGCGTTTGAAGCATTACCATTGTATCAAAAATAGAGACTACTCAGCTAGTCTGAAACTCATATAGCTTTCGGATGAGTCACCAAACTAACTTTTCGATTTTTAAAATAGGTCGAGTTTTCGACGTTAAACAAAGCGCTTTGTGGGAGCCAACCCACCTTTTATTTCCTTAAAGTTTTTAATTTATTTTTCTTAAATGTTTTTCTTAAAATTTTATAAATTTTTTCCTATTCTTTTCTCTTTTTCTTTTCTATTTTTAGGCATTAGGCCGATGCTAATTTAAAACTATTTTGATTTACTTATAGGATTCACACCACTTCTTCACTAACTTTAGCTATGGATTACTCTAATAGTATGCCAGTTGCCTTCGTGAGCGACGCTCAGCAAAGGCGTTATGAGATCCTTGTTCAGAGAGAGATGTATCCTACCATTTATGCCCATGATCATGCATTGTCAACATTGGGTATTCGGGAGAGTGTCCACTACATGTTTAACCATATTGGTTGGGATTATTTCATTCATCATCAGCAGCCTACCTATCTCAACCTAACACTGTATTTCCTCATTTCCTTGCACTACATCCCTGATATTGGTTTAGGAATTGGTAGAGGAGTAGTTTCCTTCATATTGTTCGGTTTCACTCACAGGTTCACCACCCGTGAACTTGCTACTTTATTAGACTTTATTAGACAGTATGGCAAGTGATCGAGATGGGGTGAATAGATCACCTCTCTTATTATCACGGATTTAAAATTATTTATCAGAGTTAATAGCAAAACTGCGGAAAGCGACACATGGTCCTAAATTGACTTTCGTCTATTCTGAACCGGCTACTAGAAAACCAGACATGCGATAGTTTGCTGGATTTTAATTGAGATAAATAAGATGAATTAACACATAATTTATATTGAATCAATGCACTTATCACTATAACACTATTTCCAATGAATAAAATCAAGGTAGCGCTTTGTAATACGGTGAACTGACTTTGAGAATTTGTTTTTCTTTTTATCACAAATGTTGCGGATAGCAAGAGTCGCCACCGACTTTTCTTTTATCCAATTAAGGGAAGGTGAAAAGAACAGGAAAAGACCTTCGTTAGATTCTGAGTAAGGGAGAAGGTTATGAAAAGGGAAGGTATTAGCACCCCTTTCCATCCGTAGTTATCTACGGGCTCTTAGTTGCTTCTAGATCATTTTTTTAAAAAGTGCTTTCTGTGTGTTTGACAAAAATGTTTTGAAAAAAAGCATTTCGCTTTGACTTTGTAATGATTCATGTAGGAATGTATACAAAGTGTTCGGAAATGTTTCATTTTTGAAAAGTGTTTGAACTTTGACAAAAGTGTGAGGTGTGAAAAGTATTTTATTTGAGCAAGCAACTAAAAGTCTTATTACCTACTCAGAATTGGTCATTTTCGTGTTGTTTTACGTTCCTTTAGAATAGTGCTATCCATACCATTAGTTGGTAGGTAACCCTATTGTTGGATGTATAAGGGACATCGGATGGTCATAGAAGGCAACTTGTAGGAAGTATCCTAGCACATTTGAAGGGACGATCATCACTTTTCGTAGGCAACAATCGAGGGACGAGATCATGTATTCGTAGGCGACATCGCGGGTCTATGATCTTTGTATCGAAGGGACTATGATGATATATTTCGTAGGCAACAGTGCTAGGATACCTCTACGTTCGAGGGACTTGACCATTTATCGAAAGGCAACGAGAGAGAATTACCCTAAGGGGTGCATGTGTGAAAAGAGTGTGTTGAATTCAGATATGTTATCTTGCAATTAGAGGTGATCTATGTCCATTTTTATCTTGCCATACACGCCTAATTACTAGCAGTTTATAGGGTGCGGAAAGTAAATTGCGGAAAGATAAAGTGCGCAAAAATAAAGTCCTACGCAATTACATGGCTTTGGGGCAGTTACATAATAGGAGTGCGGAAAGTAAAAAGTCCTAATTAAACTATTACATCTCGTAGGTAGTTACATAATATTGAAAAGAAAAGCGAGAAAAATCGTCTGAAACGTTACAACCTGTAAGCAAATACATAATCGGAAAATACGAGGAAATTGCATAAGAGAAAAAATGTTAGTAAAAATATGATTTTTAAGTGAGGAAAAAGTTTTCAAGTTAGTCATGATAATTAGATGATAAGATAATTCTTTGGTAATTTTCTGAATCGATTTTGATAATTAAAAATAATTAAAAGTCAATTTAATGGTTAATTAACAATTAATTAAAATATGCATGCAAAAATATTAATTTTAATGTCAAAAATTAAATAAACATTTTTTTGATTAAAATACAATAGGAAAATATTTTTGGTGATTTTTAAATGCATGAAAAAAATGTTTAAAGATTAATTAAATTGAATGAAAAATATTAAGAAAAAATAGAAAAAGGAAAAGTTAGTTTGCAAAACTGGTAAAAAGAAAGTGACCACGCTAGGGATCGAACCCATGCCTTCCTGGGAAATCAAACCACATGTTGCCATCTGAGCCAAGGCGTCTTGGTGTTTGGAATTTGCAATCAGTGTGTTATAAGCATTGCAACGTGTCCTATTTTTGAAATTCAAAGCACAGTAAAAGAGTGGGCCCAGGTTATAACGGGAGAGCCAATCGAAACGCGCCGTTGTGCCACGCATACTCTCACCGGTCTCAGACAGGTCAACGACGCCGGAGCCCTAGCTCCGGTCGTCTTCTCCAGCCACCCAAAATCTCAACCTGAAAAAAATACGCAAAATAAAAAGCAAAGAGGGACCCTACCCCACTAAATCGAGGGTTGCGAACACGATGGTGGTGTCCGTTTGCCCTGAAAGTCCCTGTATCATCCGGTTCGAATCAAACAGTTCCAAAAAACCTAACAATGGCAAAACGCGATTTGGACGTTCAAGCTTGAGAACGATGACCCAGATCCCTTCTCAGGAACACAATGGGATGCTTGAGAGTGGTTGGAAGTGGCTGGAGAACCGAATTCGATTTTGCCAACTTTGTGAAATTTTTTTGGAATTTTAGGGTTGCTTCAAGAGGCTAGGGTTTCGTCCTTGGTCTTTGTGAATGCATTGGGTATTTATAGAGTGAGAGTTTGAAGCAAAAAGAAAGAAAAAAGATATGCTCTTGAATGCAAAATATTTTCTCTTTCAAATTTTATCAAATCTTTTCAAAATTTGATTTTTCCTTCCTTGCATGAGCTAGCACGAATTTGGCATGTTTTGTGGGCTTTCTTGGTCCTCAAGCTTGATAAAAATCCAACCCAACTTAAATTATACCTTGTTTTCATATTTTATTTAATTTAAATTTGAATTAAATGCTTTTAAATTCAAAAATAAATCAAAAAAATAGAAAGAGGTCGTGGCAAGGAATCAAGAGGTCACAAATAATATTATGATCAAGTTTGGATCATAAAATTATAGGCCCATTTGGAAAAAAATTGGATTTTGTCAGATATTTTCCTTTGTGCAATTCTTCAAAAATGCCCAACTTGTGCAAGGTGTATTTTTCTCAATTTTTAACATTTTTGAGTTTTCTTGGACTTTTTAGAAAGCTCTAGATGTCCTCTAAACAACCTTTTTGGTTTCATCTCAATTGGAGTTTCCATTCTCAATAACACTTCTTTACAAAAAGTTGACTTTTTGTTGACTTTGAAAAGGACCTGTAATGTTTTGATCCATATCTTCAAAATGAAGCATTTTATGACCATGCTTGTGAGACATGAAGTTGTAGAGAATTGAATTTTCTTCAAAATGAGAGGTGGTGGAAAAATTTCTGATAAAGTATGAGAAAGTTATGCTCAGTCAAAGTTTAGTTGACTTTTCTCTTGAAAACCCTAATTTGGAAAGTTTGACTTTTGATCAAATCTTGAGTTTTCTTGATGAATCATGATCAACCCTTGATCAAATGATGAATGTCACTTCAAAATATGGATGTTGACCAAAAATCATGAAGTTTGATTGTATGTTGACCACAGTTGACGTTTTGTCTGATACAACTAATTTTCAACCATCTGAGCAATTGTCTGAGGAAACCTGACTTGTAAGGCTTGAAACTTGACATGGAGATTCTTTGAAGCATATGAGGAGGCATGATGACCATTGGAGATGTTGGAAGTCCATTTTGATCTGAGAATTGCCAAACCCTAGTTTAGGTTGGTTGTCTAGGAGAGGGTTTGTCTGACCAACCTTTGAGGAATCCTTGAGTATGGAGTTATGAAATGTCTTGAGAAGTAGGAGGGAAAATTTTGGGGTATGACACACTTTTGTCAAATAGTTGGAGTATGCTTGTTCAATGATCAATGGCAATGGAGTTTTGATAAAGAGTTTCTTCCAGCCTTGTATCAATGAACGTGAGAATTTCCACACCAATTGAATCACAAACGTGTTGTAAAAGTAGAGAGAGAGAGAGAGAGAGAGAGAGAGAGAATACGATACACGGAGCAGTTTGGCAAGGAAGTTCCCCACTATCGTCCTCGTATATGGGTACGTCTCCCTTTCAATTTCCAAATTGGAATTGAGAATTTTCTATATCAATATGCTAAAATATTGTTTACAAGGTTGTGATACAAAGACAGAAAACTAATCACTTAGATATTCTTCTTGTATGAACCTTTTCTTGATCTGAGCTGATCAAGAATTCACCTGCAAGATTCACAGAAAATTCACCGCTTCCACGACCTGTTTGCAAAATCAGCCCGATCTCCAAACCCTACGCTACGATTGAATCTGCCTTATGCAATCATGAATAACAAACCCACAAGAAAACCTTCGATCTTGCTGGACAAGCCTTTTGGTGTTTCCTCGAAACCCCCTTCCAAATCTTCAACTCAGCTAGATCATCGATTGTATCACTGAATATTATCTCTTTAATCCCTTGATCCAATAATCAATGATGATTATGTGTCAATGTTCATGAACCAAGGAGATTGAGAAGATGATGGAGATAGAAGTCTCTTTCAGGTTTCTAATGCTCAGAAAATGGATGCTCACCAATTGTATTTGTGACACCTGTCAAACTAAACTGCCAAACTTTCCTTTTATATGGAAACAGAAACATCTTAGAAGAAAAAAAGACTTATGAGTTGATACAAGTTTCGTATGAGTCGACACAAGTCAATTAATATATTGATACAAGTGATTTTGTGTCGATTCATATTGTACTGAAGTTATTTATAGAGAGCTAAGTTAAGTATGAGTCGATACAAGGGATTATGTATCAACACATACTGTAATTAACCTGCTTCCAGAAAACTAAATATGACATGAGTCGATGCATGGCACGGATGAGTCGATGCAAGTAAGAAATGTATCAATGGAAACACTTATGTATTGATGCAAGATTTAAAACATGCAAGAATCAAGAACCTCAGTTCTTATATGAGTCGATCTAAAACACGTATGGGTTGATGCATACTGTGTGACATTTATTTTCCAAAATAAATAAGCTAATTTGAATTGATGCAAAAGAGTTTAAATTGATGCAAACACCAAACATAGGTGAATCCCAATTTTAGATGCGTATATGTATCGATCCATAATAATATGTGTCGATGCAAAGCTTAACTTTTTTAGCCATTAAACTAACATGTATCGATACAAAACTCATATCAGTCGACTCATACTGGAGGAAAATTGGTTTTGTGCCATCATTTAGTTATATGTATCGATGCATGGATTTTTGGATCGATCTAAGAGGTTTGTACCTGAGTAAAACATGTTTTGACCAATTTTAAACATGTTATTATGTCATGACAAGAACACGTATATTTTAGACTTCATTTGACAATCAAACACACATATTTGCTATCATACAAAACTATCCATAGTAAAGGGTTGCTTACAAACTCCCCCTTTTTGATGATGGAAAATTCTCGCAAGATGTGTGAGGATTGATCAATGGTGAATGATGAAACACTCCCCCTGAGTTTATGCATGGTGTACTGACAGGTTTCCTTTCTAACATCTGCCTTTTCTCCCCCTTTGTCAACATCAAAAAGCGATAAAAAACAGTATTAAAGTAGCAGTTCAAGAGGCAAATAAGATGGCATACACAACAATATTGATTAAGAAGCTGTCATTCTCAAAGAGTGACAGGTTGGGAAATCACAGTCTTTCACTCACAAAGAGTGTCAGAGATTGGCAAAGGCAAGTAAACAAGAATAAACACTTTACTACGAAATAGGTAAATATTATAAAAGTGCTACCAAAAGTGTTCAATTGTTGGAATAGAGGAACATAAAAACTAATACAATGGTTATGCAATGAGATGTAATGATATGATATGATAGTGAATCAAAGAGGGTCATGGCCACCACAAGATCTTCAGCATCTGCATCTAGATTTTTGAAACTTGGTGGAGGCGGCGGAGGAGGATTCTCATCAGGATTCTGTCCCATGAAGCTGTATTGTCAAAATCTGTTCTGGACTTCAACACTCCTGAATTTTTCCAATGAATTAATAATAAATTTATAAATAAATATTAATGAGTTAAATTTATTATTATTATTAGGGTTAAATATATAAACCACCTGTAATGTTAGCGAATTCTCATTTTAGATCATGGTAATGTTTTTTTTTAATCGCCCCCTTGAAATGTTACAATTCTAAGTCTTTTGTCCCCTAGGAGAAAATATTACCCCCTTGTAAAATATGTTTTTTTGCTTTACCCCCTCTGTTTCGCTCCGTTTTTACACACTTAGGGGTACCCAAAAATCATAGGGGGTAATTGAAAAAAATAATTTTATAGGGGTCTAATGCGAATATCGCTAACATTACAGGGGATTTATATATTTAACCCTTATTATTATTATTTATATTTTTTATATTTTTTATTATAATTATTAATATTATTATTATTCTTAGAATTAAATAAGTTTTTGGTCCCTATAAATATTGCAGTTTCATTTTTAATCCCTCCTGGGTTTTGACAACGATTTTAGCTGGCTTTGACAATAATTTTTTTGTAAAAATCATTGCCTAAAGGCATAGAGGACTAAAAATAAAAACTGCAATATTTATAGGGATCAAAAACTTATTTAACCCTTATTATTATTATTATTATTATTATTATTATTATTATTATTATTATTAATAACAGTAAAGAGACAACAAAACCCAGATTAATTTCACTAGGACCACTCTTGGTTAGAAAATCCAAACTTTATGCAGTAAAATTTATTAAAAAAGGTTTGTGATACTGAAAATCACACTCTTCTTCTCTAACAAATTCAAAAAATGGAACAAAATGCTGCAAATTTTGATCTCATAATTTTAAGAGTTCAGATTTCCCAGGAAAATACGTTCTCAAAGAAACCCTCAAATTTCTCAACAATCAATCATCATCACTATCTCCTCTCAATTCTATTGCGTTGGTTGAAATCCTACAAAACTCTCACAAACCTGTTAGCTGATAATTTCGATGAGACTAATTTGCTGAATAAGTGCTTAATAATTAGATATATGTTCATTTGAATATGATCCAAAGATGAACAATTGGCTGATCAGCAGGGAGTTTCGAATTAAGGGACAATTGGTTGAAGAATTAAAGTTGTTACTTTGGAGGCATTTCGATTTCGAATGGAAGTTAGCTAACAAAAACTTCGATTTCGAATATCTTGTTATTATAGAGATTCGATTAGAAGGCTGAAGCGGTCCAGCAAAGGGGTTTTTGAATTCAAATCGAAGGATTTGAATTTGCTGTGTTAGCTCCAAGAATTCGAAATTTAAATAAAAGGGCGCCACTCTTAGGAGAAGCGTGGAAACCACTGATTGTAAGAGGCATGCATGCTTTAAACGTGACATGATTTTAGAGTAGGACCATTAAGTTCGAAATAGTATAAATAGGTGTTCTAATGTTAGAATTTGGTGTGTTCATTTTGTACTAGAAAATCTTATATACTCAAAATACAGATGGATTCAGGGAAAAGAGTTGCAGATACCATGTATGTATAGAACACCATCATTATGCTTTTCGCAGTTTATATTCAAGTTATTTACATTCATCTTGTCTTTAAGATTTTTCTCTTTTAAGTCTTTTCGTTTTCTTTACATTTCGATCGAACACTTACTTTTCCAAAAATTTTACTTTCTTGTCAAAGTCTTTTATACTTTTTACTTTCTTGTCAAAGTATTTTATAATTTTTATCCACTTTACTTTACAAAGTCTTACGTTTAATTTCTAGAGTCTTTTCTTAAATCGAAGCTAATCCTTAAGTTTAAACATTATAGTGTCAGTATATTTCGCTATATAAAAGATTGTTAATACAAAAGTCTATAGAATTACTTTAAGATTCTTGCATTATACATTGAAGATGCAAATCTACAAAATAATAAACATGAACATAGAACTTAACTCAGACATAATTATGACACATGTCCTAGGATCAATATAGTCGATCCTACAAGTAACCAAAACCAGTAATTTGGAAGACTAGCGGTTGTTTGTGAGAAATCACTGTAAACAAATTGGCACACTTGGTGGGACTGTGTCATAAATAAATTCTTGTGTTTAGTTCCATTAGAAACCTTTAAAAAATCTTCTGAGTTTAGAGTTCGTCTAATTATATGAACCTTAGAAGTGGTAAAATAACAAATAGAAAGCAATGAATTCCCAGAAGAAAACATACTAAAAGAATGGTTAACACAATTAACCAAGATGGGGGACAAAATCCTCCACAAGGGACTGATACATCTAATGCAATCCCTATTCCATAGGCCATACCAGTGGCCATAAATACTGCAACCATAAGTAGTTCGAATTTGATCCCTACAGGCACGACGAAAATGCCTTCGAACTTCTCACCAGTGCCAATTTTGACAAACGTAGGAACCCAAGCCCAACAATATTCGACTCCTATAAGGCCTCCAGGGTTCGATGCCTTTAGACCTAGAAATCCCCAATATGGAATGCCAACTTCGTTCATGGCAGGATTACACGTTGCATCAACTTCGTCCCCAATCCAAGGGTTCGGTTCTAGAATGAATCAATTAGGCCCAGATACCCAAAGTTTAGGGAGTTTTACCCAAATACCTACCCTCACTACAAATAATCAGGCATCATTTAGGCAGCAAATGGATGATAGTAACCATGATATGGTAGGACTCCTAGCCCACAAAATGAATGTTATGTTCACTCCTTTAATCCAAAATATTAATAGAACCAACCAAGAAAATCATGTCCAAATGGCTCGAATAACATATTTCTTTGGCGCCCCTGATGCGCCTATAAGACATAGGCGAAATCAAACAGTGATTCGAAACAAGAACCCACCATTGAAATATAGGGGCATGGTTAAGGCAACAAGAAGTTCAGGAAATACAAGAGGAACAGCCTAGAAGAATAATGATGGTAAATAGGGAACAAAATGCAGACGAAATTATTCATAGGGTTAGAAATGATAATATGGTGGCAGAGATTAATCTGACTACCATGATCGAAAGAATCATGACCCAGAATAGTTTAAACTCAGGATTTAGGAGACCAAATTACACCTCTCCTATTGTAGATTATATGTTACGTTTGAGTTACCCAGGGGTTGTAAAGTCCCTAAATTTACAAAATTTAATGGGGACACAAGTGAATTAGCAGTAGAACATATAGCAAGATACTTAACAGAAGTAGGAGATTTAGCGAATAATGAGAACCTTAGGATAAAACATTTTACAAGTTCTCTGACTAAAAATGCTTTTACGTGGTTCACAACTCTCCCCCCAGGGTCCATATATACTTGGCCCTATTTAGAACGGTTATTCCATGAACAATTTTACATGGGCCAGTCTAAGATAAGCCTAAAGGAATTAGCAAGCATCAAGAGGAAATTCACAGAACCAATAAATGACTATTTAAACAGGTTCCGCCTCTTAAAGTCTAGATGTTTTACTGTGGTCCCGGAACATGAATAGGCCGAAATGGCTGCTGGTGGCCTGGATTATTCTATTCGAAATAAACTAGATACCCAATACTTAAGAGATATGGCCCAACTAGCAGACAGAGTTCAACAAGTAGAAAGATTAAAAGCAGAAAAGGTTAGGGCTAGTAAGAATTATAAAAAAGAAAGAATAACCTATATAGAGGATGAAGAAGAGAATTCATGTGAGTATCAGGATCCTTATGGATTCGATCAACTCGAAGTGGATCTTGCAGAATTAAAGCAAGCACCCCCTTATTCTTGCAAAGTTTTGATCCCTTCGAATGGCAAAAATCCTGTCGAAAATGAGAAAAATGATAAATTCCCTAAGAAAGTTTATACGTTTGACATAACTAAATATGGTGAAATATTTGATTTGCTTGTCAAAGATGGCCAATTGATAGTGCCTCCTAATCTTAAAGTTCCCCTGTTGGAACAACGGAATAAGAGAGGCTTTTGTAAATATCATAATTTTTTAGGCCATAAAACCTCACAATGCTTTATTTTCAGGGATTTGATTCAGAGTGCTATTAAGGAAGGAAGACTCAAGTTTTCTAACAAGGCAAAAAACTCAATGAAGGTTGATACTGATCCGTTGCTGATGGCGCAGACCAACTTTGTTGAACCGTTAGATGTCAACATAGTAGAAGTTGGTGAGAAGAAAGCTGAACAGGATAGTGAATTCGAAGAGGATGAAGACTTCGTCATAGTCAAGGACAAAGTAAAGACTATTGAAAGTCTTCCTAAGGTACTTAGGGAGAAACTACTTGATGATGCAAGGAGGGCTACTGAAGGCTCAACTGCTGTTGATAAGAAAATGACTGAGGCTACTGAGGGCCTCAGAGAAAAATTTGAGAAATTCTAGATCACTGAAGATCAGGCTTTGGGTGTGCATATGGTTGATTTCAAACAGCATAATGTGGAAATGGAGGAAGTCGAAAGATGTCTAGAAATGGAAAGAGAACAGAGAAGGGGAGGTTATCCTAAGAAGGATTCTAGCTGGCGTGATTACTTGTTCCATTACCACAGAAGGAACAATGAGATGTTGTTGTGACCAAGATGCAGCATTATTTGCAATCAAAGAGTCGCTGCTGAATTCGAAAGGGCTCAACGTGCATGAACAGGAGTTAATTGGAGGAAAGATAATCAATTATGTAAGGTGTATGATAACACGAATTTATATAACATATTTGACATAATTTTAATAGATAATGTTACTATTTTTATTTAATTATTCTGTTTTATTTCCGTATTACGTTGGTATTTCTTTTGTTTCAGGTATTTGTATTAAATAAAGATAAATTAAGCAAAGAAATAAAATTGAGGAAAAATCGGATTAAAAAGCCAAAGAAATGAAGAAAAAGGGGTGATATAGCAAAAAGGAGGAGTTAAGAAGAAAGAAATAATTATAAGACTAAGCCCAGAAGAGAAAAGCCTAGCAGAAGTTCAGTCCACAAGGTGTGACGATCGTAACAGCCCTGTGACGACCGTAACACGCTAATGCCTGGACGACCGTAATTGGCCACGACCGTAACACGGAAAACATGAAACCCGCTCGTAACGCACTTGTAACGACCGTAATGCGCCTAATTCGTACAAAACAAGTGCGTAACGTGGAAAGCCAAGAAAGGAGTCAAAGACTCCTGAAACTTCTCAACCACCCACTCATGCCACGTTCAACCCACGTCTTACACTTCCTTCTTCTGTCCCATGTTCTCCCAAGATTCTGGCAGTTTTTACCCATGATCTCCACTAGCCTTCGTACAACATGGAAACGGGAAGTTACAAATGAAGCCAGAATACAAGTTCAACCTTCAGGTAAGGGTCGATTTCTTCCGAACAATCGTTCTTCCTATTTTTGCATTTATTTTCTTTTCAGTTTTTGTACTTTTATTTTCTATTTCAGTTTCTTGTTTAGTTTTTATTTTAGCTTTAAGTTTCTATAATTTTCTCACAACAATTTCTACACCGGAAATTGTTGTGTATTTTCACTGATCTAACCTTACGTTAGATCCAGTGCTTTTTATTTCCTTGTTGCATTTTTCTTTTCGATTCGAGAAGTCTCCGAGCAGATCCAACCGACTTGTGGTGGAATGCTCATTTATTTCGAAGAACAAGATTATTCAAGTATTATTATTTCCAGGTTCTTAATATAATTGTTTTATTTTATTTAAGTATTGTTGCTTGGTATTTATTTACTTAATTATGGAGATGTTTAAATATATTGAACCTTATTATTTATGCATGTCTAAATTAATAAATATGTCCGGCTAAACCGTTTAGGTATCGGTAAGTAATAGTAGTAAGAGTAGGAATTAAATTATTTCTAAGCTAAAATATTAATTAACTTAAATTCTGGTTATGACTTTTTGTAATTAAAATTAATCTTTTCGTTATGAAAGTAAGATAAGTAGAATAGGTTAGGATCGAGACCACGAAAGTGTGAGGTTTTAACCGGATAGCTAAAGTTAGGCATTCGATTTAAATACAGTGAGAGCGCTTTAAAACGAATTAGATTTTATTAAGTTTCCAAAGAATATTTTCTAAACACTTATGGGCTAGCGAGAGCAGGCATAGGGCTTTAGGAGTATAATCCGAGATAAGACCACGAAAGTGTGAGTTGAGGGTTTTTAAACTGATAATTTCTACAGAACAATTAAGTTAACCATCCTTATATGCTTAGGTACAATTTAATCCGCTTAGGTTCACTACGTTACGTACCGATATCCGTTTTATTTATATTATATTTTTCCTTAAACCATTTATCCAAAAAGAATTATTCGCCTTAGCTGTATATCGTAACTTAGGATAACAATAGATCGATTTATAGTCTCTGTGGGTTCGATATCTTTTTAAAACTACGCGATAGGACTGTGCACTTGCAGTCTCCCGATTAATAGACGATAAAGTCCCGCGATCAAGTTTTTGGCGCCGTTGCCGGGGACTATTTAAGTCGATATTGTAACTCTGGTGTTACACTGTATAGACTAAGGCATTTTTATTTTATTTACTATGTATAACCCAAATTTTTTCTACGCCTATTATCAATATTTTGAGGAACCACAAGAATCCCATAGATCCAACCTTGAAATACTGATGGAAGATTTCAATGCTTCACAAACCTACTCTTACCCAAATTACCTCCAAAACTACCAATCCCCACATTTTGAGGAACCACAAGAAACTTATAATTTCAACCAAACTTTTCCTCAACCCAATTCTCTCTACAATTGCCAAACCCAATATTTTGAAGAATCACCAGAACCATATAAATCTGATCTCGAAATATTAATGGAAAATTTTAATGAAACATCTAGGATGATAGAACGCTTCGGGGAAACGCAAAAAGAAACTTTAACTTACTTCCAAGACTCTGAAGAATCGCAAGATTTTAACTTCGAAACACCAATAGAGGATTCAGATGAGATGATAACTAACTCTAGGCTAGAGTCTATGATTGAGCATTTTGTAGAGACACAAACTATCCAAAACGAAGAAGTAAGAAAACAAAGTCTTCAAAATAATGAAACCCTTAGCCAACTAACCATTATGGTTGAATCCCTCGCGACTCACAACATTGGTTTAGAAACTCAAATCTCCCAACTCGAACAAAACCTTCTAGGACCTTTACCCGAGGAAGATATGGATGTTGAAACAACCATTATAGAAAAATTATTTGAAAACCTAAAAAGTGATGATGAGTTTGAAGAGAGTGATATTGCGACCGAGGAAAGTTCTTACGAGAAAATAGTGGAGATTGAGACTGATTCACCAACGCTGTTCGAAAAGGAGGTTGTAAACGAGGTAGAGAAGGAAGCGCACATTGTAATCCCAAATCACTACACCCCACTAATTTCTTTCCCAACATTTTTTATGGAAACTCCGGTAGACTCCCAATTTAAAACGCATGTTGCGGTATTGAAAAATATCCACACTAATTCACAACTATTTGAAGTCTTGCCTAAAAAACAAAAATTAGAGGACCATAAAATTAAGGATATAATTACTGTTAAGAGGGTACGGTTAACTTATGAGGCGATGGATGAAATCACTAAGCCCAAATTCGAAAAACTTATACTTATGATAAATCCATAACCACTACCAAAATGTCGAAAGAATAAACCACCCTACAAAAGAAAGAAAAGAAAAGGTGAGGGATATGTGAGATGGCTTGATAAGTGGCCATGGAAAATCAACGAGTAGTCGTTCTAGTTTCTAATTTTAAATTTCTTTTTCGTATTTTCATTTTTTTTATATTTTTTTTTTATTTTATGTTAAATTTTAAATTTTTACTCGATTATCGGTTGCACCCTTTCTTCTGATGCGTCTGAACTATTCCCCGTAATACCGATGATTATACTCAATTAAACATTTCACGTTAATATTTATAATTATAATTGAGTATTATTTTAATTATCGTATTTTTCCTATTAATATACCGAATCAATATTTCCCAATATTTATTATATTAATTATAAGGCATTATATATACTAGTATTATATATATATATCATATTGTTTAAAACTCTAAATTATCTATATATATATATATATATATATATATATATATATATATACATATATATATATATATTATATAAGTATGTAGTATGTATGCATGTGATCTACAAATCAATTCCCTATTTCGTACCCCAAGTCACATGTATTACTAGAAACGCATGCTAAGGTTCCCTGCCAATGTTTCAATGCCAAGATTCTGCATGCATCTTTTTCGCTGCCCAAGACGGTCACCTCTGCTCTTTGTCTCCCTTCTGATTTTCGCTGCTAAGATTTTTGCTCCCTACTCCTTTCTGATTTCTCCCGGTTCTATCGCATTGAGGACAATGCTTACTTTAAGTTTAGAGGAGTCAGAACATTTCTTAGTTCCTTTTTATTTTCTTTGCTCTATTTACTTTTTCCCTTTTAGTATTTCCTTTTTGTTTCTTTTTCCTTGTATTGCGAATTTCCATTCAATAAAATACATGTTTATGTAATTTTAGTCTTTTATGTTTAATTCTCGTGCTTATTCGAATTCCTCCATTTTCTTGAGCCATAACAAAAAAAATTCAAACGTTATATTAACATACTCAACTAGTATTAAGGTTGCTTATTTTTATAAATAAGAACTCGAGCGCGACTAAAGCAAAATTATTATCGTCATAACACTTCAAAACCCCCAACGCGTTAGATTGGTTTAAGTACTTATTATACCAACACCTTAAGACTTAGTTTTAAAGTAATCCCGAGTAGTTTATTAAGCAGTCGGCACCGCCTTAAACGACAAACTACGTGGAGAATCGATGAATATAAGTGATTGATCAAGAGTTTTAAGGAAAAAATTTATTAGAAGATGCACTTATTAAGTTAGATGATCCTTACCAGATCATTTAATCCAACAGTTGCAGAAACTATAAATATTTATGCAAATAAACCATTATGAATTGGTTCAGTGGTTTCTGGTGCTGAACTTGGTAGGGCGGACGACGGTCCGATCCCCGCAATTTGTAATTGACAAAGGAGTACCAAATATAAGTACCGTAACTCCTAGTGGATTATAAGATCAAAGTCACTAACCGGTTACTCCACTATGTGCGCGTAAGGTAAAGGGCTTAATGTGATTGCGCAAGAATGAAAACGGGTGAAACGAAACGAAAGTATTAGGTCGAGTTATAATTCATGATTTAAATTGGTATGCAAAAATAAGGTTATCTAGTGCTTTTACGGTAATTTTGGTGTCGAAGTCTATACTTGAGTTATCCAACAAAGAATTGACCTGCAACCAAATACGAATTGAATTGTGTTTTATATCTGCGTTTAATTTATGCTTAAACGATTTTTCATTTTTAATTTTTGCTTGAGGACAAGCAAAGGTTTAAGTATAGGAGAGTTTGATAACACAAATTTATATAACATATTTGACGTAATTTTAATAGATAATGTTACTATTTTTATTTAATTATTCTGTTTTATTTCCGTATCACGTTGGTATTTCTTTTGTTTCAGGTATTTGTATTAAATAAAGATAAATTAAGCAAAGAAATAAAATTGAGGAAAAATCGGATTAAAAAGCCAAAGAAATGAAGAAAAAGGGGTGATATAGCAAAAAGGAGGAGTTAAGAAGAAAGAAATAATTATAAGACTAAGCCCAGAAGAGAAAAGCCCACAGGTTCACCATTAAGGTGTGACGATCGTAGTGACGACCGTGAACACGCTAATTGTGACCGTAATGCCTGGCCACGACCGTAACACGGAAAACATGAAACCCGCTCGTAACGCACTTGTAACGACCGTAATGCGCCTAATTCGCCATAAAACAAGTGCGTAACGTGAAAAGCTTCAGCAAAGGAGTCAAAGACTCAAACTTCTCAACCACCCACTCATGCCACGTTCAACCCACGTCTCACACTTCCTTCTTCTGTCCCATGTTCTCCCATGATTCTGGCAGTTTTTACCCATGATCTCCACTAGCCTTCGTACAACATGGAAACGGGAAGTTACAAATGAAGCCTATAAATACAAGTTCAACCTTCAGTGCAAGGGTCGGCGATTTCTTTCCGAACAATCGTTCTTCCTATTTTTGCATTTATTTTCTTTTCAGTTTTTGTACTTTTATTTTCTATTTCAGTTTCTTGTTTAGTTTTTATTTTAGCTTTAAGTTTCTATAATTTTCTCACAACAATTTCTACACCGGAAATTGTTGTGTATTTTCACTGATCTAACCTTACGTTAGATCCAGTGCTTTTTATTTCCTTGTTGCATTTTTCTTTTCGATTCGAGAAGTCTCCGAGCAGATCCAACCGACTTGTGGTGGAATGCTCATTTATTTCGAAGAACAAGATTATTCAAGTATTATTATTTCCAGGTTCTTAATATAATTGTTTTATTTTATTTAAGTATTGTTGCTTGGTATTTATTTACTTAATTATGGAGATGTTTAAATATATTGAACCTTATTATTTATGCATGTCTAAATTAATAAATATGTCCGGCTAAACCGTTTAGGTATCGGTAAGTAATAGTAGTAAGAGTAGGAATTAAATTATTTCTAAGCTAAAATATTAATTAACTTAAATTCTGGTTATGACTTTTTGTAATTAAAATTAATCTTTTCGTTATGAAAGTAAGATAAGTAGAATAGGTTAGGATCGAGACCACGAAAGTGTGAGGTTTTAACCGGATAGCTAAAGTTAGGCATTCGATTTAAATACAGTGAGAGCGCTTTAAAACGAATTAGATTTTATTAAGTTTCCAAAGAATATTTTCTAAACACTTATGGGCTAGCGAGAGCAGGCATAGGGCTTTAGGAGTATAATCCGAGATAAGACCACGAAAGTGTGAGTTGAGGGTTTTTAAACTGATAATTTCTACAGAACAATTAAGTTAACCATCCTTATATGCTTAGGTACAATTTAATCCGCTTAGGTTCACTACGTTACGTACCGATATCCGTTTTATTTATATTATATTTTTCCTTAAACCATTTATCCAAAAAGAATTATTCGCCTTAGCTGTATATCGTAACTTAGGATAACAATAGATCGATTTATAGTCTCTGTGGGTTCGATATCTTTTTAAAACTACGCGATAGGACTGTGCACTTGCAGTCTCCCGATTAATAGACGATAAAGTCCCGCGATCAAGTTTTTGGCGCCGTTGCCGGGGACTATTTAAGTCGATATTGTAACTCTGGTGTTACACTGTATAGACTAAGGCATTTTTATTTTATTTACTATGTATAACCCAAATTTTTTCTACGCCTATTATCAATATTTTGAGGAACCACAAGAATCCCATAGATCCAACCTTGAAATACTGATGGAAGATTTCAATGCTTCACAAACCTACTCTTACCCAAATTACCTCCAAAACTACCAATCCCCACATTTTGAGGAACCACAAGAAACTTATAATTTCAACCAAACTTTTCCTCAACCCAATTCTCTCTACAATTGCCAAACCCAATATTTTGAAGAATCACCAGAACCATATAAATCTGATCTCGAAATATTAATGGAAAATTTTAATGAAACATCTAGGATGATAGAACGCTTCGGGGAAACGCAAAAAGAAACTTTAACTTACTTCCAAGACTCTGAAGAATCGCAAGATTTTAACTTCGAAACACCAATAGAGGATTCAGATGAGATGATAACTAACTCTAGGCTAGAGTCTATGATTGAGCATTTTGTAGAGACACAAACTATCCAAAACGAAGAAGTAAGAAAACAAAGTCTTCAAAATAATGAAACCCTTAGCCAACTAACCATTATGGTTGAATCCCTCGCGACTCACAACATTGGTTTAGAAACTCAAATCTCCCAACTCGAACAAAACCTTCTAGGACCTTTACCCGAGGAAGATATGGATGTTGAAACAACCATTATAGAAAAATTATTTGAAAACCTAAAAAGTGATGATGAGTTTGAAGAGAGTGATATTGCGACCGAGGAAAGTTCTTACGAGAAAATAGTGGAGATTGAGACAGATTCACCAACGCTGTTCGAAAAGGAGGTTGTAAACGAGGTAGAGAAGGAAGCGCACATTGTAATCCCAAATCACTACACCCCACTAATTTCTTTCCCAACATTTTTTATGGAAACTCCGGTAGACTCCCAATTTAAAACGCATGTTGCGGTATTGAAAAATATCCACACTAATTCACAACTATTTGAAGTCTTGCCTAAAAAACAAAAATTAGAGGACCATAAAATTAAGGATATAATTACTGTTAAGAGGGTACGGTTAACTTATGAGGCGATGGATGAAATCACTAAGCCCAAATTCGAAAAACTTATACTTATGATAAATCCATAACCACTACCAAAATGTCGAAAGAATAAACCACCCTACAAAAGAAAGAAAAGAAAAGGTGAGGGATATGTGAGATGGCTTGATAAGTGGCCATGGAAAATCAACGAGTAGTCGTTCTAGTTTCTAATTTTAAATTTCTTTTTCGTATTTTCATTTTTTTTATATTTTTTTTTTATTTTATGTTAAATTTTAAATTTTTACTCGATTATCGGTTGCACCCTTTCTTCTGATGCGTCTGAACTATTCCCCGTAATACCGATGATTATACTCAATTAAACATTTCACGTTAATATTTATAATTATAATTGAGTATTATTTTAATTATCGTATTTTTCCTATTAATATACCGAATCAATATTTCCCAATATTTATTATATTAATTATAAGGCATTATATATACTAGTATTATATATATATATCATATTGTTTAAAACTCTAAATTATCTATAATATATATATATATATATATATATATATATATATATACATATATATATATATATTATATAAGTATGTAGTATGTATGCATGTGATCTACAAATCAATTCCCTATTTCGTACCCCAAGTCACATGTATTACTAGAAACGCATGCTAAGGTTCCCTGCCAATGTTTCAATGCCAAGATTCTGCATGCATCTTTTTCGCTGCCCAAGACGGTCACCTCTGCTCTTTGTCTCCCTTCTGATTTTCGCTGCTAAGATTTTTGCTCCCTACTCCTTTCTGATTTCTCCCGGTTCTATCGCATTGAGGACAATGCTTACTTTAAGTTTAGAGGAGTCAGAACATTTCTTAGTTCCTTTTTATTTTCTTTGCTCTATTTACTTTTTCCCTTTTAGTATTTCCTTTTTGTTTCTTTTTCCTTGTATTGCGAATTTCCATTCAATAAAATACATGTTTATGTAATTTTAGTCTTTTATGTTTAATTCTCGTGCTTATTCGAATTCCTCCATTTTCTTGAGCCATAACAAAAAAAATTCAAACGTTATATTAACATACTCAACTAGTATTAAGGTTGCTTATTTTTATAAATAAGAACTCGAGCGCGACTAAAGCAAAATTATTATCGTCATAACACTTCAAAACCCCCAACGCGTTAGATTGGTTTAAGTACTTATTATACCAACACCTTAAGACTTAGTTTTAAAGTAATCCCGAGTAGTTTATTAAGCAGTCGGCACCGCCTTAAACGACAAACTACGTGGAGAATCGATGAATATAAGTGATTGATCAAGAGTTTTAAGGAAAAAATTTATTAGAAGATGCACTTATTAAGTTAGATGATCCTTACCAGATCATTTAATCCAACAGTTGCAGAAACTATAAATATTTATGCAAATAAACCATTATGAATTGGTTCAGTGGTTTCTGGTGCTGAACTTGGTAGGGCGGACGACGGTCCGATCCCCCGCAATTTGTAATTGGATAAAGGAGTACCAAATATAAGTACCAGAACTCCTAGCTGGATTATAAGATCAAAGTCACTAACCGGTTACTCCACTATGTGCGCGTAAGGTAAAGGGCTTAATGTGATTGCGCAAGAATGAAAACGGGTGAAACGAAACGAAAGTATTAGGTCGAGTTATAATTCATGATTTAAATTGGTATGCAAAAATAAGGTTATCTAGTGCTTTTACGGTAATTTTGGTGTCGAAGTCTATACTTGAGTTATCCAACAAAGAATTGACCTGCAACCAAATACGAATTGAATTGTGTTTTATATCTGCGTTTAATTTATGCTTAAACGATTTTTCATTTTTAATTTTTGCTTGAGGACAAGCAAAGGTTTAAGTATAGGAGAGTTTGATAACACAAATTTATATAACATATTTGACGTAATTTTAATAGATAATGTTACTATTTTTATTTAATTATTCTGTTTTATTTCCGTATTACGTTGGTATTTCTTTTGTTTCAGGTATTTGTATTAAATAAAGATAAATTAAGCAAAGAAATAAAATTGAGGAAAAATCGGATTAAAAAGCCAAAGAAATGAAGAAAAAGGGGTGATATAGCAAAAAGGAGGAGTTAAGAAGAAAGAAATAATTATAAGACTAAGCCCAGAAGAGAAAAGCCTAGCAGAAGTTCAGTCCACAAGGTGTGACGATCGTAACAGCCCTGTGACGACCGTAACACGCTAACAGCCTTGTGACGACCGTAACAGCCTTGGCCACGACCGTAACACGGGAAAACATGAAACCTGCTCGTAACGCACTTGTAACGACCGTAATGCGCCTAATTCAGTTACAAAACAAGTGCAGAACGTGGAAAAGCTTCAGCAGAGGAGTCAAAGACTCCTGAAACTTCTCAACCACCCACTCATGCCACGTTCAACCCACGTCTTACACTTCCTTCTTCTGTCCCATGTTCTCCCAAGATTCTGGCAGTTTTTACCCATGATCTCCACTAGCCTTCGTACAACATGGAAACGGGAAGTTACAAATGAAGCCTGTAAATACAAGTTCAACCTTCAGTGCAAGGGTCGGCGATTTCTTCCCGAACAATCGTTCTTCCTATTTTTGCATTTATTTTCTTTTCAGTTTTTGTACTTTTATTTTCTATTTCAGTTTCTTGTTTAGTTTTTATTTTAGCTTTAAGTTTCTATAATTTTCTCACAACAATTTCTACACCGGAAATTGTTGTGTATTTTCACTGATCTAACCTTACGTTAGATCCAGTGCTTTTTATTTCCTTGTTGCATTTTTCTTTTCGATTCGAGAAGTCTCCGAGCAAATCCAACCGACTTGTGGTGGAATGCTCGTTTATTTCGAAGAACAAGATTATTCAAGTATTATTATTTCCAGGTTCTTAATATAATTGTTTTATTTTATTTAAGTATTGTTGCTTGGTATTTATTTACTTAATTATGGAGATGTTTAAATATATTGAACCTTATTATTTATGCATGTCTAAATTAATAAATATGTCCGGCTAAACCGTTTAGGTATCGGTAAGTAATAGTAGTAAGAGTAGGAATTAAATTATTTCTAAGCTAAAATATTAATTAACTTAAATTCTGGTTATGACTTTTTGTAATTAAACTTAATCTTTTCGTTACGAAAGTAAGATAAGTAGAATAGGTTAGGATCGAGACCACGAAAGTGTGAGGTTTTAACCGGATAGCTAAAGTTAGGCATTCGATTTAAATACAAGTGAGAGCGCTTTAAAACGAATTAGATTTTATTAAGTTTCCAAAGAATATTTTCTAAACACTTATGGGCTAGCGAGAGCAGGCATAGGGCTTTAGGAGTATAATCCGAGATAAGACCACGAAAGTGTGAGTTGAGGGTTTTTAAACTGATAATTTCTACAGAACAATTAAGTTAACCATCCTTATATGCTTAGGTACAATTTAATCCGCTTAGGTTCACTACGTTACGTACCGATATCCGTTTTATTTATATTATATTTTTCCTTAAACCATTTATCCAAAAAGAATTATTCGCCTTAGCTGTATATCGTAACTTAGGATAACAATAGATCGATTTATAGTCTCTGTGGGTTCGATATCTTTTTAAAACTACACGATAGGACTATGCACTTGCGGTCTCCCGATTAATAGACGATAAAGTCCCGCGATCAGTGTATCCAAGAGTTGATGAAAGTTTGTTAGGATTTCTGGTTCAATGCCACAAGATTGGGACAAAATGTTTGATGTGTCCCAGATGCGCTGCTGTTTATGACAGGGAGATGGCTGAAGCATTTGAAAGAGTCCCCTTTGCAGCCTGTTGGGGCCACCAAAGTGGAGTGCCTTCAAATCCTGATGTTGGTAGAAGAAACATGCAAAGGAGGCCTGATTGCCCCTATCCTAGGGGCGCTAAGAAAGTTTCCTTCAAATTACCTGCTGAAGTGCCTACTGATAGATGGCTCTAGGCGAAATCTAACAAAGGAAAAGGAAAATGGAGAAGCTTCGACCAGGGTGGGAGAACTGCAATGGCGTATAGGAAGCATTTTAACACAGCAAAAAGAGAGGAAATCAGATTAGAAAACTATAAGGGAAAGAACCATATGTCTAGATCCCAATGGCGTAGGAATTAGAGGAATAAAAAATCTGAGAGGGAATCGAAGTCAATGGAAGTAGAGGAGTCAAGCACGAACAAACCATCATCCATAATCTAAACTGAAAACCTCCAGTAACCAGAAGACTTTTTCACCAAAAAAGGAAACTAGTGTGGCGAAAGTGCAAAAACAACTATGAACGAAGAAGAGATATTAACGGATGACTTCGAATCATAAGGAGAGTCCTTTTTTAATGTCAATTGTAATGTTGTCTCTGTATTACCCTATGAGTACAATCAAGAAACTGAAGTGGATGTAAGTGAGGAGAATGATGAAGAAGAAATGACGAGGCACAAACCTGTGTGTTACTACGTCATGAACAATGGAGCAGTCGAAGAGCAGAATGCATTCTTCGAGAGGCCATATACAGGAATGAAAAACCACTTGAAGCCATTATTCATTCGAGCGAAAGTGGAGCAGTTTGGCGTAAATAAGGTCCTGGGATTCTTATAATTTCTCCTGAAGAAATTCCAACAAAATTCAAGTATAAATTAGAAGGTCGTCTCTACTTGAATAATGAAGCTAGATACGATGCACTCATTGTTGGACTTGAAGCCTTGTTGGAATTGGAAGGGCTGAAATTAAAGGAGACTTAGAGTTAGTAATCAAGCAAATAACAAAAGAGTACAAATGCATTAAAGAAAACTTGATTATGTATTTAGTTATTGCTAATAGATTACTTAAAAAATTTAAATATGTGGATATCAAACATATTCCCAGGATAAAAAAATCAAGAGGAAAATGACTTGGCTCAAATAGCCTCCGGATATAAAGTATCCAAGGAAAAACTCCAATACTTCATTGAAGCAAGAGGGAAAGTAATGGCTACTAAGTTATCCCCATCAGACTTAAAAAATTAAAAATTAAAATTAGGAGAATAAGAAGATTGGCTATGAACACTAGATATGGCGTAGTCCAGTAGTAAATCATTTGAAAGATCCTTCAATAGATAAAGAGAGAAATATCAAATATAGAGCATTATCCTATGTATTAATAGGAAACGAATTGTTCAAAAAAACTCCAGAAGGGATCTTACTTAATTGTTTAGGGGAAAATGAAGCATACTTAGCCATATCCAGTATGCACAGTGGGACATGTGGGGCACACCAAGCAGGTCATAAGATGAAATGGTTATTGTTTCGATATGGAATGTATTGGCCCACTATGCTCAAAGATTGTACAGAGTTTGTTAAGGGCTGTGAGGAATGTCAAGTACATACAGGCATCCAACATGCCCTTGCAAGCGAATTACATTCGATTGTAAAGCCTTGGCCCTTTAGGGGTTGGGCATTAGATTTAATTGGCGAAATTCGACCAACTTCGTCCAAATGAGAGAAGTATATCTTAGTAGGTATAGACTAATTTACAAAATGGGTCGAAGCAATACCTTTGGTGAATGTAGATCAGGAAACTATTATAGAATTCATCCAAAAGCAAATAATCTACAAATTTGGAATACTAGAGAGTATTACCACAAACCAAGGTTCAGTTTTCACAGGTCGAAAGATGCAAGAATTTGCGCCAGAAATGGGTTTTAAGTTGCTAACATCTACACCATATTACACTCAAGCAAATGGTCAAGTAGAAGCAGCCAATAAAGTGATAATAGGTTTGATAAAGAAACATGTGGGACAAAAGCCAAAGAATTGGCACAAGACCTTAGATCAAGCTTTGTGGGCATGTAGAACGTCTCCCAAAGAAGCAACAAATACTACCCCATTTCAACTTACGTTTGGACATGATGCGCTTACTACCAAAATACACTTGCAACAAGGTGAATTAAAGGCAAAGTGAAATTCCTTCTGAGCATTATTGGGAAATGATGATGAATGAATTGGTAGATATAGATGAACCTAGGTTACATGCCTTAGAAGTTCTGAGAATACAAAAAGAAAGAGTAGCCAGAGCATACAACAAAAGGGTCAAAAGTAAGTTATTTTCAACTAATGATTTAGTGTGGAAAGTTATATTACCCATAGATAAAAAGAACAAATTATTAGGAAAATGGTCACCACATTGGGAGGGACCCTTCTAAGAACATTTTCAAACAATGCTTATGAAATAGAGGAATTAGCTGAAGATAGATGAATTTTGAAAGTCAATGGAAAATACTTGAAGAAGTATAAACCATGTCTGCAGGAAATTCGAACCATCACAGAATAATAAAATTAAGATAAATATTAGAGCCAACATGGTGCTGCAATGGATAGATTACCAAAATGGCTTTGTTCGAATGTTACAAAAACTTGATTACAATGAATTGAAAATACTTCAGAATCAGAAAGGAGAATCATGTTTTAATTTGGAAAATTTGCTCTTGCACAGATTAATCTTGCATTGATTGTCGTTTTTAATCCCTTAGAGGGCCCTAATTTCCTCATTAGTTCGCTCGACAATTTCCACCTGTTGAAGACTTTTTGAAACAAGAGTTTCAAGCTCCTTCTCATCAACAGCCTTCAGCGCAGCTTGTTCGCTTTGAGCGCTTTCGATTTTCTTCTGGAGCTCTTCGATCTGGGATTCCCATAGCAAGATTGGTCGAGCAAGAACGTCATGCTTATCCTTAGTCTGAATCTGTGTACGTCCCAACGCCTCTGCCTCTTCAGTAAATTTCGATGTTTGATCATAGGCAGCAGTTAAAGCCTCTTGCTTAGCTCAAATTTTAGCATCAACATCACTCTCCCTGTTATACCCACTACCAATTTTGTTGAACAGAATTTGCAAGTCAGAAAGGGTTTCACTCACTTCAGGAGGACAGGCGTTGAGATCTATTTGATTCAACAACTTCTTCATAGCATAATAAGCTGAGATATCTTTTTTCAGAATAGTAAAAACATCAGCTTCTAATATAGTCTTAATAACTTGCTGAAGAAGTTGGTCATAAGAGCTAGAGGAATCACCATCCTTTGTCTAACTCGAATCCTCAGACTAGCTTCTTCCAGAAGGAGAACCCCTTTGTGCTAACATTAACTTCACATATTTCAAAGGGTCAGTTCTTTTTAATTCCTCCTTCTGTTCCTCAGTTAAGAATGAGGAATCTTGTCTTTTTGCTTGGAAGATTCCAGCAGGGGTAGAAATCTCTGATACTCTCTCTATTTCTTCCTGCGCCACTTCTTCTTCTTCATCACCATCTGTAAAATAATGGCTTATGGTGTTATCTTCGCTTTCTTCTTCTAATTGATCAGCAAAGCTAACTCTTCTGGGTGAAGGGTCACTATGGGCTTCATCAGCAGGAGTTTCAAGTTCAGCAACCCTTTTGCCAGTTGGTGGAATTTCTCTCGAAGGGGGAGATGTTTCTTGTTGATATGGAACTTCGATAGTTCCAGTTGGTGGTGCAGCAGTAGAAGAGCATTTATTCAAGGCAACACCATTGGAGTCCCTTTGTGGTGAAGAACTAGAAGGATTTGGAATTGGGCCCTGAGGAGCAGAGAGATCAGAGGAGATGACTTGAAAACTCTGCATAAGAAATGAAGAATTAACATAAAGAAATTCATATAGACATGAGGGGCATATTTTGGTGAGTAAACTTACTTTGGATTGTCAGAAGAAACATTGTTGCCAATGTTTTCTTAGACCAAATTCTTTGAAGTTTGTGGTTTGGGAGTGCCTTTGGATTTGAGCTTAGGAGCAGTTGTTTTTATTTCACTACCAGGTTGACTGGTAGGTTGAGAACTTTCCCCAGATTTCTTGGCTTTCTTCTTCTTTTTCTTGATTGATTTGAGAGTAGAAAGATCAACGTCTCCACTCTTATCCGATTCATCATCAGAAGTGACATCCTCATGTCTCCATTTTTTGGGAGACTTAGGAGGAAGTCCACTTGCCTAGATAAACAAGAAAAGATAGTTAATAAAAATCAGAAGAATCTTTGAGAGGATGAAAGAGAAAACAAGGAAGTACCTTTTTCGTTTTATTCTTTTTTGGGGTATCATCTTGATCATGGGTAGGACTTTCAGTAATTACAATTGGTTGTTTCGACGTGGTGGTCGAACTGGTCTTTGGAACAGCTTTTTCTTTCTTCAGAGTTTTTATATCAATAGTTGAAAAAAGAAATTATAAGGTAGTCAAGACAAAATAGAAAATTAGAAAAGATAAGGGAATTTCAAATTTCTTTGGTTCCACACCTCCGCGATCTTGAGATATAAGAGACATGGCTGATAAGTCATAGCGAAGGTGCCCTTTGAAACTGTCCAAATCACACTTAACCCACACTACCCTCTGGGCAGGTTTTTTGGCATCATTTTCATATTTATGAAGATTGTTTCCACAAACAAAGGCAGGTTAGGAAACCTTGGTGGTTGATTTTTAAAAGCCCACCTATACCTACTTTCAGGTTTTACATAAGGAGGAAATTTAATTTTTGAAAGGTTTTTTTTTTAATTTTTCCTCCAGAGTTTGTGCTGCTTCAAAAATAGTTCAATGCAGGTTTGTGGGATTATAGACAGTTTTGAAGTATTTTTGGAACGCCTGAATTTCTTTGATATGAGTAAATCTACCTTTTTTGACATGTTCCTGCACAAGAGAAAAGGCTGCCATCAGATGCTGTTGAATTTGGAGAGTGCTAAACATATTTTTTTAATAATGAGCAATCCACCAATTGTAGAAATCTTTGGTAATATAAAAGGAAGGTTCGAAGGAGATTAATGTAAAGTCAGCAAAGCTAGCATAACGTTCCTGGCGTATTGCAACTTCTTTGAAAGCATAAGGTACTCCTGCAATGCATATCTCCCTTTTCTTATTAAAAAGAGGTTCAGGTAGGATCTGGCATAGTACGAATTGACGGGCTACGAAGTTGGGTTGATAAGCAATGATACAAACTTGGCTCTTCACATGCGTAATCCTAGAGACTATAAGTCTAGGGTTCAAAAAGGCACACCATATGTCTCGAATTGTTTCTTCCTTAATGGCTTCTTCAAGAGACATGGTAAGCTTGGCCCACATCTTCGAGTGGCAAATGGAGCCATTGAAGAATCAAACTTATGTCTTATAGAGAAAATCATCATATAGTTGGTGAAATCTGCTAGCAACAGTTGACTTATACACACCTTTCGACCATGATGAAGTTGATTGGCAAGAGTAATAAATCTGCTAGCAACTTGTAAAGATTTGCTGCAGAAAACTTATTTCGATAACCACAAAGCTAAGAATGCTATGTGTTCGACCTCAGAAACTTCTTCCTCGCTGGAGTGATAAAAGTTAATATACTTCGAAAAATAGCATATTTTACGTCGGAGTCAATAAAATTGTCTGCATCTTCATTAGGATCGAATGTTTCCCCAATAGGGGAAAGTCCAATTATAGTAGCAATATCTAAGAAAGTGGGTGTTATCGACATATAAACAACTTGGAGCAATTCCCGAAACAGGTAAAGAGATAATAATGAAAGAAGTTAAATATCAGGTATTTTACAACTATAGAACGATGCAAATTTCAATTTAAACTGCCTCTTAGTCAACTTAAATACGACTAAAGATGCAAATGCGATGAGTGAATGATTGTTTAATGTCGATGGCCTAATGGAAGTGTATGCAGATGAATGTGAAGCCTACACCAGATAAACTCGAAGTTAGGAGGGAAAATTTTAAGGTGCAACATTCATACATATCATTTGCGAGTCAATTCAGAATATTATAATCATTATTTTTCTATAAGGAGATTTCTTCCTGTAGTTGTAAATACTTCACTTTAATCTATGTTGTAAATTGAGATTTATTAAAATTAACAATTCCATCTGAGTTCATAGATTTATTTCTATTTGTTTGTTCGACTGTTCTAAATGGAACAGTAGGAATGTCATCAGTCAAAATATTGGCAACCTTCTTTATGGTTAAGAAAAACATCACATTTGTTGTCAATGTTTGAAATGCACTCATTCAAATTGTCCGAGACAATCTTGGAAGTATTGATAATTTCTTCAGTAACCATGACAGTTTGAAATATCTTAAAATTGTTTTGTTCGATTTTGAAAATTTTACCACTGAAGAAATTACAGGATCAGTTCGCTCTCTTTAATATGTTTCACCACACTGCTCAAAATTATGAAAAGCAATCGAACTAGCGTGTCTCCACCAAGATAAAATAGATCAGTTATATATTGTGCTATTACTACTTGTACTATAGACAGTCGATCTAAAAATACACCCTCTAATGGTACAAGACCATTTAAATATGGTATAAATACCACTCCTAGTATCTGGTATGAAGACCTGTCGTAATAATTTCTCAAACAAAGATAAATTCAAATAATTCTTCAAAGAGAATTTAATAATGGTTATCTGACCATTCATAATAATTTTCACAACAAAGAAAAATTCAAATAATTCTCCAAAGAGAATTCTAAAATTAATACTTGAAAATTTCTCAACTCAAATGAGGAGAAATTAACATAATTCTCTAAAGAGAATTCAAGAAAATACTCGAAAAATTCAACGAATAGAAAAAAAGGAGAACAAGTTGGCGCTTCGACAATAGAAAAGACGCATAGTTATGAGAGTATGGAAGGAAAGACTAATAAAATATTTTTTGGTGTGTTTTAGAATGAAACAAATAATTTACTTATATAATAAAGTGAGCTAGTTAATATTTCTCACATAAGCAATGTGACCAATAAATTTTTTCAGCCACAAATATTATTCTACCAATTTGAAATTTAATTTATTTTTTTAAATTCAACATGTTAGAACATGGACATTGTTCTAACAAATGTCATCATCGTTGATATTGTTATTATTTTATTTAATATTATTCATTTATTAATAGTAGTAATATATAGCTGATCAATTAACTTGAAGGCTTAGTCTCCCACATAAAGACTACTTTTTGAGTCTTACTTTGGGGTTGCCCTTTTTACCGTCCTTTTTAAGTCTTAACTGGTAATGGCATTAATGGAAAGCATGCACGTTGTTGACTAGTACTTGTTGTTATAAGGGGCTTACTTAAATCGCCCCATTCCTGCCTGAATAAATATCCCACACCATTAACTAGTAATATTTAATGCATTCTTACATATATCGTTTTCGAAAATGTCATAGCCAGAACTTGAACAAGTGTTTGAGCCAAAACATACCAGCTAACGTTGTGAATAACGTTTTCAACATCTATTTTACTAATCTTCACATCAACAAAATTGCTGGTATTTTATTACAAATCCACTAAAATCTATGATGAATTTCTATCAATCTTGATAAACAAAATTGATATCACCACACAATAACGATGAATAATTAAAAAAAATATATTTTCTGAAGAGTTTCTCTTTGCCCACAAACTGTGGAAAACTTTATTATTCACTTTGTAACTGCAAAATACTGTGAATGAATTCAATTACAAAAAACAGAGGTTACTCGCTCTATTTATAGATTTAGGTTAGTTTGCTCCCTAAGACAAATCAAATATATTCTATTTTAGATTTAAATCAAATCTATCTAAATCTAAAATCAAATCTGTGTGTAAAAAATTGTTTCCACACTCCTAAATCAAATCAAATCAAATATTTTCTAACACAAGAAATTACTTTCAACACACCACCTAATTCATTGTATCTAAGCTATCTACGTTCATCATAACTCTTAGTCTTCTAAATGCTTCGGCCTGCACACCCGTCGTCATGATATCTACAATCTGATTCTCTGTTCTGCAGTGTTCCAAGTTCATCTCGATATGCTTGCTTCGACCATGAGCTATCGGGTTCTTCGCCAGGTTGATTGTTGACATGTTGTCGATCTTCGTGGTAATTGCTCCATGATCTTTACTTGTAATTTTTTCGACCAAGTTCATCATCCAAGTTGCTTGACATGCACAAGGAGAAGCAACTATGTCTTCTGCTTCGCATGATGATAATGCCACAACTGGTTCCTTTCTCGAACGCCAAGCAACTGGCGCACCACCTAACATTAACACATATCCTGCTGTGGATTTTCGATCTTCAGCATCACTACACCAGCTCGAATTTATGAACCCCACTAATTTGCATTTTTTTCCTTTATCAACTGTTGGAAATAAAATGCCATAGTCAAGAGTACCTTTCAAATACCTCAATATCCTATTTGTCGCTGCTATGTGTAATACCTTTGGCTTTTGCATGAATCTACTTACCATACCCACAATGTATGCTAAATCAGGCCTCGTGTGACAAAGGTATTTTAAGGACCCAATAATTTTTCTATATTGGGTCGGGTCGATATCATCTTCTTCAGAGTCTTTCGACAATTGCAGTATTGGTTCTACAGGTGTCGAAGTGGAATTGGATTCTTCCATCTCAAATCTCTTGAGAATTTCTCCTGCATATCTTCTTTGATGCATCGTCAAACCTCTACTAGTCTTGCAGAATTCAATGCCAAGGAAATATGAAAGATCACTTAGATCAGACATTTCGAATTCCTTGCTGAGATCCCTTTTGAAGTCTTCGATCTCCTCCTTGAAGCTACCTGTTATCAACAAGTCATTAACATAGAGACATAGTATAAGCAATTTACTATTGCTTCTTCTTACGCATACTCCATGTTCATTTGTTCAATTCACAAACTCCTTCTCCCTTAGAAAACTATCAATCTTCTTGTTCCAAGCTCTTCGAGCTTGTTTCAATCCATACATGGCTTTATGAAGCTTGTACACTTTTTCTCTTCGTTATGTTTCACAAACTCAACTGGTTATTTAACATAAACTTCTTCATCTAATTGTCCATTCAGGAATGCACACTTCACGTCCATCTAAAATGTGTGTCAACTGTTTATTTCTGCTAAACCAACAACCAACCTGATTGTTTCGATCCTAACCACAGGTGCAAAAATCTCATCGAAGTCAATTCCCTCTTTCTAGAGAAATCCTCTCGCCACTAGCCTTGCTTTGTGTCGAGTTACTACCCCTTTAGGATTTATCTTCACTTTGTATACCCACTTGACATCAATTGCCTTCTTACATTGAGGAAATTTGACAAGTGACCAAGTGTTGTTGTCTTCAATGGATTTCACTTCTTCTTTCATTGCTTTCACCCACTTCGAATATTTCAATGCTTCAGCTGCATTGACAGGTTCAACATCTACATAGAAAGCATAATGTACCAACTCACCTTTGTTATCAACCAAATCATATGATGTAACCACACAATCTTGCAATCTTGCAGGCATGCGTCTTGTTCTTTGAGGTTTGTTTGTACTTGTACTTGGTTGATCTATAACTGCTGGTTCCTCTTATCGAACTTCTCTTTCGACTTAAGGTTCTGGTTCTTCAAGCAAGATTCTCACTGAATATTTCTTAACATTTTGAGTCAAATCCCATTCTTTCAGCTCATTTATGATCACATCCCTGTTGATCACAATCTGCTTGTTCACTGGGTCAAACAACTTGTAACCTTCTGTCGAATGATACCCAACTAGAATCATTTGGCTCGACTTCTCATAAAGTTTTCTTCTCAATTTATCTGGCACATGTCTATGTGCAATAGATCCAAATACCTTCAGATGACTCAAACTAGGTTTTACACTAGACCAACATTCTTCTAAAGTATTTCCTTCTAGCTATTTCGTTGGACATTTGTTCAAAATAAAAGTTGCAGTAGACACAACTTCTCCCAAAACTCTTCAGGTAAATTCTTGTCTTTCAACATACTTTGAACCATATTCATGATGGTTCAATTCTTCCTTTCTACAGTCCCATTCTACTGTAGAGTGTAGGGTGGCACCACCTCATGCATAATCCCTTCTCTTTCACATAATTTGTCGAATTCTTTCGACACATAATCTTTACCACCATCAGTTCTCAAAATTTGAGCATTCGACCACTTTGCCTTTCGACAATAGATTTAAATTTTGTAAATATCTCGATCACTTCAATTTTCTTCTTGATCAGGTAAGTCCCAGTTTTCGACTGAAATCATCTATGAATATGACAAAGTATTTATTACCTCCAAACGAATCCACCTAGATTGGTCCACGTACATTAGAGTATATGACTTCGAGAACAACCTTCGATTTGCTTCATACATCCTTGTTGAAGCTATTCTTGTGTTGCTTTGCTTGCACACATTTCTCATATACTTCATTTGGAATGTCAATTTCAGACAATCCTGAAACCATATTCTTTCTCTTCAAATCTCTGATGTCTCTGAAATTGAGATGACCTATTCAATAGTGCCATATCCATTCGTCTCTACTAGTTGCAGTCAAAAGGCACTTGTGCTCCATCACATTTAATTTGATATTGAAGGTTCTATTATGGGACATAGGAGCCTTCAAGATTAATCTTCCATTCGTGTCAACGACTCTTATCATCTTGTCTTCGACGGTCACCTTGTAATTCCTTTTTGACCAATTGCCCTATACTAAGCAAGTTTCTCTTCATTCCTGGAATGTATAACACATTTTAAATTAATGACCTTTTTCCATCTTTCCTCATGATCATCACATCTCCAATACCTTCAGCTGATAGAGTATTATCATTTGTAAATTTTACCATGTTCTTCATTGAGGGCTTTAGATTAACAAACCAATATTTCCTTCTAGATATATGTGATGAGCATCCTGAATCCAAGTACCATTTATCCTTGAATTTTTCTTCATCTCTTGTTGTGACCATCAGCAACATCTCTTCTTCTTCTTCATACTTAACGAACTTTGCATCACTTTCCTGATTCTTTCGCTTCTCTGGACAATCACTCGAATAGTGACCATACTTCTAACAATTATAACATTAAATGTGACTTTTGTCAGGCTTTCGATCACCATATATTCCTCTATTTGCAACACCACCTCTTTGGTTGTCTTGGTATGGTCTTCTCTGATTCTACATGTTTCCTTCGTTCAAGTTTCCTCTACTAGTCAAATTGTTGTAGCCACCTCTACCTCTGTCGAACTAGTTTCCTTTGCCTTTCTTGTCTTTTGATGATTGAGCCTGCAGAGCCACACCACTCTTCGATTTTCCTACACCTCTTTCATTCATCCTTTGTTCATGAGATTCAAGCGTCCCTTGAAGCTCTTCCTTTGTTAACTTCGACAAATCTTTCCCTTCTTCTATAGCCTCCTAGTGAAGAAATCATATATGTTTTCACTATCTTCCATCTGAAGCAATTCATACGTTCTCTTGTGAGTTTGTAACCTCACCTCTTTCACCTTTTCAGCGCCTCCAAAAGATTTCTCAAGGATCTCGCAAGCTTCTTTTGTAGATTCTGAATCACTAACCTTTTCGAAGTTGTCTGGACTCAGACATTGATGAATTATAAAGAGAGCTTTATAACTCATCTTCTCTGATTCTATGGGTTCTTTCTTTTCTTCTTCTGAAGCGTCTTCTTCAAACTCTTCTACTCCATCCTTTACAAGATTCCAAAGACCTTGACAACAGAATAAAATCTTCATCTGCTTGCACCAATTCTCGTAGTTATCTACTTTCAGAATTGGTAGACTTGCTGGATAATTCGCACTCCCATAACTCACTGCCATCGTGAATTCTTCTTCCACGATCGTTCTTAATCGTTTTTTATTGTTCTTCCCTTAAGTCGATTAACCAGAGCTTTTGATACCAGATGATGGAAATCCACCAAAATCTATGATGAATTTCTATCAATCTTGATGAACAAGATTGATATCACCACGCAATAACGATAAACAATTAAAGAAAAGAAGAAGAAGAAAGAATTATTTTCTATAGAGTTTCTCTCTGCCCACAAACTGTTGAAAACTTTACTATTCACTTTGCAACTGCAAAATATTGTGAATGAATTCAATTACAAAAAATAGGGGTTACTCTCTCTATTTATAGATTTAGGTTAGCTTGCTCCCTAAGACAAATCAAATCTATCTAAATCTAAAATCAAATCTATGTGTTAAAAACTGTTTCCACAATCCTAAATCAAATTAAATCAAATATTTTCTGATACAAGGAATTACTTTCAACATTTTTGACAGTATATCTACACCATTACAGAATGTAAAAACAAAACATGGGCTGGTAAAATATCACTTTATAAATTCATTCAGTTGGCTTAGTGAAAAAGCATTGTTCTTGTATTGTTATAAACCTGTTCGATACTTGTTAAAAAAAATTAATTTGTGAATGTGTTACATTTAGATTAAAATAAAATTGGAAAAAAAAAATTTAGTTAAAAACAAAATTTAAAATTTGTGAATGTGTTACATTTTGCTTAAAATAAAATTGAAAAAAAAAACTAATTTAAAATTAAAAAAATATTAATAAAAACCCGTGTGTTACATTTAGTTTAAAATATCATTAGAAAAAAATACTAATTTGAAATTAATTTATTTTATAAAAACCAGATGTCATATAAAAATAAAATACAATTAAAAAAAAGATATACTTGGACTTAAAAAAAAGTTAATATATATTTAAAATAAAAATATAAAAAAAATAATTAAAATTTTAGAAAATAGCTCGTGGACTACCACGTATGTGACTAAAAAGAATTTATGTTGTAATGTGGCAGAGAGGTATTTGAGAGAATCTAAAAAAATGTGAAGGAGAGATTACAAAAAAAAATTATCAGATGTTAAAAATTAATCTCACTAATTTTACAAGATGTGTTGTATTTTTAACCCTTGATGCATTAAACGTGTTCGGCTAGTATTAGAGTTCGGAATGTGAGGACTTTTTATTTCAGAAATACTTATGTCTAAGTCATGAATTAAACGGTTAAAATGAGATTCGTTTTTCTCGTTCGAAGGAGGGGGTTTTATGAGGATGATTTGAGGTCTTTTTTGTTCAACTTCAGCAAGATAAAAGATATAGACGAAAGATTAACAATTTGTGTGATTTGGATGGCAGTTGTTTGGAATGTTTGGCTCATGAGAAATGATATTATTTTCAACGGCAAAATTTTCAGCTTCGTCAAGTGTTTCTCAGCCATCACTTTTGTGTCTTGGAAATGATATATAATTGTTAAGTATTCTTCTAGTTCTTGTTACTATCTTACTTGGCACACAATGCCTCTTTGTTGTTCAAAGTAGGTTTTTGCTGCTTTTATTTAGGTACCGTTTCGGTCTACTTCTTGTAATTGTTTAAGCGACTTTAATCAAAAAATTACTTATTGAAAAAAAATTTAAAATATTTAACTCAAAAACGTTAATTTAGAGAAACTAGTTTTGCATTAAAAAGAAAGGAACATCTATCCAACTTAAGTAAAAATTCAGATTTTAAATTAATTAAATGAGACAGAAAACTTAAATAAAAATTTAGATTTTAAATTTAAATGCAATACAAAACATAAATAAAAATTTAGATTTTAAATTAAGTTAAATGCGACACCACAATAAAAATTTAAATTTTTTAATTAAGTAAAAATTCAGATTTTGAATTAAGTTAACATAAATGAATGGATCCAAACAAACATTTCAATAGATATTATATTTATATGATTCATGCAAATTTAAGAAGGGAATAAACTGTTAAAAATCATACTATTTCATTCTTCAAGATTTATTATGATGTTTCATAAGCAATTTTTTTTTGGAGGATGCATTTTATATTTGAGACGCATTATATATTTATCTAAAATTTTAAAGTAATAGGTGTATGAATTCTCTCACTTATAAAATATTAAATTTTCTATTTTTTAATCAATGTGAAACTTCTTTCTCACACTTAATTCTCAACACATACATTTTTATTTATAACCTGAGACTCAGATCCATGATCTTAGCCTTAGTTGGACCAAGTCTTAATTCTAAATCTAATTCTTCTCTTTCTTGACTTAGATTGGTGACTCCTGGTTGGATTGCTTCTTGCTGGTTGAGGTTAACCCATTCTTTCATAACCTTTTTCTTCTCTTCTCTATGGACTCTCATGTGACCATTCAAGGCATTAATTCCTGGAAAAGTTATACCACAATACACACATGTGTGAGCTTCCTTATTATCCATAGAAAATTAGAAAGACAAAAGACCTTCTCCCCAACTATTAACCGAAGAGCTGCAACTAGTTTTCACAATATGCAGAAATGAATAAATTTATCAAATTTTATACTCGTATGGTTATTTATATTATAATTTGGTTTGGATTTATTCTATTTTTGATTTTGTTTAAAATATATATGTATTTGACTAATTTGTTTGGTGTGGTCAGAACAAAACATTTCAAATGATTTGCTTATTAAGTAGATATAATTAATTGGCATAATTTTATCTTTTCCAAATACAAAAATTATAATAATTATTCATATTTATATTATTCTTAAAACTTTACCCTCTAGAATTAATTTAAATTTAATTTACTATTTTGATTATTTTAAAATAATAAAGATACACTATATAAGATTTCAAAACAATTATATTATACTGATTTTTTAATTAAAAATAATTTTAAGAAAAATTAATAACCTAAAGTGGAGAGTAGGTCATATCAATTAATTAAATTTATTTTTATATAAATATTTTATTGATTAGTCGCTCCTTAATTTTTTTTTAAATAAAATTTAGAAACTGTATTGCGCACATATCAGATATAGACAAGTTTATTTATTTTAATTATTAAAATAATTTATATAGACTAATAAATTAAAAAATAATAATTTATTTGATGAATTAGAGTTTTTAAAAGAGAGTAACTTCTATCTTTTAATATATTGTTTTCTATCACTGTTTGATTCAGTGTTTTTAAATGACAAAAGAAAAAACTAAAATAGGATATATTTTACATAGAAAAATTTGAACTTTTAGTTAATATAGTAATTTAAATTACAAAATTTATATTTATATTAAATGATATATACAATGAATATGGATTAATAGAATTGTAATTTATTTTGAATGCTTTATTTCGTAACATTTTGAATAATATATTTATTACTGTCCTATAAAATTACTAAAAATAATATATTGATTGAAATAAGTCAATAATTTTAATTATACTATTTGTTTAATTAATTGATATTCAGTTGATTTTTTTTTTTATTTTCTAATTGAAAATATCAATAATCAATTTTAACCCTCGTACAAGTAAAGAACGTCGTGTGTTTAATTACGTCTTATAAAAAAGGGTTAAATAACTTTTTAATTCCTATAAATATTGCAGTTTTCATTTTTAGTCCCTTTTTATCTTTAGGCAACATGTTTTACAAAAAAAATCATTGCCAAAACCAGCTAAAATTCAGAAAGGATTAAAAATGAAACTGTAATATTTATAGGGATCAAAAACTTATTTAACCCTATAAAAATTAAGTAAAATACCTTGCGCGTTCAATTATGTTTTATAAAAAAATTAGTAAAAGACCCGTGAGTTTGCAAAGGTCGTGAGAGTTAAGAAGTATATTATTATATCTCTTTCTTATGGGACTTTATATATGTGGTTGTATTTTACTAGTGTAATCAATTGACCTATCTTATGAGAAAAATAAATTGTGAGTAAAGAAGTATAATTAGGTCTATATAGAATCACTTTATGTTAGTATGATAGACCCGTTCGATCTATACTGGATCTGTTTGATAAAAATAGTGGTTGACTGATAAACTATTCAATAACTTATAGCTTATAACAGATTGTTGATTACTAATAGCTTATAGCTTATAACTGATAGTTGAGATTGATAGCTAATAAATTAATTAAATCTTTTGATAAAATTAACGGTTCAACTAACTTATAAATGTAAAATGGCTTAAAAAATATTCAATATATAAATTTTTTATTGTAAATTAAACTAAACTATTGAGGATAAAAGTGGATTTTTAATAAAATAATAAGGATAAAAAAGGAAGAAAAATAATAAGTTATAAGCTATAAGTTAAAATGCTATTTGAAATTGCGTTTAAAAAATAAACTATAAGTTAGAAAAATAAACTATAAGCACATGATCAAAAATAAACTATAAACTACAAGACATAAACTCATAAATTGGTTTTCCAAAACAAACTTATAGTATCTTTTTATTTTAGTATGACAGACCCATGCGAACGCAAAGGTCGAATAATAATAATAATAATAATAATAATAATAATAATAATAATAATAATAATAATAATAATAATAATAATAATAATAATAATAATAATAATAATAATAAAAAAGACAAACAAAATAGTTGAATAATGAAAAATTTAAATTTTTCATTAAAAAGTTGTGTTTTTCTTATATCATAATTGTCTCATGATTCTTATTCAAAAATATTTATAGCATATTTAGTATAAATATTATCATTTTATAATTAAAAATATAATTTGCATAAATATATAATTATTTGTAATTTTAATGTGTATATTTATAATACTAAATTAGATTTTTTTTATTTAATTATTTTTAATTAAACTAATTTGAATTAAATCTGAATAATTCATAGTGAATATGTACTCCCCGGTGACGGTTCTACGGTCCAACGAGTCCGGGCACGCGCCCGGGCTCAATCTCTATTTTCTTTGTATTTTTTCTAATCTAATAGTCGATTTTTAGATAAAATTATGGGCAAAGTTAGTAAAAATAGGGTGTCAAAATTAAAAATTTTGCGGTTAAATTTTTTGCCCAAACTGTTTAAAATTCAAATCAAGGACAAAATTAGTAAAACCATAGACAAAATTAGTAAAAACAGGGTGTGAAAACTAAAAATTTTAATGTTAAAATTTTTGTCCAAAATATTTTATTCTTCCGTACAGGCGATTTGGGGCTTAGGGTTTCTGTCCTCACCATGGTTGGTGGTGGCCTCCATGGTCGTCGCCATTTCCGACAATGGGTTCCAAGATCGGATTCATTCCCTGCTAATGTCTTCAGGTCAGGTGTTGTGAGGGAATCCGACATTGTTTTTGTTTACTTCTCGGAATTCCCGGAGAGGTGCAACACCAAGGAGTTTCGCGAGTTATTTGGGGTGTATGGGGATGTAGTGGAAATATCGATTGCTCCTTGTAGGAATAAGCTTGGCAAAAAGTTTGGGTTTGCCTGTTTCAGGAACGTGGTTGATGCGAGAATGCTTGCGGTTAGTCTCAACAATGTGATGGTGGATGATATGAAGATTCACGCTAATCTTCCGAGATTCGAGCGTCCAAAGCCTAGTTTCCCTTCTGCATCTGCAGAAGGGAAGAGTCAAAATTTTCAACAATTGTCACGTAATGTTGACGCTCAGGGAGCATTTTTCAGAGGGTCTCATCATGTGGGGGCAAGGTCTTACGCGACAATGGTGGAAAACCGTGTTGAGATAGCTGTAGTGGTCAGATCTTCTAGTATTTCTTTCAAATCAAAAGAATGTGATGTCCAAAAGTTTGGAAGAGCAATGTTGGGAGTGGTTAACATTGCGGGTTCTTTGATGACAATGCAATCAGTGTTGGAAAATGAAGCTATTTTTCGATCAAATCCTCTATTTTGGACCCTAATTTGTGTCTGCTCGAAGAAGAGCTAGAAGGGGCTTTGGCAAATTTTATGGGGGATAATTCAATGAGGTGGAAATCTTGGTTTCCTGAAATTAGAAGTTGGAAGGTAGAAGACATGGATTCTGAGAGGCTGATTCTTATCAGGATTTTTGGATTACCCTACATGCCTAAAATGTTGATTTTTCGAAAAGTTAGGCAACCACTTTGGCTGTTTCGTTTGTTTAATGTTTGAGACGGCAGATAAGTCGCGCTTCGACGAAGCCAGAATCATGGTCAAGGTTGAGTTAGGTTTCGTTCTTCCTAAATCCTTAGTCGTGGAGATCGATGACAGGGAATTTTTTATCTTGCTCAGGGAGGAGTCCATCTTTCCTCAATCTGATCTTTCAGGTATACTTTCATCAGAAATTACTGATTCATCTTCATCGGAATTGCTTGATTCAGATGAAACTTGGTTGAGTGATAGTATTAGTGGAGAGGAATTGAATAATTTAATAGAATTGGAAGACAATATTGAGGAGGTGTTGGTCAATAGTGCTTTCAGGAAGGCAAGGGGTAACCTTGTTTCGGTGCATTATCATGCACAAGTCTCGCATATTAGCGTCTCTGATACTGTCGTTTCCAGCAAACAGAATTATGCCTCTATTCACAATTCTGCTTCTATTTCGGTTCCTGTATTTGGTTCTATTTTGGTTCCTGCATTTGTTCCGGCCGGTTCTGTTCATAATTTTGTGTCTGGTTCGGTTCCTGTTTCTGGTTCTGTTCCGATTGTTTTTTCCTCTGTTCCTAGTTTTGTTCCAGTTATAGTTCATTCTGGGATCTGTGGCTCTTTCGATAGGGTCGTTTCTTCTTCCAAATTGTTGGTGAATCATCCAGATGCGGTGCAGCCTTCAGTCTCTATGGTGGGGGTCTTGAATGGTGATGTTTCGGTGGTTAATTGTTCCCAAGATATTCCGGCTAAGGGGCGGGTGAGGAAGCTGAGATTTGGTAATATGAAAGATTTGGGTTGTGTTATCTCAAGTGGTGCGAAACTGAAAAGGAGAGAGAAGGTAGGGAAGATCAATAGAGGTCCTCTTGTCAATAAGGCGGAATCGGTTCCGGATTTGGGACATTCAAAAATTGCTAAAAAGTTCAAGTCTCAATCCGGGAATACGGTTTTGGAGAGTGTTAGTAATTACGATCTTATTAGGAATAATTCAAAATTGTGGGAGCGTTTGGATGATACAAATGGTGACAAGCTTGGATTAGCTATAAAAGCTTTGGGAGTGGTTATGGAGGATGGGGAATCAAACTTGGTGAAAAAAATGGAGAAGTTGGAAAAGATTAATAAAATAGGAGAGGGGATATGAAGGAGAAATTTCATAGTGCTCAATGATTATTGGCTCTTAAAACATTAGGGGAGGTTGTAGTGCTTTAAAGAGAAAGAGAATTAGTGATGTGATTAAGAAAGGTAGAGCGGATTTGTTTTTGATTCAAGAGACTAAAATATCAAATATTCAAGATTCGCGGGCTAAGAGCGGATTTGTTTTAGAGAGAGGGAATAGATTATTGGGGGAGATTTCAATGCTACCAAACATCATAGGGAAAGGAAAGGAAGAACCATGGTGGACAATAGGGTGGATACCAATATTTTTGCGAACTTTATTGTTGAGAGTAATTTGGTGGATGTTCCATGCAAGGGGAAGAGATTCCCTTGGTATAGTGGTGATGGTAAAGCGATGAGTCGCATCGATCATTTCCTTTTGTCTAATATAATTGTCAATAGGTGGAATGTTGTAGGTCAACGAATTGACTCTAGAGATATTTCAGATTATTTCCCAGTTTGGTTGGAGATGGATACGTGTAATTCGGGTCTGAAACCTTTCAAGTTCAACAATGAATGGTTTACCTTAGATACTTCTATTCCTTTTGTCGAACATGAATGGAGAGAGATGAAGATTGAAGGTAGAGAAGATTTTGTATTGAAAGAAAAATTGTGTTTGTTGAAAGATAGTCTTAGATGGTGGAATAAAACGGTTTTCAGTGAGATTGATTTGGAGATGGAGAAGCATGTGCAAGATATAAATTTGGGGGATGAATACTTGGAAGGAGATGATGATAGTTTCCTTTCAGAAATTCTTTTAAATCAAAAAGAAGCAACGAGTAACTTTTGGTTAAAGTTGAGGATTAACGAAAATATGCTTGCTCAAAAGTCGAAAGTCAAATGGCTTAGAGAAGGCAATTGTAATAGTGGGTTTTTTCATAAGGCCTTAAAGAATAGAAGGAGGGTTAATCACTTGGGACCTCTTAATGTAGCGGGAACAATGGTGGAGTCGGTCGAGGATGTGAAGGAAGAGGTGTGGCGTCATTTTTCAAATAAGTTTGGGGAGGGGTTAGGGGGATTTGGAGTGTAGATGGGTTACCCATTTCTTATATTAGTAGGGAGGAGAGTTTGGATCTAGAAAAACCGTTTCATGAGGACGAAATTAAGGAAGCCATTTGGAGTTGTGGTGGTTCGAAGAGTCCGGGCCCGGACGGGTTTACCTTTCTTTTCATCCAAAAATGTTGGTTTTTTCTTAAAGAGGACTTCATTCAATTTTTCAATAGCTTTCAATCTGATGAACTTCTGTCTAAGTCGATCACTTCTTCTTTCTTATCATTGATTCCGAAGAAGTCTAATCCGGTTTCTTTGGATGAGTATCTCCCGATTTGCTTGGTGGTATGTATCTACAAGGATATTTCTAAACTCTTGGCGGAAAGATTGAAGAGGGTTTGTGTCGGGAAGATATCTTTTTGATGGAGTCCTTGTGGCGAATGAGGTGGTTGACTATGCAAAGAAGGAAGGAAGAGATTGTCTTATGTTTAAGGTGGATTTTGAAAAGGCGTATGATAAAGTTAGTTGGAATTTTCTTAGATGTATGTTGGATAAGATGGGGTTTGGTTTAGTGTGGAGAAGGTGGATAGAGCTTTTAATTTTTCAAAGTACGATGTCGGTCTTAGTTAATGGTAGTCCGACAAAGGAGTTTGTGGTGAAGAAAATATTAAGACAGGGAGATCCCCTTTTTCCTTTTCTCTTTGTCTTGGTGGTGGAAAGGCTTTCGGGATTGGTTCAGAAATCTTTAGATATGGGGGAGTATCGGGGTTTTCCAGTTAATCGGAGATGCTTGGTGGATATTCTTCAATTTGCGGATGACACTTTGATGGTGGGAGAAGGATCGTGGAGGCAAGTTTGGGCTATAAGGCGGTCTTGAGGGCTTTTGAGCTTATTTAGGGGCTTGGAATTAATTATCATAAAGTAAGTTGATTGGTTTGAATGTTACTAATAATTTCATGGAGGCCACTTCTTTTGTTCTATCTTGTAAGGTTGAACCTTCCAAGTTTACTTTTCTCGGGATTCCGATTGGGTCCAACACGAGAGAATATTCTACTTGGCATCCTCTTTTGAACAAAATGAAGAATCGGTTAACAGATTAGAAGCATTGTTATCTTAACCTTGGTGGGAGGATCACCCTTTTGAAATAGATCCTTAATTCTCTTACTATATTTCATATGTATTTCTTTAAAATGCCTTCCAACGTGGAAAAAGAATTTACTAGTATTCAAGGTAAGTTTTTGTGGGGAGGTGTGGTGGATAGAAGAAGGGTCCATTGGGTAAGTTGGGATAGAGTGTTCTTACCGGTGGAAAAGGGGGGCTTAGGTTTAAAGGTCTTTCCAGATTTCAATAAGGCGCTCTTAAATAAATGGAGATGGAGAATTATGCAAGGAGCGAATAATCTTTGGTTTATATTATTAAAAGCGTGATATGGATACATAGCTTTGAAGGTATTTAGTGGAAATTCTAAAAACAAAAATGTGCCATATCCATCTTCGGCTTCTTCGATTTGGTGGAGGGATCTTTTGAGTTGGGGGTCTAATGAAGGGAACAATCCGTTTGAGGAGAATTGTAAGTTTGATTTGGGAAAAAGGTTTACTTCATCGTCTTAGGAAGTTAGATGGATGGCGGATATGTGTCTAAAAGACTCATTCCCGGATTTATTTATGGCATCGGCCTTGAAAAAGGTGTCGGTGGCCGGTATAGGGGGTTGGGTGGATAGGGGTTGGAGATGGGGTGGGTTGGGTATTGATGTTTCATTGTTGTCACCGGTTTCTAGGGATCATCTTTCATCTCTCTTTTCGATTCTTGATGGGGTCTATTTAAACATTTTGGAGGATGACAAAATCTTGTGGAAGTTGGAAGATAATGGGGTATTCTTGGTTTCTTCTTGTTATAGGTGGTATGCTAATTTTTGGATTCCTTTTGGTCCTTGTATTAGGAATGAGGAAGCGTTGGGTCTAATTTGGGTTATGGAGGTTCCTTTGAAAATCAAGGCTTTTGGGTGGAGGCTCCTTGTTAACATGCTCCCAACAAAAGATCTTTTGAAGATTAGAGGTATTAATTTTTCTTTGGAAAATGGTAAATGTGTGTTTTGTGGTAACGTTGTCGAAAGTAGGAATCATATTTTTTCTCTTGTCAAGTGGTAAAGATTATTTGGGAGGAAATATCTCTTTGGGTGGAGAAATCTTTGGGTGATATGGAGGATTGTCTTGGAAATTACATTGATTGGTTTGAATTTTGCAAAAACAAAAAGGTGAAGGTGGGTAAAAGGAGTGTCATTTGGATAACTACAACTTGGTCTATTTGGTTATTGAGAAATGACATTTGTTTTCAGAATGAGAGTTGGAATGTAGATAACACAGTTTGGTGTATAAAGATTTTGGTTTGGAGATGGTTAGGAATAGGAAAAATTACCAATTCCAATTTAAGGTTCTATGAGTTTAGCAAAGAGCCTTTGCTTCATCTCTTTTAGTTTGTTGTAATTGGTTGTTAATTTTCCTTTTTGTCAGTTCGGCGTTTTACCGTTCCGTTTTTTGTAAACAGGTTAGAGAACCCTTAGTTCTCTTTTATTAATATAACTTGCTTACAAAAAAAAAGAGTCCAAACTACTTAAAATTCCTGACTCCGCCATTGATACTTTCTTTCTTTGGTATAAACCCCGTAATCTTTTTCGCACATTTAAAAAAAGTCAATAAATTTAATAGTATTAATTTATGGATTTATCAATATTTTAATAATATCATATAATCATATGTACATTAATATGTATAATTTTTAAACTTCTGGAGGGTCGTTGCAAATGTAACATTGACGCTTCTTTTTCTCTAGAGAAGGTTGGGGTTAGTGCTTGTATTAGAGATTTTGAGGGACATTTTGTTGCTGCTAGAACGACATGGTTTTCACCCATTCATGAGATTGACATAGGAGAAGCTTTGGGCCTCCTGGAAACTATTATTTGGGTACATAATTTAGGGCTCGATAATGTGGATTTTGAAATGGATGCTAAAACTGTGGTTGATAGAGTCAACAACTTAAAACCAAATGACTCAGAATTTGGTGTGGTTACCCGAGAATGTAATCGGCTTCTACATTCTTATTTTACGAACTCTAATGTTAAGTTCGCTAGAAAGCAAGCTCATGAAACATCTCATGTGTTGGTAAGGACGGCTACATCTTTTGCTAGTTTTCATATTTTTAATGATTATCCATCATATATTCAGGATATTATTATTAATGAAATGAGTTAATATTTTCCTTAAAAAAAAAAAAGTTAAATTGTGTTAATCAATGACTTCCAATTAAAAAAAAAAAATCTAATACTCACGTTTTACAATTAACCCACTTTCTCAAATAATTCCTGTTACCAAAAATTTAACCTACAATCATGTTGTTTCAATAATAAGTTAATTTTTTTTTGGTGTAACCAACATAATATGATATAAGGGAGAAGAAATTACGAATCAATTGAGACTACGAAAAAAATAAAAATAAAAATCATTTTCAAACCAATGTTTTTATATATCACACTGTATTGTTAATATTTTATTTATCGTTTCAAATAAAATTTTTATTTCTAATTAACCGTATATTTTAAGTGGTGGCTAATTAAATAACACCTAATTTTTCAGCTTTAATTTTTTTTCCGATAAAATAAATACCCAGTCAAAAAATTCAATAAGCACTCATCCTTTCTATTTTCCCTTTTATCTATCTACAAAGCAACCTACTTCTACACTTTCCTAACCATACCGGACAAAACAAAAAGGAATGATCCCTTGTTTCCGATACTAAACCACAAAAAATACAATTTAAATTATCTAAGAGGAGATTAATACCTATATTTACCATAAGATCCTTAGTTGTGAGTCTATTCACAGATAATCTCTAACCAAAAACGTTAATTTTAATTTTGTAAGCAACCTCCAATATCCAAATTAAACCCATATATTATTTATTATTTTATAATGGATTAGCAAAAATACTTTATCTTTTACATATAATTTATTGTGAAAATTGTAAGGAATTCCATTTCCAATATTAAGAAAAGGGCATCGTCCATTATTTACAATTTTGGCATTTTTTTACTGATATTTTATATTTAATACTTTTTTTGCTTTTGTCGCGTAGATAGAAACCTGCATTAAAATGAGTAAAATGTGTATTTTAATTTTATTTGATATATTATTTATCAATTCTTTTTAAATAGGATATAAAAAACCATATTATTTTATAAATTTTATAATTAATGCATCTAACTATATATGAATACCAATTAATATTTGATTAGTTAATAATTAATAAATTATAAATATAAATTTTAGTACAGTTACCTACACTAATTACTATATACTAAAATATTTATGAACCTTAGGAATGAATTATAGTTATATTATATTAGGTTGCTTATAGCTTCACTAATTCCAAACATAAGCCCAATTACAAACTCATAAATAAATCAAACATTTACAACAAGCAATTAACTGTGAAAGGAATTATTTCAGTTAAGGTATAATTTCTTTACATAAATCCTTTCAATACTCTATGCGAATTCGTTCTCCCATCTTCTTCTATCAATGAACTTTAATGTTAACTGAGTCATTGATTTCTTCATCTTTTCCCCATTGTTCTATTTTAGGTTTTGTTGATGTCACTCAAAGCTGAAGGAAATGAAGGATGAGTACCTCTCGATAATATACACCTCAAGGTGAAGGATGGGACACTCCTAATGTTGGCAACGAAGTTCAGGTACCTCTCGATTTCTCTACGAGAGTACTTCATTTATTGTATTGGATTGGATTCTAATTTTTTCTAATTTTTTTATTTATATAATTTTTTTGACGTGTAGTTCACTATATTGGAACGTTGCTTTGGGTACTAATATTATAACATAGATAGGGAACCACCTTTCAAATTCACACTTGGACAAGGTGAGTGACTGCATTTGTCATACATCTTTCTGTATCTTTTCTTTTCTAATTTGTTAGGGTCTGTAGGTACGGTTGATGTGAGGAGCTCTGATGCTCTTACTCAATCAGGTTTTGAACCTCTGCTTCTCCGATGAATTATGACGGTACCGGCTATTCCTCTCCATTGTATTGTTTAACGGTATTGTATGTTGATGTCTATTTCTTTTGAAACTGCATGAAGATAATTTCGTTTCCGGATTAGAAAATGCAGGAACTTCTCAATTCAAAACTCTTATCTATCTTTAGGTGGGTACCACCAATCATTCAATACATATTTCCCATACTGCTTTTACATTTCTCTTTTCAAGAATTACTTTCTGTCCAGGTATCCAACACTGCTTCAGATTAAACTTTATACTTTTTTTTATCTGGGTACATGTAAATCTGATTTTTTTTTTATGCTCAAGTTGAACAGAACATCAAGATTTCTGCATCATTTTGCTGACCAAACTTTAGCTACGTTAATCTTTTTGAGTAAAGTCATGGTTTCACATGCTTTTATCTGTTATGGTTCCTTGAATTTTGTTACTCTTTGATATAACAATGAGAGACACTGTATTGCTTTATTCTTTCTTTCCCACTTTGGTTTTGATTATGATGTGTGCTTTGCATCTGCGTTTTTGTTATATCAAGGTGTTGCTTTATTTGTTTCTTTGCGCATGGTGATTGTTACTAGAGTTTCGATAGGAAGTTGCGACCATGATTAGAGTTTGGCTTGTGTTGTTGTTGATGGCTCTGACCGATTTGTTGTGCTCTTTTGTTGCGGTTGGTTCGGATAATTTGATAGTACCGGAGTCTTTAAATATTCGGGTTCTCTATTCTTTCATCTGATAGTCAAGGATTGTGTTCCAAGTGCAGAGATTTGTGCCAAAATTTACTACACCATAATCAAGGTTTGAGATATGAATGAAGTGTGAAAGTTTGTTTTGCTCCGGTAGTAACTTATTTTTCATTGATGTTAGGCTTTTAAAGTGAATTTTTGGTTTATGTTGAGTTCAGTCAGTAGTGAGGTTATGAGATAGTTAGGGATTAATTATTTTAGTTAACAATTGAGCTTAAGATTTGATTAGTAAGTTTCTGTTAGTAATTCTGTCAATGTAAGGTGTTTGTGACCGAGGTTTGGAAATTGAGAGTTAGAGGTGAGGTTAGTAGTGCACAAAGTTAGAAATTTATGAAACTTCAATGTGAACTTTTGTACTTAAAATTATCTTATTGTATTATATGTACGCAGACCATGGCACGGATATGAATATTCCAAATTCTATGGCTTCTCACATGCAGTTGTGACAGGAAAACCAATAGTAAGTAGTAGTTGTTGGTTTGTTATTCTAGCTTCGCTCCCATGGCAACTGAGCTTTAGAGAAAACCATGCTGAAGTTACATTTCAAATTGAATTTCTTAGGAGGAAGAACACTATAAAAGGCCACCATATTTCATTGTTATTTCTTATGTGTAATAGTTCAGATCTGATCATGAATTAATGAGGATAATTTGTTTCTTTATTAATTTTTATGGTAGGGTTTGTTTCTTTATTAATTTTAATGGTTATATATTTCCTTATATGATACTACATGACTGATTAATAATCTAAAAACTTAAAAAGGTATATTATGCTATGTTGTGTAAATAAAATGTTGGCATTACACAAATAGTATTATTTCATTTTACCTATTTTATTTTTAGATTGTCTTTTCAAATTCTCTGTGTTATTGTAGCAACTATTTGAAGTTTGAAGTTTCAAATCAACAAGAAAGTGGAGGATTTAATGGATTTGAAGGTTTTTTGGTAGACGTTTTTTTGCAAGGATGTTTAATTTAGGAAGTTTTAAATAGGTGTGCGTGTTTTGGTTATTTCACACTAGATTATAATTTTTTTTAAAATGCTTTGGTTAGTTTTTCATTTAATGTAATCATTTATAATAGAGATTGAACAACATAAATGCTAGGTATTTGCTTTTGGAAAAGAAAAAACCAAAAGAATGATTCAACATTATTTCACTCGATGCATTATAAACGAGAAAAAATCTATCTATTAGAACAATTTTTTTATAAACGGCGATAAGTTACAATTGTTTTCATAAATGTTAAATTGAAATTTGATAAGTGATTTTATAAACAGAGATAAGTTACAATTATTTTTATAAACGGAAAATTAAAATTTGATAAATGATTATATTATTAGTCTAGATTTTGTAATTTATAATTTATGTGAATATTAACAAATTAATGTATGAATTCAAACTTATAAATGAGTGTTTAGCATACGTATGTAAATTCAAAGAGGCTCCATGCGATAACACGGATTAAATATTTAGTTTATCATTCTAAAAATATAAGAATAAAAATTATTTTGTAACTATTTAGATTCTTATATGAAATCAAATATATTTTGAAATTATTTAGATTTTTATAAAAAAGTTAACAAAAGAAAACAAAATCAATTGAAATTTTCTAGTTTTTTTTTTAAGACTTATGGAATAATTAAAATATGTCAGAATTTTTTCAAATTACCTTTATACTTGTAATCATGATAAAAAATATTAAAAAATAGTCATGAAAATTTAATGATAAATGATAATCATAAAAATTTAATAATAACAGGTAAAAAAATTATTGTTTTTCTTTAAAAATGTGTTATTTGCAAAATTGTGATTTGTTTAAAATTGGAAGTAAGTATTATTATATTTAAATAACATTTTGTTAGAATTTTTTTTTAAAATTATGTATTTTTATGAAATATTAATAAAAATCACATATTTTTAACAAATATTAAACATAAGAACTAGAGTTATAATTTTTTTAAACTTATGAAATAACTAAAACATATCAGACTCTTTTCAAATTAATTTTATGATTGTAATTATGATAAAAAATGTTAATTTGTAGTTATGAAAATTTAATGATAAATGATAATCATAAAAAATTATTACTAAATGATATAAATTTATTCATACAATCATTTTTATAAATTGAATAAGTTACATTTTGTTCTTGAGTTTTGTTAACTCATTTGGATTCACGGGTAGATGTGAACGTATCTATGGATATCCGCTCTAGGTTATTCATTTTAATGTCCATTATAAAAATGGTTATACGATTTATTATAAATACGAATAGATGCCTTAGAGTTGGTAGTGAAAACACATGTAATGTGTATTTTGATTCAAAATACTATTTGGTTCAAAATAGATTGAATTTTTGTTGAATTACATTCACTTATCTTTATCTTTGATATATATATATATATATATATATATATATATATATATATATATATATATATATATATATATATATATATATATATATATATATATATATATATATATATATATATATATATATATATATATATATATATAGGAACTTTGCAATTCATCATTAGATACATGTAATATAAAATTCACCTAATGTTACAAGGCCTATAAATGAGAAACATTGATGCTATACTGTAAACACAAATAAAATAACTCAATATTCTAACTAATTTCAACTATATCACTTCTTTCAAGATAACATATATATATATATATATATATATATATATATATATATATATATATATATTTAGAATTGAAATTTCACGGAAAGCTGTCATACATTGTAGGTTTGTAAAATTATAATTTAAACTGATATTTGACGGGAAACTGTCATAAATTTTAAGTTTGGAAAAATTGACTAATATCAAAAAAGTAATATTATTTGAATTGAATAAATTATTTTATTCTTGAATTTTGTTAACTCATCTGGATTCACCGGTAGATGTGAACATCTATGAGATACCAGCTCTAGACTATTTATTTTAATGTCCATTATAAAAATAGTTATACGATTTATTATAAATACAAATAAATGCTCAAAAATTTGTAGTGAAAAATATGTAATGTGTATTTTGATTCAAAATACAATTTGGTTCAAAATATATTGAATTTTTATTGAATTACGTTAAGTTATCTTTATCTTTGATATATATAAAGTAACTTTGCAAGTCATAATTAGATACACGTAATATAAAATTCAGATGGGACCCGTGCAACAACACGGGTTTCTTACTAGTAACATGATAAAAAGAATCAACAAAATATAACGGGTAACAAATTTCACACTAACGATACCGATTATATCTTAAATATAATTTTTTATATAAAAATGGCATTATATTTGTTAGGCTAAATTACACTTTTGGTCCCCCTATTTTGGTGTTTTCACGATTTGGGTCCCTCCATTTTATTGTTAAACACTTTTGGTCCCCCGTCCCCACTTTGGCTCCAAGAAAGTCTATGTGTCATTTGTTATTAACAGGTGGCATGCAACTATTTTACAGGTCATCTATTGAATAAAAAAACATTAAAATTATTTTATTTAAAGAACATTCCTTCTTCTTCCCTTTCCTCACCGTTTTGTGACTCTTCTCGTTCCTAAAAATTTCCATATTTCATCAGAAATTACAGGATTTGTATCATAGGAGGGTTACGATACCAGCAAGATTTATGATTCCAGGTAATCTGTTATCGTCAATTATGCGTTAGGTTGTTTATCTTCATTTCCAAAAAGCCCTAATTTTCAGAAATCCCTAATTTTCACTATTTGTTGAATTTGATTTCACAGACAGACATGTCTTCATTTACGTCTAAGAAGGATGAGAAGTTTTGTTGCAGGTATGTAGTGATTTTATCTAGTTATGTATTTGAGATGTTGAAGCTTAGGAAAGCGTTGATCTGAGATGTTGCAATGTTTTTGATACTTAGTGTGTCCAATGGTCAAGACACTTTCGAGGTGAACTTGCAACAATTTCATTGCGCTTGCCGTAAATGGGTCCTGAGTGGCATTCCATGTGTGCATGTTGTTGCTTGTATTTTACACAACAAGGCTGACATATTCCCTTTTGTGTCTAAATATTATAGGTAATTTATGCAACAGTTAAGTTACTGCATATTGTATGCATATTGTTAACTTACAGTTAAGTTATTGCATATTATGCAGGAAATCAAGCTTCATGGCTACTTACTCTTATATAGTATTGCTATCCAATGGGCCCAGGCTCTGGCCTGTAAGTAATGGAGAAATGATTAATCCATTGATTATGAGAAGGGCACCGGGCAAACCCAAAAAGAAAAGAAACATGGCTAGTGATGAACCAACTTCCAGCAAAGTACTACCAAGACTTTTGATCACTGTCATATGTAAAAAATGTGGCACTTTAGGACATAACTCAAGGACTTGCAAAGGGAAAACAACGGCGGATCCAAAAATACCAAAAGGTAGTAACAAGGCAATGAAGCAAGGGAAGACAAAAGAGTCACCAACTATGTTGACACAATGCTCACAAGCTCCACAAACACAAGAATGAAAAACTATCCCTTTTTTTTTGTTGAATCCATATTTTGTGTAATGGATCACATGTAATAATTGTGAATCCATATTTTGCTTATGTGTAAGGGATTCAATTTATGTTTTGCTAGTTTGCACTTAGTTTATGTTTATGTGTAATGCTTAGCTAGTCTTTTGTTATGTGAACTGAATGTTAAAGCCATAACCAAACTGAATGTGTAACAGATTCAATTATATGTGTAATGTTCATGCCATATTTTATTTATGTGTAATGGATTCTATTATATGAACTGAATGTTAAAGCCATAACCAAACTGAATGTGTAATGGATTCAATTATATGTGTAATATGAACTGAATTATGACAGTATATGTTATATTAATTGAATGTTCAGCATAACCAAATTATATGAATCGATATATATATATATATATATATATATATATATATATATATATATATATATATATATATATATATATATATATATATATATATATATATATATATATAGGAGGATCAAATTACACCCGAAGAGTTACACCATGAGTTACACTCGCTCAAAAATGTTACTTCGGATTAATATTTTTTAAAATCAACCGTTGGATTGAAACATACCATCATATAGATCATACCTATAAAGTTTGAGATTAATCTATAAAGTTTTACTATACGATCAAGATATCCAAAAATTAACGTCAAAATGGACTTTCATATAACGTTAATTTTGATGTAGTTCAATGACATAGTAAATCATTATAGATTAATCTCAAACTTTATAGGTATGATCTATATGATTATATGTTACAATCCGACGGTTGATTTTAAAAATATTAATCCTGTGACCGGTGTAACTCATCCTATATATATATATATATATATATATATATATATATATATATATATATATATATATATAGCCAAAATATATATTCAACATAACCAATTTATATGAACTAAATGACCAAATTATATGAACTGAAATATATTCAACATAGACTGCATAACCAAATTATATTATATACTCAACATTCTCTGATTACCAAATTACATCATACTTTGAACATTACATCAAAACCTCAATGATTACAACATCAAAATCATTACATAAAATAATTCAACAACATCCCTCCAAAATTATTATAATTAGTGACATGCTCCCTTCAAGTTTCTTGTAAGCAATATGACAATCAAAACCCAAGAAAAAACCAGGAACATAACCAAATTCTTGATCTTCCTTTGGAGTTCCTCACCAATTTCCTTAGCTACGTCGTCCTTATGCTTCAAACCATTAACCTTCGCCAATAGTGAGTTTATGACTTCCTGTGAACGGTCTGGAAATTGCTCATCATACCACTTAAAGAAGGATCATCCTTTTCGTCCATGTATCTGAACAAACATAATTGTGGTTTCAATGTATGAAATTAAGCAGAAACAAGTGAATTTTTCAACAAATTTAAGATCGAAAAAATAGGATTTTCTTGATTACCTCGTATAATCCACATCCATAGAACCTATACCCTGGATTTTGAGATGTCCACGCAGTAGCCACTGGTGATTCCAAGTCACAGTAACATACCATCTTTCTCCTCCTATAATGAGATGAAGAACTTGATACTTGAAAAGATTGGGAATCCATAAGCGAATGATTGGAGCTCAAAAACGAAACAGAATCTGGAATTTGAACGAAAAAGAAAGAGAATCCGGAATTTGAACGAAAGCGAAAGCGAGAAATTTGAACGAAATAGAAACTGAAATTTATGAGGAAGGAAATAACAAGGTTGATGAAATTTTTTGAGGAAGAAGGAAGGTTCTTTAAATAAAATAATTTTAATATTTTTTTATTCAATAGATGACCGGTAAAATAATTGCATGCCAGCTGTTAATAACAAATGAAACATAGATTTTTTTGGAGCCAAAGTGGGATGGGAGACTAAAGTGTTTAAAAATAAAATGGAAGGATCCAAATCGTGAAAACACTAAAATAGAGAGACCAAAAATGTAATTTAGCCTTTTTATTATTAACCCAAAATAATATCGATAATTGCAACCAGATTGAAATTACACTATTATATATTTATGGAAGAATAATATACGTACGGAAAGAAACTTAATTTAAAACATGATTATATAAAAAATTCAAATAAAGCAAGTTAATTTTTTTTGAAAAAGAAAATTAAATTAATAAATTAAAAAGATAGTAATAAATAATGCCACACAGGACAGTAAAACTCCCACTCTAACATACCACTTGCAAAGGCCATAAACACTAAACTGATACTGCTAGTGAAGAAAGAAACATTTACGGTAAATCATATATATAATTATTTGTTACTAATTATACAAATGATATAATCACAGAATATTACAACAATTCAGCATAAATAGACACAGTCATATGCAATATTGCTTAACATTTCCATACTCTTATATGGCAACTTGACTGAAATATGAAGTGGTTTAGTTTAATTGCTAAGCCATAGAGGTTGCATTGGTATTTGGTAATATAAGTCACAAAACCATAAGTTTAATTATACTCTCCTGTAAAACAAAATAAATAAATGAATAGAAGAGGAACTCCAAAGGTCTATCTTCTTTTTTAAGTAAAACAGTAAGAAATTCGTGCTATCGCACGGGTTCCGTCGTGATTCACACTACATTATATCAAATTAGTTTTTGTAAAGTTTAAATTCATTCTCCAATCGATTAACATTCTTATAGTTATAAATATAAGTTAATAATATACACAAAGTTTTAAGCATTGATCTGTACTTATAATAAATCGTACATTCGATTCTTTAACTTCAATTATATAAAACAATAGCAACATAAATTTTTAAAAGATGAACATTAAAATGAATCATCTACAGTTGTTTTATCATAGATACGTTCACATCTACCCGTGAATCTAGATTAGTTAACAAACCAGTTATGTCCAAATGAGTTAATTCAAAAAAAAATTACATCCTACAATGTATGACTACTTCTCGTTACATTTCAATTTTAAAAACTTCTTATTAGATCATATTTATAAATTTTACATAGTTTTTTAATTTTTTATTGTACCCCGTCAAAAGTTAATAAACTATGTAAATATGTAACTGTTGTAAATCGGATGCCTTGGAAACAAAATATAACTTTGTTGCTCAATGTAAGGAAAAAGAATGAAGAACACGATGAACACAAGGATTGGTTATTAACTGCTATTCTTTCCTTTATCTTAAAACAAGATTACAAGTATACAAGAATAACAAATAACCCTCTCACCCTAAATTAGGATTTGCAGTATGCAATGATGAGAGACTAGTATGCTATTTATAATAAACCTAACATACTAAACTAATGGGCTTTTATCACAAATACCCATTACAAGCTAACTTAGGGTACAAGCTAACTTAACCAATTGGACTTAACAAACAGGCCCAATTCGGTGCTAACAATTCTAGCATCCTTCGACACAATAGAGTTTGACCCAATATCTCACAAATCTCCACCTTGGAACAAACTCTATTATCAACTAACGAATTAGTTTTCTTCGTGCAGCTTTATCAACGCATACAGTGGAAAAACTTGCAACTAGGCAATGTCTTGGTGATCATATCAGCAGCATTATGATCGGTCGAAACCTTCAGCACTTGGACTTCTCCACGCTCGATTACCCCTCTGACGAAATGCAACCTCACATCAATGTGCTTGGTTCCCTCATGATAGGCTGAATTCTTCGACAGGTGTATTGCACTTTGACTATCACATTTAACAGTGATAACTTCCCCTTGAATTTTCAGCTCCTTAGCAAAACCTTCAAGCCACAATGCTTCTTTCACGCTTTTAAAGCAATATATTCCGCTTTGGTTGATAATGCAACAACCTTCTGAAGTGTTGCTTTCCAACTAATAGTTGTACCAAACATAGTGAAAACATATCCAGAAATAGATTATCTGGAATCCATACAACCTGCATAGTCAGAGTCGACATATCCTTCGATTCTTTACTATCTTCACCAAAGGCTCCACCATAAATTAAGACTGTTCGAGACCCATTTATGTACCTTAGAATCCACTTCAATGCTTGCCAGTGAGCCTTTCCAGGATTCGCCATGTACCTGCTTACAAGACTTATTGCATATGCTATGTCGGGTCTAGTACAAACCATAGCATACATCAAAGAACCTACTACATTAGCATATGGGATGCTATTCATATAAGTTCTTTCGACCTCAGTACTGGGACATTGATCAATACTCAACTTGAATTGAGGGTTTGTTGGAGTCACAACAGGCTTCGAATTCGACATACCAAAATTTTCGAGAATCTTTCGTAAATATGCCTCTTGAGATAAGCATAATTTCGACTGCTTTCTATCTCTTCGAATGTCAATTCCAAGAATCCTAGAAGCTGCTCCTAGATCCTTCATTTCGAACTCCTTATTGAGTTCTGCCTTCACCCTCATTACCTCTTCGACATTGTTACTTGCTATGAGAATATCATCAACATAAAGCAACAAAATAACAAATGAATTACCAGGACGAAATCTGAAGTAAACACAGTGGTCGAACTGACTTCTAACGAAATTTATGCATGTCATGAATTTTTCGAATCTCCTATTCCACTGTCGAGGAGATTGTTTCAGCCCATATAAGGATCTATTCAACTTGCACACATAATCTTCCTTTCCCTTTTCGACATACCCTTCAGGTTGCCTCATCAGGATTGTTTCATCTAGATCACCATACAAGAACGCAATCTTCACATCCATCTATTCCAGTTCAAGATCGAACTGTGCCACCATGGCAAGCAACATTCGAATGGACCTATGCTTCACAACAGGAGAAAACACATCATTGAAATCTATACCTTCTTTCTGAGTGAAACCCCTTGCAACCAACCTTGCCTTGTATCTTTTCGACGCCACCTTCGATTCCTTCCTTAACTTTGAAAATCCATTTACGGTGACTAACCGGCTCTAGCGGTTTCTTGATCAATTCCCAAATGTTGTTATCATGAAGAGACTTCATCTCATCATCCATGGCCTTCACCATTCGGTCTTATTCGACTCCTCATAACTTCCTTATGGTCTCTTGGTTCTTCGTCCGAACCTCACTTGCAGAGATTAAGGCATAAGCTATAAGATCGCATACCCAAACCTTGAGGTGGTTTGATGACTCTTCGTGTCCTATCTCTTGCTAATAGATAGTCATCATTTCCTCAACTTCATCATCATCCGCTTCTTCGACTTTATCGGGATATGCAATTCATCAACATGCTCCACCTCAACAGAATATCTACTGTTCCACTCTTCGTCGATACTTACGCCGACCAACATCATCCGTTTTCTTGAAAGCCATTTCACTTCATTGAAAACAACATTTCGATTGGTGATAATCCTTCGTGACTGAATCTAGGCACCATAGCCTATAAGCTTTGACTCCTGGTATCCCAGAACATGCATTTAAGAGCTCTAGGTTCGACCTTGTCTTGCCTAATGTGAGCATAGGCTACGACCAAATACTCTCGTTTTGAGATTTGGTGGATGTCCCGACCAAACTTCTTGGTGTCTTCATATCTAACGCATCGAAGGACATCTATTTATCGATATGTTGTCGAAACCTCAAAAACACCTTCTTTAATCCAAAGACTAGTCAACATGCATCTAACTCTCTCAAGATGGTTCGATTAAACCTTTCACCAAACCATTTTGTTGTGGAGTGCTGCAGAGGTTCTGTGTCTTGCAATACCGAGGGCAGCACAAGCGCCGAATGCCTCATTGCAAAATTCAAGACCATTGTCTGTTCTCAACCTCTTGACCTTTACGCGGTTTGGTTTCACCGAGTCTTCCAACCTTTGAAATTCTCAAAAGTTTCATCCTTAGTCTTCGAATGAATACCCATAACTTTCGGAATAGTCATCTACTATGGATAGAAAATACCTTGCTCACGAATGTGATGGACACCTTGCAGGCCCCAAAGATCGGCATGGATGTAATCAAGGGTACATGTGTTCTTTGTTTGCCTTTGTTGAACTTCACTGCAAGATTTTCCAAGTACAGTGGTTCACAAAACTTAAGCTTTTCGACTTTGTCTCCACCAAGCAAATTTTGTTTCCCAATTCGACCGGACCCTTTCATGACATGGCCTAATCTCATGTGCGGTTTGCCTTCGACAACGATTTCGTGGATGCAACATTTGTCGAACCACTTACAACTTCACCACGGTATACAAGCCTTGTTTCTTCACCTCTCAAGACTTCCTTCGACCCTTCATGACTCTTAGGATACTTTTCTCCTTGAAAACATATTCTTTCTTGTCGAATTCACCAAGAGAAATCAAATTTCTCTTCAAATCAGTACATACGACTTCATCAATAACCTTATTGACTCATCATGGAGTTTGAATCTTACAAATCCAATACCTGCAATCTTGCAAGCTTTGTTGTTTCCCAGCAATACAGATCCACCATCTTGATCACATAATTCCTCGAACAAGTCTTTGTTTGGAGTCATGTGCCAAGTGCACCCAGAATCCATAATCCATTCCTTCGACGAGTTGCTGCTTGAAACCACAAGAACATCAGATGAGTCGAAATCATCTTGAACAATAGCATTGCCATTATCCTTTCCTCCATGATCTTTCAGCGTTCAGGCACACTTTTCTTGTGTGACCCTCCTTCTTACAATGATAGCATCGAATACGGATGCTTCACCACTGTAAAACTTCTGCGACTTTTACCTTTCTTCTTGTCGAACTTATTATCCTTTCGCAAGAATTTTCCTTTAACGGCCAAACCTTCACCAACCGTCGAAGGTTTATGCTCCTTTCGTTCATTCAAGTCCTTCGAATACAAGGCTGATTGAACCTCTTCAAAGGTCAGGGACTCCCTTCCATACAAGAGAGTTTCTTTGAAGTGGGCATGTGATCTGGGCAACGCGCACAACAGCAACAACGCTTGATCTTCATCATCGATCTTCACATCAATATTTTCAAGATCAAGCATCGACTTTGAACATATCCAATGCTCACCAACACTTTGTCTTCAATCATCTTGAATGAATACAAAGCTTGCTTCAGGTAGAGTCGATTCACCAACGATTTAGTCATGTACAAACTTTCAAGTTTCACCCATAACCCTACCGCCGTTGTCTCCTTTGATACCTGTCGAAGAACCTTATCACCAAGGCTCAACAAAATTGCTGTGGGCCTTCTCTATCATTGTCTTCTTCTCACCGTCAACTCTTCGCTCATGGTGACTCTCCCTCAATGCTTCCAAACAACCTGGAACAGCTTTCATCTTCAACCAGACCGAAATCGTTCACTCCGTGAACTTTTCAATCTCATACTTTGTCGAAGGCATCTTCTCCACGCTCACCGCACCAATTTGTTGTAAATCGGATGCCTTGGAAACAAAATATAACTTTGTTGCTCAATGTAAGGAAAAGAATGAAGAACACGATGAACACAAGGATTGGTTATTAACTGCTATTCTTTCCTTTATCTTAAAACAAGATTACAAGTATACAAGAATAACAAATAACCCTCTCACCCTAAATTAGGATTTGCAGTATGCAATGATGAGAGACTAGTCTGCTATTTATAATAAACCTAACATACTAAACTAATGGGCTTTTATCACAAATACCCATTACAAGCTAACTTAGGGTACAAGCTAACTTAACCAATTGGACTTAACAAACAGGCCCAATTCGGTGCTAACAATTCTAGCATCCTTCGACACAATAGAGTTTGACCCAATATCTCACAGTAACTTATTCAGACTATACGAAATATTAATTACTTCCAATATATGTAGCTTATTCTCATTTATACATGTCTACTAAATCGTTATTCGTAAAGTTTGAATTCATTTTTCAATCGGTTAACATTCTTATAGTTATAAATATAAACTAATAATATACACAAACTTTTAAGTATTGATTTGTACTTATAATAAATTGTACATTCTATTCTCTAACTTCAATTATATAAAAAAACAGCAAAAGAAATTTAAAAGATTGACATTAAAATGAACACTCTACGGTTGATATCTCATAAATACGGGTGAATTTAGATGAGTTAACAAACCCAGTACAGTTGATATCTCATAAATACGTTCACATTTACCCGTGAATTCAGATGAGTTAACAAACTCAGTACATTTGATATCTCATAGATACATTCACATCTACCCGTGAATCCAGATGAGTTAACAAACTCAGTACAATTGATATCTCAGAGATACGTTTACATCTACCCGTGAATCCAGATGAGTTAACAAACTCAGTACAATTGATATGTCATAGATACGTTTACATCTACCCGTGAATCCAGATGAGTTAACAAACTCAGTACAATTGATATCTCATAGATACGTTTACATCTACCAGTGAATCTAGATGAGTTAACAAACCAGTATGAATCCAAAAAATTACATCCTACAAGGTATGACAGCTTTTCGTTACATTTCAATTTTAGAAACTTCTTATTAGATGATATTTACAAATCTTACATACTTTATTAATTTTTTATACTACCCCGTCAAAAATTAATAAACTATGTAAATATGTAACTTATTATAACTATGCAAAATATTCATTAATTCATTTATAAAAAATATATAACTTATTCTCATTTATGCAAATAATTGTATAAATAGTTGGATTTATTATGTTTATAATATTAGTTGTAATTTATGCTCGTTATAAAAATAATTATAATTTATTCAATTCGTCTGGGTTCACATTACACGTCTATCAGACTATTGTTTATAAAGTATGAATTCATTTTTTAATTGATTGACATTTACATAGTTATAAATATAGGCTAATAATATGCACCAACTTTTAAATATTTATTTGTAATTATAATAAACTGTATAACTAATTCTCCAACTTCAATTATATAAACAACAGCAAAATAATTTTAGAGATTGACATTAAAATGAATAGTGTACGGGTAACATGTCATAGATATGTTCACATCCACCCGTTTTGACATACAAATTACACGTTATCCATAGTATCCTTTTTGAATTGAAAATAACATTTGTAACTTATTTCCGTATATAAAAATATTTTTAACTTATTCATGTTAAAAATAATTAAATAAATAGTTGAATTTTTATATTTTATAAAAGTATTTGTAAGTCATTTATGTTTCTAAAAATAATTATAAAAATAAATATTTTTCGTATCATCTTAAATTTATTTATTCAATAGTGATAAATATGTGTCTCATAAGTTTTACCTTTTATCATTATTTTTTTATGATTATCATTTATAATTAAATTTTCATGAATATCATTTAACATTTTTTTATCATGATTACAATTATAAAGTTAATTTGAAAAAATCTGATATAACCTTTCTATAAAAATCTAAATAATTTCAAAATATATTTTATTTCAAATAAGGAACTAAATAATTATAAAATAATTTTTATTCTTATGTTTTTAGAATGATAAATTAAATCTTTAATTTTGGAATAAAAACAGTTATAATTTATAGTAATAAGGGTATTTACCCGATACTTTAGTACTTATGTTTAATATTATAATTTATTTCCATTAATAAAATAATTATATCAATATAGACTTTTTCCGTTTATAAGTGTCATTAATCCGTGTAACGTGTTATGAAATTATTTTTAACTTATTCCTGTTAAAAATTGCATCAATAGTTGAATTTTTTTTATTATAAAAATATTTGTAACTTATTTCCGCTTATAAAAATTATTATAACTTTTTCTGTTTATAAAAAAATAACTTTTTATCATATTATAAAATTTTATGGATAAAAAAATAATTTATTTTTTATTATATTATAAATATGGAAATAAGAGAGAATAATATTTTTAATAATATAATCATTTTTTTTTAATATAAATGTATTATTGATAATAAGAAATTACAGTTATAAATAATAATATAATATTTATTATTGTAGATATTTGTAGGGAAATAAATAAAAAATTAGATCTAAAGAATATCGAAAAATCGCTTAAAATATTAAATAATAATTTAACATTTATTATTGTTGATATTAGTAGAAAAATAAAAAAAATTTATCAAAAGAGAGAAAGAAAAGATCAGAGACAAATCATTTTTTATTGGATGTTATTTTATCTTCTTTATTTAAATAAATCTTAATTTTTATTTTAGTTGGTTCGTTATTCTTATTAATCTTTTATAAAAATTTAAATAATTACAAAATATCATTGATTTTAATTGAAATAGAATTAATGAGAATGATTTTAATCTCGTGATTCACTTTTATAATGTTTTTATCTTTTATCATTGATTTTTTATCAATTGTATATTGTTTAAAAGGAAATTAATATACAATTCTAATGGTCAAAATAATTATTAAAACTCTTTGATTTTAAAAAATTTATAGGTTTAATTTTTAGATTTGTAACTGAAAAGTTATAATCGAGTCGTTTATAACTCATTAATAAAATTATCACATATGTACTGAATAATAAATTGACCATAATGCATTGAGAAATTTGAATGTTTGGCAAATATAAAGTATGATATTGAATATTATTACCAAATATTAAATATTAAAATTTAAATTATTTATAATATTTGAATATGTGAACTAATAAATTATTTTGAATTTAAAATAATTTAGTAATAAATTTATGACATTTTTTATAAAAATATTTTTATTTTATCTATCACCAATCTATTTCTCAACCTTAAATATTCTATAGAAAAAAAGATTACAAAATCTTTGCAAAAGAATCAAAAACTTCCAGAAATTTCGGTCTTTAATAATGTAGTTTCGTATTATATTATAAACTTCCATAAATGAATATTACTTAGCACATTCAAAGAAATCTTGCACTGCTAAACATGAATGTACATTCGAAGGAATCTTGTCAAGCTAAAATGTGAGTAACTAATAGATTTATATTGACATGATATGATTTTGAAATTGCGTGAACTTGTAAGTATAGAAGAACCTGCATAACATACGAAGCCGAAAAAATTTATCAAAATATCAAATAACTCAAACATTCAATCACCACATCACAACTTCTATGCAAAAAGAACTTCTATGCAAAAAGAGTAAGTAAGCAGGTGCGAGAAGATTTTCGAAGGATAGCCACTCAACACTGGAGTGGTATTGGCCATGAAAAGAGAAACAAAATAAAACAACAATATTAAGTCACTACCATAACGAAGTCGTGATACAAGTAGAAAGATGTTTTAAATTTCGAGTTGGGGTGCGGTGGTATTGGGCGGTTTAGGATTCGACGGCTCCGATGGTTTTCCAGCGGATTTGTTTCATGATTGATGGTGGTTCAGATGACCATCATCTTCCTCCTTCCATTCTTCACATGGTCCATTTTTTTTCACAGATGTAGATCAACAAAACAATTTGCAATTATGATTTGTAGACCTAAAAGAGAAGTCATTGTTTGAGACCTTGAAATTCTGCATAACTTATGAACTTTCAATACTGCATCTTAAATTTCGAAACTAAAAATGATGGCACAATAGCTTGAATCAAATCCAGCTGCAAAGCAAATACATAAACAAACTATTAAAACCATAACCCTATTAAACGATAGAGAAACTGAAATCAGAATGGGTAATAACAAATTCAAAATTTCAAATGCATAACCATATTACTTCAGGTTGTATGGGAAGATGAGATGGGGGAGACGATTGAGTTTTCCGTGGATGGCAGAAAATGTTTGTTCCCCAGGCTTAGTTCGTACAACCTTATAATTGATGTCAGAAAAATACGTAATTACCCTTAGTTTAAGACTAAATTAAAATTTACTAATTAGGGTCTTAGTGTTAGTGTAAATGAATGTAGTTTGATTTTTACAAGTTTATAATAGATAATAGATGTAGAATGTGTATCTTTACTAAGGGCAACAAAATTGTTAAAATAATTTAACAAAATAAATTCAAATCAATGAAATGTTTAAAATATAAATTAATTATCAATAGGCCATAACATATTTAAAATAAAAATTAAGATAAAAATTATTAATGACGGTTTTTTTATCTGTCAGCGAGGGTTTATGAAGCATGTGCATAGTAACTGAAACAATCCCGCATGAGGGCCACTATATTGCTACAACCATTTTGTTCCAAAAATTAGTTGTCATGAACAAAATTCGTAACACTTAAAAATAATATTAATATATGACTCAATGTACTCAATGTACGTATAATTAGTATGAATACAATATTCATATTCACTTCAATGTGACATATTAAGGTAGTTAGTGAAATGCTAATGTTATATATAAATAAATGTAACAAAATGTCAAAATATTTAAAAGATAATGAAAGAAAATATCTAAACAACATTGTGGAACACTTCTTTGAATACAACATTTATTGTTTCATGTAATGACAATTTTTCTTTGTCATGAATTAAGATCTTTAAACCCGACTTTCTTTTGACTCTCAAAATTGCAACATAAAGTTGGCCATGACTGAAAAATTTCTTTGGACAAATATAAACCAACATAGTCTAATGATTGTCCTTGAGATTTATTTATTGTCATTGCAAATGAAACAATAATGAGAATTATCTTCTAATAAGTTTGAACGGCCAAGGTGACTGTGAAGGAGATAAAGACATTCGTGGAATGTAAATGGTGTTACCAAGATGTGTACCTGAAATAATCTTTGCCTCAATCACATGATTTGCTAACCTTCTTACTATTAATCTTGTACCATTGCAAAGACCTTCAGATTGAATCAAATTTCTGATCAACATTATAGTTGTGCCAATCTTCAAATTAAGGCAACGGTTTGGCAAATCTGATGTTTTTAGACAACTTAAAAATTATGGAGTCAAATGTTCAAAAACCTCATTGTCATTCGATTCCGATCTATCAATAGAATCACTACTCAAATACTCCTTTGCATCACCTGTATAATATATTCTTTAATACTTACGTGCGTCCGTACGGTAAATTCATTCCTATCTTAAATCATTTGATAAGATTTAGTTGTTGTTAACATATAATTGTTATTATAAAATCACCATGTCTAATAATAACTACAAATATTTACAAATATCACTAATAACTATAAATATTTATAAATATTTTGTTGATTTAAATTTTAAAAAAAATATTGTGGTGATAGTGACCCATAAAAAGAATCAGTTTCAATAAAAAAATTCACTTTAGATTGTAAAATTTACAATTGACTTTTAAATATCTATTATTTAAGATAAATAAATATTTAACTGCTTAAAATATTATAATATATTAGAAATGTATTACATAAAACAAATATTTTTTCAGAAATTTAGTACTCCCTTCGTCACAAAATAATTGTCATACTTGATCATTTCACACAGATTAAGAAAATGTAATAAATGAAAGACAAATAATAATATTATTACCAAAATATCCCTGTTTACTATTGGTGTATTCGAATTATCATAAATTTATTAGAGGATATGATTGGATTGTAAAAATTTCTTTTTGTAATTGAAACTAAGAGTGACACTTCAAATTATGAGTATATATATATATATATATATATATATATATATATATATATATGAAACAACCGGCTGAACATCATCCGATAACTATATCAATGAAGTCGCCATCGAACGTTTTTTATCTCACAAAAGGAGAAAGGTAAAGCATCGCGAAAACTTGAAAGGGATAAGACACAGTCTTGCGACCGAGAGATAGGGTAAGGGAATCTATTACGCGAAGGGAAGGTATTAGCACCCCACACGTCCGTAGTACTCTACGGTATCCACTTTTATTTTCTGTCTAATGGGTGTGTTTATATCTATTTACTGCTTAATTGCTATATCTGTATGCTAAAAGAGAATGCATGTGAAAGAAAATAAAATAAAGAAAACACGTGGAAAAGAAGGAAGTATTTACAAAGTTTGCTTGATCGAGCCCTGTGACAAGATGCCTACGTATTCCCTCGATCGAGCGCCGTAGTTCGGCTCACATGTTTTGTTGGGTTATGTGTTTTTTTAACTTATGAAAAAGAGTTTTAAACATAAAAAGAAAACCCGTAGGCAAAAATGATTTGCATTGGTTGGTTGCTTATACCTTAAAAAAGGAGTTTAAATCATTATTAAGTGCTTTAATTTGCAAAGGAAAAAGAAAACAAATTTTAGTTTTATTACATGCAAGGATGCCAAAGAAACTAGAAAACAATTAAGGGAAACTATCTAATTCTATCCCTAATGTTAACATGCAAAGATGACCCTATGGTTAAGGATAAAAGTCTAAGCTCGAAGACTATCCTAACCGAGCAAACCTAGGGAAACTATCCTAAAATCCACCTCGGTTGAACGACCAAGGGATGAAGAGGGATTAAACAAACAAGTGCTTTGGCAGAAGCACACAAACAATGTAATGCGCAAATAAATGTCAAATAATTTGTAGGCATAGCCCACAGAGCAAATGATGTGAGTTCAGCAATAAATGCGAACCCCATGAATGATTGGAGAGTCAGAATAGGGGACTCTGGCCACTTTAGTAACTGACTCGATAGGAATAGTAACACGATTCGCGCGTACCATACAGACACGAACTAGAACTGCGGGAGACGACTGTCGACCCTTTCCACTTGCCCATATCATTGACTCGATAGCATGAAATATAAAAAACGGGACTTTGCTTGGTGGTGCCACGTCGGGTGTCCTAACCACTTCTGACTTATGCAAGCACAATTATAAACACAATGAAAAACGCCTCCCTATGCACGGCAGAGGACTTTAAACAAACCAAACACAATTAGCAAACAGAAGCGCACTAAACGGATCTTTAAATAAACTAGAGGGGTTCCTGAACATGCTCCAACTATGGAAGCCCCTTCATACATCTCTATTCCTACTTCTCATGGCAAGGAAAGCGGTAAAACCCTACTTTTCATGCTCTCTAGAAAAGCAGTAAAAGAATGCGATAAAAAAAGGTATAGAAAATACCAAACGGATAATAATCCGAAGAGCACTGCGAGCTAAAAATACTCCGAAAAACTTCGAGTAAAGCCCAATCACAAACTGAATCTCTACAAGAAATACAATTCAAACAGAATGCATAAAAATAGATATAACGTTGGATATACAAATCTGCACTACAACCAGCACTTGCATGAAATACAATTCACACCAAGAAGTGCAACATCGTGATATGGAACATACAAGTCCAATCACAAACTGAATCCTTGCAAGAAATACAATTCAGACAGAAAAACCAGAATGAATGTAATGTTGGATATGCAAATCCGCATCACAACAAACACCTACATGAAATACAATTCACAAAGAGGTATAACAACGTGATATGGAACATACAAGTCCAATCACAAACTGAATCCCTGCAAGAAATACAATCCAGGCAGAAAACCAGAATAATTGTAATGTCGAATATGCAAATCCGCATCACAACAAACACCTACATGATATACAATTCAGACAAAGAGTTGTAACAACGTAATATGGAACATACAAGACCATACTACAATCAGAACCACCTGCAAGAAATATAATTCTAACAGAAAATAGTTCATTGATATAACATCGGATATACAAATCCGTGTTACAAACAGTACCTACATGAAATACAATTCATACAAAGCAGAAGAAGAAATGCACACACATGTGTGCAATAACAATATATGGATTCTACACATCCAAATCACCAGTATTATGCTCAATGTACTTGGCACAAACGATAAAGTGTTAGAAATAACAAGATAGAGTGCTTGCCGGAAGCACGAAGCTCAAAAGCGATTATTCACAATGAAATAAAGGCTTGGAGTGTAACCTCCTAATAGGGGAAGCAACTATACATTCTAATGTTTACCTAAAATCTCTAAAAGTAGAGGAAAAGATTGCAAACAAACATGCAAGAGGAACCTAGAAGAACTATACAAGTAACACACTAGTTCCTAAGAATTAAACCGATAAGAGTTAGCTTCAAAATTCTATTTACAAACCTAAGATGAGGTTTACATTTAACTACAATTAAATGGTAGAAAATATCATAAATTTTCTAAGAAACACATGGTATTACACTCCTATAATTAATCAATTTAAGTGACAAAGGAGAAACATGCTTTTAAACCATACCACATAATCGAAACTTGAGAATTAAGCAATTATTAAATTCAAATAAATGTAAAACTCTACAAGTCAGTATCTAATTCATATTAAATGTTCTCAAGCAAAATGTACAAGAAAAATCATGCTTAAAGCAAAACTATGCGCAAAATTAAGTCAAAACGATCAATCGTCGCTCAAAGGGTTAACTAGCATGGTACCCTAATCATATGACTCAATTATGGATTCTAAATCAAGATAACTGCTACCTAAACATGTCAAAATGTTAATTAAAAGTTATTTGAAGGTTAGAACAAGTATTAGACATTATATGCAAAGAAATCGATTCCTAACTAGGTGAACTAGCAAACAATTACCTATGTTTGTATCATACAAAAGGAAAATCGGATAAAAACCTAAAAAGATCTAAACAATTACGAGAAAAATATTTAAAATCTCCTAATACATCATAGAATCAGGACATAAATATATCTAAAAGCTCCTAATAAACTGCATCTATATGTGAAGTATAATGGGAAAAAATCGCCTTTAAACATGTTATCGAAAACAATTAAAACGAGATCGAAATTTAATTACAAAAAGTCCCAAAAAAATGTGATAAAACTCTAAAAGTCCTAAAGTATCAGGAGCCTATTTATTCATATTTTTATTATCAAGAAACAATCAAAAACCACATCAAAATGTGCACGGTATCATGGAGAAATCGTTTCTAAACATATTATCAAAAATTGGTTAAAAAGTAAAGGAAAATAATTATAAAAAATTGACAAAAAATATCAAAAATATCCTAAGATACTAAAAAGTCAAAAACATATTTTTATGTATTTTCGTAAATTAATAGAATCGAAATCGAAAGCTAAATTGAACATGTATTGAGATTGTGTAAGTATGAAACAGGGGGTGTTAATCTGAATTCTCTAATGAACTAAAACATCTTACAACCTTCACCTTGGGTCAAAATGAAATTTGCTGGGCCTAATTCACTTTACAAACTAAGCCATTTCAGTTTTTTTTAATCTAAGTCCAATTATTCAAGATTTTACTATATGTCACATTTAATATGTATCATGTGTCTACATTTATATCAATTGGTCATAATATAATTAAAATGATTCAGATTTTTTATAGAAAAAAGATGGGACACGTGGCGAGATCCAATTAGTTAATGAGGAAACATACATGATCCAACGAAAGAAGGCCACATCGAGGGTTTGTAGAAGAAAGTCACCGGAGCTGCCTTCTTCTCCGACAGCTGATGTTGCCGGCTATCACCATGTTGTGGCCGGAAAAGAGATATAACGCCCTGGCTCGAAATTTCGTGAGGAGTATGAATTTGACCTCAATTCTCACTAAATGTGCCTTCGCAACATGAGATCTTGCCACAAAGAGTTCACGCGTAAGCTTGAAATTTACGAGCTATGCAGCGTTCATCTGATTGGAACGGTTCTTCTCCTCGAGATAACTCCACGGTTTCATTTCAATGGTCTCAATGGCGATGACTACTAGCTTCAGGATTCTTGGATTTTGATGTGTTCACCATCAACCAGAGAAGGAAACAGAAACAAGAAGACTCAAATGCTCCAATAACAGCTGAACGATAACACCTGAATTCAAACTTGAAAAAGAGAGAGTTGTCGCGGTTGGTGGTGGTAGAAGAGCTTCTTGAAGAGAGTTTCAGCAATGGTGATTTTTTGTAAAGGTGAGTGTAGAAGGGATGAGTCTGTCAACAACGGAGAATGGCCAAAGATCAAAGAACATGTGGTGGAGGATAATTCATTACAGTTAGAGAGAGTGAACTGGACAGTGCTGGTGAGAGAAAACCGTTACGGCGGAAGGAGAAGGAATAGAGAAGAAAGGGTTGGTTTTGGTTATGAGCAAGAGAGATCGTTATCATCCCCATAGTGAGAGCAGAAGTTGGTTATATTTATGGCATCGGAGAATGGAGTCTTCTGTTATGGCCAAAGCAAGAGAAAAAAGAAAGGGTGATTGTTAGAGGTAGTGAGATGAGAGAGAAGAAGGTGGACGAAGATGATGATGACAATTAGAAAAGTTTGTTGCGGTGGTTATGGCAGTTATGGTGCAGTCATGAGAAAGGTGGAGATAGTTATGGTTAAAGGTGAGTGGGAGAAGAAAGAAAGAGAGAGCATGGTTAGTCGTGAGTGAGTTCAATCTGTTATCCCCAGAGTGAGGAGTGAAAGAGAGAGTTTATCATGGGATTCTGCTCATAGTCACATAATTTGCCAAAACTGATGAGAACCGCGAATTAATTCGCACGAACCGGTTCGCGGTACTTTTGTGAACCCGTTCTTCCCAATTAGACATGGCAATATAATCCATACCCGCGGTTAACCGCCCAAACCCGCCCCGAATTTGACGAGAAAACCCGCTTTGACTGGGTTTGGGTTTTCTCCGATTTTAAAATATGGGGATGGGGCAGGTAATGGGGAATGTAGAACCCACCCCGAACTCATCCCGTTTATTATTATTATTATTATTATTATTATTATTTTGGAATGTAGAATACTTTAATACTTTCGTTTGTATTTTTGATTTGGGTTAAGGCAAATTTTGGATTTGAATTTGAGTGGTGGATCTCCGAACCCATTTGGGACAGATTTGGGGTTCAATTATTCATCATTTATCTGAAATTCGAGTTTGCGGTTGGAAAATATAAAAACCTTCCCCGCTCCGCCCCGTACGTCGTACCACTATATAATACTTTATAAATGATAAAACTTTAATCTATTTCACTTCAAGAAGATAGCCACTGAATATATACTGTATGCACGTGCACACTACAGTAACTTTCTAACCAACCACTAGTTAATTAATGATTTTAAAAAATTAATTAACTATTACTTGTCCACTTGTACTAAGGCAAGTAAAACGTGGTATATGTTATTGAAATTTGGCAATGCCCTTCATTTATAGCTATATTGGCTCTTAAAACTAATAAGGCAACCGATGTGGGACTAAAAAATATATCCATACATTGTGGTGTAATTGACAAACAGTTTTGTTATCTATCTCATTTTTACCAAGGTTTCTATGTGGGACTAATAAATTATATATTCAATTATTCTTTCTATTTTATGTTAGTTATTTTAATTATAGCGTACCGATTTTTATATTTGAACGTACCACGAACCGAAATAGCGTACCGACTATGTATACCCCCACGTACCTAATTCTTTGAGAGTTGCGTACCGCGAACCCGAATTCGTACCACGTCCCGAAACGAATTGTGAACCTGGTGACTATGATTCTGCTACACATTTTTTTGTTATGGAGTTTGTTAGAAAACGAAGAGAAGGTTGGAATCGAGAAGGGTCAGAGCCAAAAGGAGTTACAGATTATGTTGCTTTTTGGTTGGAATCAATGGTTGTTTATGAGAGTGAAGATAAAAGAGAGTTTTGTTATTGCCTCCCCCATCCAGTAGAGGAAAAACAGGATTATATCGTGCGTATGTCCCTTTTTTGCAAGCCTTGCCCAACCGGTTTGAATAAGGTCCCTATTTGGAGAAACTTCTCACCATATGCCTACCTGTGCATTAAGTGTGGCCAATTGTAGAAATACAACGTACTGTCATCTAATAGACCATCGGTTTGCCTAAGAAAATCAACCCATGCTAGCTACTTTAGATGCTTCCATCTTGGTGTGTAGTAGTTCAATCAATATCACAAGAGCGTCGACTCGAAGAGCACACTTGATAGAACAATATTGATGTTGAGCGCCCGATGAAAAGTCGATCGCAAGCTCGTCGAATTTAGCCTCAAAGTCATGACATCACAAGCTGGTTTGAATACTTGAGAATTTCTCTAAGTGTCGTGTCTATTACATCAATCCACATACACTACTTTACAGATATATAACTTTTTTGATACCCGACCAAATAATATGAATCTGGTGCCATTGTAAATAAGGCATGTGGTAGAACAACTTTGCATTTCAACAAAAATCCAAACAAAGCCTTAATCACTAAGAAAAATGTGTTTGAACTTTGCCACGCGACTGTTCGATGAAAGTCCTGCCCAGGCTGGGCAAGGCTTGCGCATGACGTCTAGCAATTTACCAACTTCAAGCCACTAACTTTGAGGCTCCATATCTTTCGCTGCGACGTCCGAAATGAAAAAGTTCATGAGCGAAACTTATAGAAGACATGACAAACTCCAACTTTCATGTTCAGAGTTTTTCCGTGCGGCGATCGAATTGATGACAAAAATAGCCTTGAACATGTGAACAACAGCTATTTGATAAAATGTTCTCGTAGTCATGGCAAAAATATATATGCTATCTCGCATTTTGGCAACTCCAACTTAACCACTTCGAAGCTTCGTATCTTTTGCTACGACGTCCGAAACGAAACAAGTTCTAAACGACACTTATAGACGACATGATAAACTCCAACTTTCATGTTCAGAATTTTTCCATGCGGCGATCGAATCGATGATAAAAACAGCCTCGAACATGCGCACAACAACTATTCAAATATTGCAAACATGATGAATTCTTATTTTATAGGCTTTGTAACTTTCGATCCGAGTCCCGAATGAATTCGATTCCTTCAGCAAAGTTGTAGATTGTTGTGAAATGAATAACTTTGATTTTGAACTCAACTCGAATCGACGCCTCAAAACATGTGTAAAATACCTTCGAAGTCGAGCACTTGAACATGTTTAAAACACTCAAAATTTCACCAAGTATGAACTTCAAAAGTTATGAACATTAAACTTCGGAGCCTCATAACTCGAAATTTGGGCATTTCTGGAGAAATCTTAACAAGGACAAATTCGGAGTACGAAATGCGTTCTTTCCAACGATTACCAATTCGTGAAATTTCGACCACGGACGAGCAAGAAACAGAGTCGGTAACATGGCTCCGTGAACACAAAGTTCTTAAAACTTAGAAATTTTTTCTAAGTCCAAGATTACTAAAAATGCAAGAAACCTCATTTTCACCCGATTCTTCTGACTTTTCTCAACAAATAATCACATTTTCTCAAATGTCGACTTTTGACAATAATTTTGACCTGGAAGTCCACCCGGTCAAACTTTGACTTTTGTTGAGTTTTTAGTACACACATTCAAATATCATTTTATCCGACCATTCCTGATTTTCTGATGAATCGCGTGGATCGATAAGCCATATGCGAACACTTCAAGACTCACAGAAGGCCATAGAATCAATTCGGGCTCAAATATTCGACCACAACCTACTCTTACTCGAAAACCTTATTCAATACCCACATGAGAGGTGATCAAAACTCCAAAACCTTAATTCTCGAGAGATAATCTGAAGCTTCTGGATGCACACATCTTGTACATTGAGATGACACTTGAAATAACAGAACTCCAGCTATTCAACCCTTGGGAATCAAACGCTTCTTCTGAATTGTGTACACTCTCATAATCTAAAAATTAGACCCCATGGTTAATGCATGAATGATATGTATGCAATGCACCTATTAATTAAGTGTAAGCCAACTATTTATTAAAAACTAAAGAGGACAATTTTGGGTGCAACAATATATATATATATATATATATATATATATATATATATATATATATATATATATATATATATATATATATATATATATATATATATATATATATATATAAAATTAAGAAATAAATTAATAATCTTTAAACTCACATAGGCTTCACGTAGAGATAGTGGTTACAAGTGTTTTCTCTTTCTTTGATAAACGATCGACAGTCTCTGTTTGTTAGAGCCTAAACGGAGGGGATTTAAGCAATTGGGTCCCAGATGGGATTCTTTTTCGAAGGGTAAACATATCAGGGAGGTGAAAAGGGAGGTTCTTTCGTCTATAGTCATTTCAAAATTTCCCCTAGAATCAAAGCTAGGGATTTATTTGATTTGTTTGGATGCATTGAAGAGGGTATGACGGAGGTAGAGATTACTTCAAGATTGAACAAGTTCGGCAAACGTTTTGGGTTTCCAAGATTCTCAAGTGTTCCATATGCGAAGATGTTGGCGGTTAGATTCGACAATGTGCTTATTGACGGTGAGGAGATTTATGTGAACCTATCCAAGTTCGAAAGGGGGACACCTTTAGTCAACTCAACGACTTTCCAAAGAGGCTCCTCGAGTCAGCATAAGGATTCAGAAGTTTAAATCACACAGGTGGGTTTTCTAAAGTAATTGACGGCCATATGTCTTTTGTTGACGCTGTGAAATAGGGTACTCACCATAAGGGCTCGATTGACATGTCGACACTGACTTTTGGGTGTAAATCGTAGGTAAAGAAGAAGTTATTGAAGACGTATGTGGGGGAAGTGATTTTTTTCTATAAAGGTGACACCGTTGGGGGCTAAGTTTTGTCTGCTGGAAGAGAGTGAAGTTGAGGTCATCGAAGACTTGATCAAAATAGGTGAAACTTGGTGGCAACAATGGTTCAAAGAAATTAGGAGGTGGAAGGAGGAGGATGTGGATGTTGAAAGATGAAATGCTTGGGTTGGCATTATTGGTAATTTCTTTGGTTCTTTCATTTGTGTCGATGATAACACGGCGGAGAGAAAATGTTTGAATGTGGAGCGCATCATGATCAGGCTTCATAACCATGTGCCGCTGTCGGATTCCATTTTCGTTAAGGTGGACAGTAAGTGGTTTTAGTTAGACTATGTTTGGATTGACGAAACATAACGGAGTAGAGTGGAGCGGAACATGATGGAGTGGAGTGGAACGAAGAAGAATGGGATATAGATTCCACTCTATTGTTTGGTTAATTTATTTAAAATCTCTCATTCCATCACATACACCACAAATTGGGTGGAACAAAAAATAGAGAATTTGATGGAATGGGATGGAATGCATTCCATCATGTTCCATTTCATTTTACCCATTATTTGTTGAAAATCCACCAAAACCTATGATGCATTTATACCAATCTTGATCAACAATATTTATATCACCACACAATGATAATGAACAATTAAAGAAAGAAGAAGAAGAAAGAATTATTTTCTGCAGAGTTTCTCTCTGCCCACAAACTGCGAAAAACTTTATTATTCACTTTGCAATTGCAAAATACTGTGAATGAATTAAATTACAAAAATTAGGGGTTACTCGCTCTATTTATAGATTTAGGTTAGCTTGCTCCCTAAGCCAAATCAAATATATTTGATTTGTTCCCCAAGCCAAATCAAATATATTCTATTTTAGATTTAAATCAAATCTATCTAAATCTAAAATCAAATATGTGTGTAACAAACTGTTTCCACGCTTCTAAATCAAATCTAATCAAATATTTTATGACACAAGGAATTATATTCAACACACCACCTAATTCATTGTGTTTAAGCTATCTACATCCATCATAGCTCTTAGTCTTCGAAATACTTCGACCTGCACACCCTTGGTCATAATGTCTGCAATCTAATTCTCAGTTCTGCAGTTTTCCAAATTCATCTTCCCATCTGCTACTTTCTCTCAAAGATAGTGGAACCTCATTTCAATGTGCTTGCTTCGACCATGAGCTATCGGGTTCTTCTCCAGGTTAGTAGTTGACATGCTGCCGATCTTCATGGTAATTGCTCGATGATGTTTACTTGTGATTTCTTCGACCAAGTTCATCATCCAGGTTGCTTGACATGCACAAAGAGAAGCATCTATGTATTCTGCTTCGCATGATGATAATGCCACAACTGGTTTCTTTCTCGAACTCCAAGCAACTGACGCACCACCTAACATAAACACATATCCTGCTGTAGATTTTTGATCCTCAGCATCACTACACCAGCTTGAATTTGTGTACCCCACTAACTTGTATTATTTTCCTTTATCAACTACAGTAAACAAAATTCCATAGTTGAGAGTTCCTTTCAAATATCGCAATATTCTCTTCACTGCTGTTAGGTGAGATACCTTTGGCTTCTGCATGAATCTACTTACCATACCAACATTGTATGCTAAGTCTGGCCTAGTGTGACAAAGGTATCTTCAGGACCCAATAAGTCTTCTATATTGGGTTGGGTCGACATCATCTTCTTTAGGGTCTTTCGATAGTTGTAGTCTTGTTTCTGCAGGTGTCAAAATCGAATTGCATTCTTCCATTTCAAATCTCTTAAGAATTTCTCATGCATATCTTCTTTGATGCATCATCAAACCTCTACTAGTCTTTTATAATTAGATGCCAAGGAAATATGAAATGTCACCTAGATCAGACATTTCAAATTCCTTGCTGAGATATCCTTTGAAGTCTTTGATCTCCTTCTTCCAACTACCTGTGATTAACAAATCATCGACATAGAGACATAGTATAAGAAATTAACTTTTGTTTCTTCTTACATATACTCCATGTTCAGTTGTGCACTTCACAAATTCCTTCTCCCTCAGAAAGCTATCAATCTTCTTGTTCCAGGCTCTTGGAGCTTGTTTCAGTCCATACAGGGCTTTATGAAGCCTGTACACCTTTCTTTCTTTGTTATGTTTCACAAACCCAACTGGTTGTTTAACATAAACTTCTTCATCCAAGGGTCCATTAAGGAATGCACACTTTATGTCCATCTGACATATGTGCCAACTGTTTATTTTTGTTAAACCGACAACCAACCTGATTGTTTCGATCCTAGCCACAGGTGCAAAAACCTCATCGAAGTCAGTTCCTTCTTTCTAGAGAAATCCTTTTGCTACTAGCCTTGCTTTGTGTCGAGTTACTCCCCCTTTAGGATTTATCTTCAGTTTGTATATCCACTTGACATCAATTACCTTCTTGCCTTGAGTAAATTCGACAAGTGACCAAGTGTTGTTGTCTTCGATGGACTTCACTTCTTCGTTCATCGCTTTCACCCACTTTGAATCTTTCAATGCTTCAGCTGCATTGACAGGTTCGACATCTTCATAGAAAGCATACTGTACCATTTCACCTTCGTTATCAACCACATCATGTGATGTAACCACACAATCTTGCAACCTTGCAGGCATGCGTCTTGCTCTCTGAGGTCTGCTTGTACTTGTGCTGGGTTAATCCATAATTGTTGGTTCCTCTTGTCGAACTTCTCTTTCGACTTGAGTTTCTAGTTCTTCAAGTAAAATTATAACTGAATCTTTCTTGAAATTTCGACTCTAATCCCACTCTTTAAGTTCATCTATGATCACGTCCCTGCTGATCACAGTCTACTTGTTCACTAGGTCGAACAACTTGTAGCCTCCCGTCGAATGATATCCTACTAGAATCATTTGACTCGACTTGTTATCAAGTTTTCTTCTTAACTGATCTGGCACATGTCTATGTGCAATAAATCCAAATTCCTTCAGATGAATCAAGCTAGGCTTTACACCAGACCAACAATCTTCTAGAGTAATTCCTTCCAGCTTCTTTGTCGGGCATCTGTTCAAAATATATGTTGCAGTCGACACAACTTCACCCCAAAAATCTTTAGGTAAATTCTTGCCTTTCAACATACTTCGAACCATATTCATGATGGTTCGATTTTTCCTTTCTACAGTCTCATTATGCTATGGAGTGTATGGTGGCACCACCTCATGCACAATCCCTTCTTTTTCACATAACCTGTCGAAATCTTTCGACACATACTCTCCACCACCATCAGCTCTCAAAATTTTGAGCTTTCGACCGCTTTGTCTTTCGACCATAGATTTAAACTTTGCAAATACCTTGATCACTTCACTTTTCTTCTTGATCAGGTAAGTCCACAGTTTTCGACTGAAATCATCTATGAACGTAACAAAGTATTTATTACGTCCAAGTGAATCCATCTGGATTGGCCCACATACATCAGAGTATATGATTTCGAGAACAGCCTTCCACTTGCTTCCTGCATCCTTGCTGAAGCTATTCTTGTGTTGCTTCGCTTGCACACATTCTTCACACACTTCATTTGGAATGTCGATTTCTGATAATCCTGAAACCATATTCTTCCTCTTTAAATCTCTGATGTCTCTGAAGTTAAGATGGCCTAGTAAAAAGGAACTTGTGCTCCATCACATTGAGTTCAATCTTGAAGGTTCTATTCTGAGACATAGGAGCCTTCAAGATTAACCTTCCATTCGCGTCGACGACTCTCATCATCTTGTCTTCGACAGTCACCTTGTAGTTCTTTTCGACTAACTTCCCTATGCTAAACAAGTTTCTCTTCATGCCTGGAATGTATAACACATTCGAAATTACTGCTCTTTTACCATCTTTCCTCATGATAATAACATCTCCAATACCTTCAGCTGCTAGAGTATTGTCATTTGCAAATTTCACCATGTTCTTTATTGAGGGCTTTAGATTGACAAACCAATCTTTTCTTCCAGACATATGTGATGAGCATCCTGAATCCAAGTACCATTGATCCTTGAATTTATCTTCATCTCTTGTTGTGACCATCATCAACGTCTCTTCTTCTTCATGCTTTGCGAACTTTGCATCACTTTCTTGATTCTTTCGCTTCTCTGGACAATGACTCGAATAATGACCATACTTTTGACAATTGTAACATTAAATGTGACTCTTGTCAGGCTTTCGACCACTACCTCTTCCTCTATTTGCAACACCACCTCTTTGGTTGCCTTAGTATGGACTTCTCTGATTCGACACATTTTCTTCGTTCTGGTTTCCTCTACCAGTCGAAGTGTTGTAGCCACCTCTACTTTTGTCGAACCACTTTCCTTTGCCTTTGGTTTCTTTTGTTGAATTTGCCTGCAAAGCTACATCACTCTTTGTCTTTCCTACAACTCTTTCATTCATCCTTTGTTAACGAGATTCAAGTGTCCCTTGAAGCTCTTCCTTTGTCAATTTGGAAAAATTTGTCCCTTCTTCGATAGCCACCACCACGTGGACGAACTTAGGAGCCAAAGATCTCAAAATATTTGAAATAACATCCCTTGTTGTTAATGCTTCTCCACATATCTTGATTTGATTAACTAGTTTTGTAACCCTAGTGAAGAAATTAGATATGCTTTCATTGTCTTCCATCTAAAGTAAATCATACGTTCTCTTGTGAGTTTGTAACCTCACCTCTTTCACCTTTTCTGCACCTCCAAAAGATTTCTCAAGAATATCTCAAGCTTCTTTTGAAGATTCTGTATCACTAACCTTTTCGAAGTTGTCTGGGATGAGATATTCATGAATTATAAAGAGAGATTTATAATTATTCTTCTCTGATTCTGTGTGTTCTTGATTTTCTTCTTCTGAAGCGTCTTCTTCAAGCTCTTTTACTTTATCCTTTACAAGATCCCACAGACCTTGACAACGAAATAAAACCTTCATCTGCTTGCACCAATTCTCACAGTTATCTACTTTCAGAATTGGAAGACTTGCTGGATAATTCGCATTCCCATAGCCCACTACCATCGTGAATTCTTCTTCTACGATCGTTCTTGATTATTCTTTCCTTGAATCGATCAACCGGAGCTCTTGATACCAGATGTTGGTAATCCACCAAAACCCATGATGAATTTCTATCAATGTTGATCAACAAGATTGATATCACCACACAATGATAATGAACAATTAAAGAAAGAGGAAGAAGAAAGAATTATTTTCTGCAGAGTTTCTCTCTACCCACAAACTGTGAAAAAGTTTATTATTCACTTTGCAACTGCAAAATACCGTGAATGAATTCAATTACAAAAAATAGGGGTTACTCCCTCTATTTATATATTTAGGTTAGCTTGCTCCCTAAGCCAAATCAAATATATTTTATTTTAGATTTAAATCAAATCTATCTAAATCTAAAATCAAATATGTGTAACAAACTATTTCCACACTCCTAAATAAAATCTAATCAAATATTTTCTGACACAAGTAATTATATTCAAAATTATTTACAAATTCAAACAATGGAACCTAATTAATTACCACTCCATTCCATTTCATTCCATCACATACCACCGTCTATTAATTAGTTCTCCGGGAAGATACGTATCGACCAGTCCGTATTATATCGAAGGTAAATAAAACTGGGTCTGAGAGTTCGGAGTCTTCTGACTCCATAGAAGAGTGGTCTGAAAACAACTTGGATGGTATTGTAAGCAACGTATCGGAGGGGTTTAGGGATCTTCCAGCTCAGGGTGTTCCGAAAAAAGGCGTACAACAATTCCATTGTTTATCCTCAGCTCAATGACAAGATTTTGGCAGAAAGGAAAAGTGTTAAGTGGTAGGTGGCGTTTTCGATACGGCATTAGGTAAAGTAAAAGAGAACAAATGCTATGTTGGTAATGCTAGTGGGCCCAAGCAAGAGGTAATGTCAACATCTGTTGATAATGGTACTAAGGTTGAGTGTTCGCTTGATACTTTCTTTAAGGATGATTTATCTAATCTTGATTGCCACGTGGAAAGTAGAAGAAGGGAACCCAAAAGATTAAAATTTAAAAATATGGTGGACCTAGGAGGGTTGGTATCCAAGAGGCCCTATAGGCCCATTTTATGAGGAAAAATAAGGGTGTCAAGTATGGGAAATCAAAACGGGTTTGTTCTAATCTACGGATCCTGGATCTGTCTCCGACAACCATTTTTAATTGCCCCAATTTTAATATTGTTGATCCTCTATCGCACGCGAATTAAATCCGAGTATTTTTAAAACTGTAATATAGCGACAATAACTATAGTATTGTTATTAACCAACAACATTAACTATGAATGGGGGTTTTAATGTTCAAATATAGCATAAAATAAGTGATTATCAAAATAAGTTGAAAGGTCAATCTGCTAATTCAGTTCCTACCTATCATCGGTCATTGTAATTCCAACCTCCTAAGAGGATTATCTATTCCTATTATATTATAATACCCACTGACAAACTCAAATGATAGTATAAGTTGTATGTTCCTATTATCTGAATTAGGCAAATGAGATTAAGTTTCATGAATTAAGCAAACATGAATTAAACGGACATGATAACGAATTAAGCAAACGATAACGTGACTATGGTTAGGATCATACAACCAATCGAATTAAATCAATATACTCTATGAAATTTGGAATAAGCAAACAAGAATCATAGAATAAAATTGAAAGGAATAAAAACTGAATAGAAATTATTATAACCTCGAGGTGTCGGAAACTGAATTCAGCAAATCAACAAGATGGATTAGTTCTCCATGAAAATTAGTACAAGAGCAAAATTATTTCTTTATCGTGTGAAGAAGGTGATGAAAAATACCAAGGTTTCCTCTCTATTAGAAAACAGGGTTTCAAATTATAACCCAATTGGGTCAAATACATAACCCAGGCCCACAACAAATGACCAAAAATAAATTATAAATTTAATGCTGCAACTTCAACGGGTTTTTCAGGTTTGCTACATTCCTAATCAGCTTCTGATTTCTAAATGAAAATACTCTTTATCTTAGCTTTCCAACTCATATTAGAATGCGTCGATCCGATACTCATAGCTCCAGTTATACATTTTTCCGTGAAAGCTGCTAAAGTTGAAAATTAAATACAAAAATAAAAAAAAACAAAAATAAATTAAATTAGAAAAACATTATAAAACATAAAAATAAACAAAGCAAAATATAGAAATGCTTAAGTACAAACATGGAAGAATGTACATCAAAATGCACTGATCAAATTCCCCCACACTTGAACTTTTGCACTCCGAGCAAAATCAAATCAAAACTCGAGAAAGCACGAAAGCATCATCAGTTACTCATTCCAGGCTACACTCTTATTCGGTTAAGATTGCATTGATAGGTACTAATATTGCACACTAAGGATATCGTAGGAACACTAATCCATAATTGTGTATACAAAATCCTCCTACATATAAAAATCAATCTGAATCATGTTATTATACCTAAGCCTAACTTACTCATCCTCTTCTCTTTTATTCTGCCGCAATCACATTAAGCCTGTTATCTCCAAACACTCATAGTAAGGCGAACGGTTAGTGACGTTGATCCTTTTTGCACGGGGTTCTGGTACCTAAGTGGTATAACCCTTTGCTTACCAAATTGTAGTTGAGGGGGATCAGACTGTAATCTTCCCTACAAAGTTCAACACTAGAAACCTCTTAACCAACCAATAATGGGTCTTAAAATCAAACTTTTGTAGGTTCCACAATCGTTGGGTTAAGTGACCGGGTGAGGGTCACCAAACTTAGAAGGTGCATTCCTTTTTTTGTTTCTTTTTTTTTCAAATAAAACTTGGATCACTCACTTATTTTTATCGACTTCCTTACGTAGAGCATGTGCGAGATGGTTCCGACTGCAAAGATAAACTACTCAAGAGAAGAATGAGAATTCAAGGCTATGTAATAATTAGTATTCAAATTAACTTCCATATGTAGGAGACTTATGGTATTAAGACGATATCGATATTGTGAACTTTTCCCAACTCTCACAACTAACCTCAGATTAATATATAGCCTAAATTTTCAAGAAAATGCAAAGTGTTTCTAAATTATTGTTTTTACTTAAATAAAAGAAACAAAGAAAAATAAAAAACAAATAAACCAAAAGAAAAATAAAGAAAAAAAGATGATTCACTCCCCCACACTTAAAATATGCATTATCCTCAATGAAAGAAACAAACATAAAATAAGAGAGATGAGAGAGGAAAGAACACACCGAGCAGTCATGGCGGATATGTGATCACATAAGTAGACTTTCCCAATGAGAGATATTCTACAACTTCCTCTTCCAATGTGGGGCTCTCATGGAATAGCTTGAGGAAGTGACCATTGAGTTTAAAATTTTTATCAATGCCTTCACATTTTATTCCAAGATCAAAGAATGTTCTTCTAAAAATAAAGGTGTCAAATGCGCACGTGAAAGTGATGTCGTTCCCCACAACATAAAAGATCAATGGTTGAAGGGTTGCCTCAATGCTTTTGTCTCATCTGAAAGTACCTTATGCATACACAAAGGTGAATAAATATCAAGAATACCAGTCAAGGTCCATCCAATTCCCTTTTTATGTTTCTTCAAAACCTGCAAAAACTTATTTTCTTAATTAAAATCAAGGTTAGAAGAAATTGTAACTGGACATTTTTCATTCCTCTCTAAACAAGCATAATTCATATTTTCAAGAAGTGGTTTCATCTCTAGAGAAATTGGTTGTTCAATGGACCGTATGCTTGGGGAAGCCAGGATTTTAATAGCTTTATCTACATGAACAACTTCATTTATAACCTCATGTACAGTAAGTAGGGGTGTTCGTGGTGCGGTTTGGGCGGTTTTGACGCAAAAAATCATCCGAACCACGAGAGAAAAATGTGTGCGGTTTGGTGTGGTTTGGTTCGATTTTAGAAAAAAAACTAAACCAAACAAACCAATGCGGTTTTGTTCGGTGCGGTTGGTTTAGTTTTTTACAAATATTTTGTTTAGTCATACATACACATATAGATGACAACATAACTTTGTATTTTGTCATTCATACACTATCAAATAACAATAAAACTCATCATATTTGGACAATAATTTTCTATTTAATATGTAAAAATTAGATTAAACAAAAGTGAAATAATAAAAATAGAATAATAGAATAAAATAATGTCAAAAATATTATAATGAAACAAACAAATACAAGAGATGAGAGATTAGTGAAGATGAAAAAGAAAGAACATAAGAGTGAAGACATTAGAGATAAATATGTGCGATAAAATGAAATTGAAAGAGACAACATTTGCATAAAAATGAGAAGGTTAAAAAGAATGAATATAATATAGTAGACTCTAGAGAAGAAGAGGCAAGATGTAAGTGGTGAAGATGAAGCAATAATGCTATGAGATATTTAAGAAGACTGAAACTGAAACCATAAGTGTAAGGATGAGAAAATTGTTCGTAATCATAAGATAATATATAATAGGTTTAGGTTTGAGTTAGATGAGAGTTAAGTAAAATTTAGGTTGTAACATAATGCAGTTTGATTGGGTTTAGTTCGGTTTACGAAATACAAACCGCAAACCAAATCGAACCATGCGGTTTTGTTAAAAGATGGCCCAAACTAATCCAAACCAGATGTGTTTTTTGCGGTTTCAGTTTGGTTTGGTTTGGTTTGTGATTTTTTATTGGGATGCTTTGGTTTTGAACACTCCTAGCAGTAAGAATATCAACTTGCAAGGCAGCCTCAATTTCAGCACAAATAAAGCAAATGTTAGTGTCAGTACAAACATCACAAGAGTAAACATCATCAAAGTAAGACAATGATGGAAAATCATCTGTAAATAAATCAGTACAAGTATCATGAACAGTCTCAGAAAGAAAATCTTTTGGAAAAACATAATTCTCTTCTAAGGGTTGTTGGTTTGATTCTTGAGCTTTTTGCATGACATTCATCAAAGTGGCAAGTTGTCCAATCTGTGTTTACAAAGTCTGCAAAGTATAATCTATTTGTTGTTGATACTGAATATTATTTGCAGCCATTTATTTGACAATGTCCTCTAGTGAAGGTCCAGAAGGTGTAGAGCACACAACATGGAATTCCTTCAAATGCTTATGTGGATCCTCACCTGCAAGACCATTAAACTTTGGCAACAGGTTTATTAAACCAGATTTTAATCCAAAAGGTGCATCAGTTGGAGGATAACCAATACATAAATCATTATAGTCCATATCAAGGGCAACCAACTTCCTTAAAGTTATTTATTTAGCCATGTTATCAACAAACACAAAAATACCAACTATGTTCCAAACAGGCAGAAATAAATAGAAAGGAGGAAAACAAGTAAAAAAATTCAGAAAAATATAAAAACACCAAATTTAATCTACTTAACTCAAATAAAACTTTTGAGATTTTTTTGGATGTTTACGATACTATGAAAACAGTAAAAAATTAATTAAAAATAGAAATCAGACGAATTTGCGATTTAGAGGTTCAAATTATTTTAAAACCTATTCTAAAGGAGTACTGTTCGTCGAATTTTTACTGAATTTCGGGAAACAATTCGGAGCAAATTGAAACAGTAGCTTCTAAACTTACCTGGCAGGCTGGAATATTTACCACTATACTACAACCCGTATTGTAACGCTGAAAATCAACAAACACATAAAAAAAACAATAACAAGAACACTATACCTATGACTCTAATATCAGTTAATAACAACAAAAATTTCCGGCAACGACGCCAATTTGATCCGCTGTCGCATGCGAATCAAAAACGAGTATTTTTAAAACTGTAATATAGCGACAATAACTCGAGTATCGTATCGCGAGGATTCTTGTATTGTTATTAACCAATAGTAGTAACTATGAATGAGGGTTTTTAGTGTTTAAATATAACATAAAATAAGTGATTATCAAAATAAGCTAAAAGGTTAATCTGCTGATTTAGTTCCTACCTATCATCGGTCATTGTAATTCCAACCTCATAAGCGGATTATCTATTCCTATTCTAAATTACAATGCAAAAGGTGTCGGAATCTGAATTCAACAAATCAACATGATGGATTAGTTCTCCATGAAAATTAGTACAAGAGCAAAAGCATTTTTTTATTGTGTGAAGAAGGTGATGAACAATACCAAGGCTGCCTCTCTAATAGAAAATAAGGGTTTCAAATTATAACCCAATTAGGTCAAATAAAAAAATCCAGGCCCACAACAAATGACCCAAAATAAATTATAAATCTAATGTTGCAACTTCAACGTTTTTTTCAGGTCTGCTATAGTCTGAATCAGCTTCTGACTTCTGAATTAAAATCGTAGCTCTTTCTCTTTGCTTTCTAACGCATATTAGAACGTGTCGATCCGATACTCGTAGCTCCAATGAAACTTTTTTCCGTGAAAGCTGCTAAAGCTGAAAATTAAATACGAAAATCAAAATAAACCAAAAATAAACTAAATTAGAAAAACATTATAAAACATAAAAATAAACAAAGAAAAACATAGAAATACTTAAGTACAAACATGAAAGAATGTGCATCAAAATGCACTGATCATTGTCCTTACTTTTCATGGGGACCAGTCTGAAAATTCGTTGATTTGACAAAATAGTAATAAACAGTGGGAATTCATGGACGGTAATGACGGTGATAGTATGTGGAATTTAATTGAGAAATTAGGTGTTGCCGCGGTTGACGCCAGGAAGATTTTTTTATGCAATTCCAAGAAGTTGGAGAAGGAAGTCAGTTTTAGTATAGAGAAGGGGAAGAAGTTTACTAAATTGTCTCAATGATTGTTGGTTTCTTAAATGTTAGAGGGGAGGAAGTGCAGTGAAAAAAAGGTGTATCAGCTCTTTGATTAAAAGGGGGAAGCCGAATATTTTTCTTTTGCAGGAATCTAAATTGTCAGTGCAGCTAGATTGTGTAATCAAGAGCTTTTTGAGCAACGTGGATGTGGGTTATTCTTTCTCCGGTTCAGTTGGGAAATCAGGAGGGATTATCACCTTATGGAGGGAAGGAGATATAAAGGTTATCAACAGCTTTAGAAGGGACGATTTTTTGTGTATCAAAGTTGTTTGGAGAAACGACGTTTACTATGTCCTTAACGTTTACTCCCCCTGTGACTTGGTGAAAAAAATAGGTGCTTTGGAAGGCCATTTTAGATCTTACATATAGAAACAGGGACGCAGAATGGATAATTGGCAGAAATTTCAACGCAGTTTCCAGTAGACGGGAAAAGAAGAGGGTTATGTAGGTTTCTAGAAGTGCAGAGATGATCGATTCCAAGGAGTTCATAGCTGATAGTGTGCTCACGGACGTTCCCTATAAAGGAAAAAAAATTAGTTGGCACAATGGTGATGGCAAATCTAGGGGTCATATCTTTCTCTTTCTAATTTTGAATGTTATTGTGAATAGGTGGGGAATAATGGGTCAACTCATCGGAGATAGGGATGTGTCGGATCATTGTCCAATTTTGTTGGTCAAAGATAGTCTCAATTAGGGCCCGAAACCATTATTATTCAACCACAAATGATTTTCTCACAAAGATTTCATGTCATTTATTGACAAAGAGTGGAAAGAGATTCATGTCGAAGGTAGAGGCAATTTCATCATGAAGGAAAAGCTTCATATTTTAAAATGGAGGCTCATTTGGTTGAATAGGGAGGTGTTTGGTAGATATGATTTAAAGGTGGATGAGAATATGAAGGATATTAATTATGTGATTTAGCGTTAGACAATGATGTGGAGGAAGGGAATGATGAGATCACTCATTTAAGGAAGGAAGGTAGTAGCCTGTTTTGGTTGAATCTCAAAATCAAGTAGATCATGCTTATTCAAAAGGCTAGAGTGAATTGGTTAAATGATGGCGACTCCAATAGAAAATATTTCCATAGTGTTATGAAGGAAAGAAGAAGGCACAATCACATTGGTGTCTTGAATGAGAATGGGCGTATTGTGTATTCGGTCAACATGGTTAAGGAGGCGGTTTTTGATCATTTTGTGAGTAAGTTTAAGGAACCGGATAGGAGTAGACCTTGTTTGGAGGGCATCATGTTTAATTCTCTAAAGGATTCCAATAAGTGTTCTCTTGAAATTCCCTTTACCGAGCGCGAAATAAAGGAAGCCATTTGGTGTTGTGGGGGATCCAAGAATCCTGGTCCCGATGGTTATTCTTTGCTTTTTTATAGAAAGTGTTGGCCTACTATCAAGGATGATTTTAGGATGTGCTTTAATAGCTTCCATTATCGGGGCACCTTATCCAAGGAGATTGTTTCATCTTTCTTGACTTTAATTCCCAAACCTCCTAATCTTATGGGTTTTTGAGGATTTTAGGCCGATATGCCTTGTAGGTAGTCTTTACAAGGTGATCTCTAAGTTACGAGCGGGGAGATTAAAAGGTGTTCTTGATGATATTATGTCATCTTGTCAAAGTACCTTTGTCTCGGGGAGGAAAGTTTTGGATGGTGTTTCGGTGGCCAATGAATTAGTGGACTATGCAAAGAAAGAGGGTGGGGATTGTCTCCTTTTCAAAGTTGACTTCAAAAAAGCATGTGACAAGGTGAATTGGAATTTTTTGAGATTTATTATGAGGAGTATGGGATTTAACAATGTTTGGATGAAATATATGGAATTGTTGGTGTTCAATAGTAGTTTGTCAGTTCTTGTCAACGAGAGTCCTACGAAGGAGTTTGTGGTAGAAAGAGGGTTGAGACAAGGAGATCCTCTCTCTCCTTTTCTCTTTGTTTTAGTGACTGAAGGCTTAACGAGATTGGTTAAGAAGGCGGTGGAGATCAGATCTTACGAGGGTGTTGCAATTAATGGTGATAGTAAGAAAGTCGTCCTTCAATTCGCGAACGATACACTTTTGGTGGGAAAAGGAAGTTGGAATCAAGTAAGGACGATTAAAGCGGTGTTGAGGTCTTTTCAAATTATGTCAAGATTAGGAATTAACTTTCACAAAAGCAAAATCATTGGTAATTGCTTCAAGTTCCTCCGTGTTCTGATCGGTTTCAATCCTAGAAGAATTTCTACATGGAATCTGCTTATTCCTAAGATGAAAAATCGTCTCTCTAGTTGGAAATCTAGGTTTCTAAGTTTCGGAGGTAGGATAGCGCTCTTAAAATTGGTGCTTTGTTTCATATCTATTTTTATGTTATCTTTTTACATAATGTCGAAGAAGGTTTCCAAAGAGTTGTCTAAGATTCAAGCTAAGTTCTTGTGGGATGGTCTGGAGGAGAAAAGAAAAATTCATTAGGCGAAGTGGATAGACATTTTCCTTCTCGTGGATAACGGGGGACTCGATATTAAGAGAATTAATGTCTTTAACAAGGCACTCTTGAACAAATGGACATGGAGAATTCTTGTTGGGTCGGACTCCTTATGGCATAAAGTCTTGAAAGACCATTATGGTGATATTAATATGAAAGTCGTTAGTGGAGGTGGCTATTATCCTAAAGTTTCTTCAACTTCTTCATGGTGGAGTGATCTTTTAGATATTGGGTCGAAAATAGAAGAAGATGTTTTCGTTAAAAACTACAGTTTTTCAGTTGGTAATGATTTTACTACTATGTTTTGGCATGTGCGATGACACAAACGTACTATGCTGAAAGACGAATTCTCGTTGCTATTTCTGCTTTTGTGTTTGCAGAATGTCGCTGTTGCAGATTTTGTTTGTAAGCACCCGGGTGGCTCGTGGCTTTGGCACTCCTTCAATATTCTTGGATCTATTGTTGTTAGAGCTGAGGTCGCTGCAGAAATTTTGAGAATGCGTTTGTTTCTCGTCGACACTGAGTTGAATTCTTCCCTTGCTGACCGCATCTTTTGGCAGCTCGATAACAGTAACTCTTTTTCGGTTAGTTCAGTTTATAATAGCCACGCTCAAGATTTCATTCCCTTTAGCCCTCACAATGAATTCAACATCGCTTTGGACTAGGTTTGGAGAATGGGGATCTCGTTTAAAGTTAAGGCTTTTGGATGGAGATATATGATAAACAGGCTTCCAACCGGTGATCTTCTTGAGCACAGAGGTAACATCTTTTCTCCTTCTTCTCGCTTTTGCGTTTTTTGTGACTTGCATAGAAAGTCTTTGGATCACTGGTTGTTGTATTGTTGTGTGGCTAGTTGTATTTGGAAGGAAATTGGAGTTTGGTTAGGCACTGTTATTGATATTGATAGAGGAGTGGGTTTGAACGGAAATCTTGTGCTTTGGTATAGATTACTGTAAGGAGCTGAAATTAAGGAAAGGGAGAAGGCATGTTTTGGTTTGCAACTTGTTGGAATATATGGATTTTAAGAAACGAGATTATTTTCTGTGGGGTTAATACGAACATCATTGACATGATTTCAAAATTGAAGGCTTTGATTTGGAGATGTTCGTTTATAGGCGATATTACACAACCCAAATGTACTAACTACAATTTTTGTAAAGATTGAGTTTCTTTTCTTTCATAGCTTCATTTGGTGTGTAATTTCTCTTCTTTTGTAACAGACTTGAGATCCCTTTGATCTCGTTTTAATATATTCTCTTGCTTTTAAAAAAAGTTAAAATTAAAAATTAAAAATTTTAATTTCAGAAACAAATAATTTTTATCAGAGAACTGAGAAATAAATATTAAATTCCAAATTCAACGTCTTCATCACCATTAATAGAAAAAAAAATTCCAGGTCATCCTCGTTAATATAAACTATTGCAAGAAAAGATTTGAGATTCAAAAACAAATAGTTATTGTTTCAATGGTTAATAGATCCAAGGCTACCTTTCATGTTCTCTAGAGTTATCTAAGTAAACACCTACAAAAGAAATAAATCAAAAATTGGAATACATGAATTTATAGCATACACAAATAGATTATTAGAAGAATAACGAAAAAATAATTTCAGGATTGTAAACAAATTAATTCTTAAAAGAAGAAAAGAAATTCAGAAATCTGACCTTGTCAACTGAAATCTGATTATCGGGATAAAACAGATTCAAAACTCTGCCTTTGAAAAACAGGAATAAAAATAATTGAGAAAAATTCCAACTGATTGTAATATCGATTAAAAAATTGTCAGCAAAATAACAGAATTGAAGAGGGGAAAAACTTACTTTTCCATTGTTGGGTATCCGAAAATGTTATGACCTGCACTAGTGAAGTCAAATAATGAGTATTCAATATGTTAAACGTATACACGCGATGTAGGAAAATCCTATCAGAGTCGGCGCAATCAATCGGAAGATCCTACTAGAATTAAAAAAATAGGTCTAATAAAAGTATTTGCAACATAGTTTGGATCAATTATAAAGTAAGAACTCATTTTATCTCTAAAAAAATTATTTACGGTTGAATTTAGTTTTGGATAATTAGTTAAAAAAATCAAATCATATTCAATTTCATGTAATTTAATTTGAATTAATTTTAACTTTTTTATTAGAATCAATTTGAATACAATAACTGTACTATATATTACACATAACATAACCGTTACTGTGTTTTGATAAAATAAAGATAAATATTACTTTTGAAATAAATAAAAAAGGTACAGTTAATATAAGAAGTTTCTTAAATCTTAGAATTATCAATTGGTTCTCTTTGAAAGGAATTAATTTGTTCTCTATCAAGAGTATAAGTTTCTCAACTGTTTTTACTAACTCATTACACAGGATGTACTGATTTTTAGAGGTCGTTTAAATATTGAGGCCCTGTGATGTATCATTATTTACACATGTACAAGGTCAACATTGAATTTTATGGTTGTTATAACAGGTAGGCCGAGCTAGGCCGAGCTACATCTTTTAAGAGAAATGTAATTTTTTGTTGAGAGTGAGGTATGGAGGTGGCGTGAGTCGAATAATGGAGTTTATTATGTCTTTTTTGCTCACTCTTATTTTTTGACCTGAGTGTCTTTCGCTTACTCTTATTTTCCAGTTATTTGGCATAGTCGGGCCACTTCTAAAATGATTTTTTTCTTTTGGTAGGTTTTTCATAACCGTATTCCAACCAGAGACAACTTACTTAAGAGGGGTGTCCCTCTGGTCTTTAAGACTATTTCATGTTCTTTATTTTGTTTCACACTGAGTCGTCCTCCTAGATACTTGTGACCTATGATGTTGTATTATCAGTTTGATTTAAGTTTTTTTAGGTGGTTGGGGTGGTGTGTTGTTTTTTGTAGGGAGACCTTGACCTTTTTCCATATATTTATTCCTTTGATTGGAGGCTATATGACTAGAGGGGGGTTAAGGATGATTTGGAATACTGTGGTTTGTCGATTTGGAAAACTCGAAATAATATAGTTTTTCTAGATCTTCGATGACATCAAAAAACGTGGAATATATGTGCATCTATTTTCCATGAAAATAGTATCTTAGGAGGTTTGTTGCCTAACCTGTTGCACATGCTTTGAAGCTTAGTGGAGGCATATCAAATGAAAAAAGTCCCATCAAGCAGGGTGGAAAAGGGAAAGGCAAGGAAGTTTCCAAACCCAAACCTACTGCTCCTACTTTAGAGCCTAGTGGAGGCATAATAAAGGAGGGTACTTTTTTCCATTGCGGTAAGATTGGACATTGGAAGATAAACTTCCCAAAGTACTTGGAAGATAAGAAGAATAGAGTAGAAACTTCAAATTCAAGTTTTTTTGTTATAGAAATTAATTTATCTACTTCTGCATCATGGGTATTAGATACTAGATGCGGTTCTCACATATGTACCAATGTGCAGGGGCTAAAAGGAGTAGAGAGTTGGCAAAAGGTGAAGTTGATCTACAAGTTGGAAATAGAGCAAAGGTTGTTGCTTTAAGCATCGGAACTTATGTATTAACTTTACCTAGTAGTATAATAACTCAGTTAGAGAACTATTATTATGGACCTGCAATTAGCAAGAATATTATTTATGTTTTTTGTTTGGACAAGTTTAGTTTCTCATTCTTAATAAAGAATAGTTGTTGCTCTATTTATTTGAATGATATATTCTATGTTATTGCATAAATGAACAAAGAAATGTATGTCCATAATCTTGAAATGCAAATTTATAACATTAATACTAAAATGATTAAACATAATGAGTTAAATCCAAGTTAGCTTTGGCATTGTCCCTTAGACCACATAAATGAGAAGTGCATTTCTAAACTCCAAGAAGCTGTACTTTTAGACTCTTTTAATTATGAATCATATGAGACATGCATATCTTGTTTAACTGGAAAGGTGACAAAGTCCTCATTCACAGGAAAAGGTGAAAGGGCTAATGATCTTTTGATCCTCATATATACTGATGTATGTTGACCATAAATATATTAGCCATAAGAGGTTTTCAATACTTCATCATATTTATTGATGGTTCAATAGATACGATTATGTGTATTTAATGAAACACAAATCGGATACCATTCAAAAGTTCAAGGAATTTAAGAATGAAGAACAAAACCGACTAAGTAAGAATATTAAAGTTCTTCGATCAGATGGAAGATGTGAATATTTAAGTCTGGAGTTTGATGATTATCTAAAAGAGTGTGGGATTGTATCCCAACTTACTCCTCTTGGAACACCACAATAGAATTGTGTATTTGAGAGAGGAAACCGAACCTTGTTAGACACGGTCTATAACATCTCGAATTTATTAAATAGTATTTAATTATTTATTATTTTATTTTATTATTTTAATTAATTATTATGAGATATAGTAATTAATTAAATTGTATGGTTTTGTGTTTATATGACTACTTTTGGGTAATTGGGTCATAGAATGTGATAAGAGAAATAAGCTATTGGACCTAACTATAATGAATAGAAGTAATAAGGAGGTGTGTGCAAATAAGCCAATTAGTTAAATTATACTAGTTAGTAAGTGAACTAGAATTAGATATTCATTTTTGAATAATAAGAGAAGATGAGAAATGCTCAAGAGAAGAGAATAACAAGAGGGAAGGAGAAGGAGAATAGGCAACCCTAGAGTATTCAACCTAAAAGGTAAGGGGAAGAATCCTTGTTATTATGGGTATGTATGGTATGAAATGGGTAGTAACATTATATGTGTTGTTGATTTCAATTTCTAGATCTAAAATCTCACATGTCAGAGTTTGTGTAGAAATTCATGAAATTGATAGGAATTGATGTGTTGAATGGAATAGAATGTGTACTCTCATGTTATAATGATATGTTGTTGCTAAAATTGATAAGCATGATAAATTTTGGTGATTTATGGTGTTTCTTAGAAGAATATTTGTGTGAATTATAAGTTAAAAATGCAGAAAAACTAATCATGTTTTCGCAGTTTGAGTCAACTCAAACTGAAGGGGGGTCGACGCGAGCTAACCTGCAAGGAAAGGAATTGCTGTTAAACCATTTTGCATCGACTCATAAATTCCTTGCATCGAATCATTCTTTGCGTCGACTGATAAGTGCTTTACGTCGAATCATCCAATAATTTTTGACAAATTTTGTAACGGCTATAAATTTTGAACCGTAACTCTGTTTTAGGTGTCGTTCGAATCGTTATGAAGCTAATACAACGATCTATAAGATAGAACAAGATTTTTTGGTATTATATTATTGGATCATTATGTGATTTGTGTAAAATGACATGTATATATGTATATGTATGTCATGAATTTGGTGAAATATGAATAACATGAGTTAGTATCGTTGCTAAATACTATTCGTGATTTGTGATGATGAAGAATGCTATATGTTATTTGTGATGTGTGGTGATGGTGAATACTATGTGTGTTGTTTTGTTGGTGATGATACCATGATACATGTTTGTTTGTGCAAAGGTGGATAATTCAAAGTGTTGAATTATTGTGATATGCTTGAATAATTAAGGTTGGTGATAATGTTAATTGCATATGTTGCTAGTTAATTGCACATGCATTCATGGGGAGATTGAACTCCTATTAGTTTCTTTGATCCATGTGTGGAAATAGAAGCGGTGAAATATATGTCCATATTGGTGGGCTTTGGTCTTGTCTGGATCGGGAGCGAGGTGAGTTTGATGTTAATGATGGTACCACATGCATGAGTTGTAACACCCTTCTAAATACCCCCGCGATTTATAAAATATTTCAGAGTTAACATGTATTAAAGGGCGTCACAATTAATTAAAAACATAAAATTCCAATAATTATGCCATGCTTAGCTGAGGAACATAAATTCAACCAAAAATTAATCAACACATGTTTAACACAGCGAAAATTATTTATTCAAAACTTGGATAATTCAAAACCAAATAAATACCATCAAAAGGTCAATGTCTTAATCCATAAAAGTAATTATCCAACTAAAACAATTAAACAAATTAAGAGTTTAATAGTAACTTTAAAGACAAACGTTCCCCAGTGTTACAAGACCAGAGCATGACACTGACACTCGATAAAATAATAGCACAGCTCTACGAGCTATCCTCACCAACTCCTAAGCCGCTAAAGCTTCGATCTGAAATCATCAAAGTAAGGGTGAGACTTCATCATAATTAAAATGCATTACAAATTCATAAAACAACAGAGTTTCATAAGCTATTATTCCACCCTATTAGCATATTCAGATTTAATCATTCATTCCACAACAGGAGTCATCAACATACATCACACACACAACAACCAAATTATAACACTGGAATTTATCCTAACATGTTATAATTCATACAAATCCAATGCAAGACTCTATGCATGTGGTACCAAAAGTGAACTAAGTCACACACTGATCAATAATCACGTGGATACAATTACATCGATTCGTCCATAATCATCCGGACATGAATCCAGCCTAACCAACCATAATCACCCGAGAACGGTTATTGGCAATACTCACTAATTCCACACAATGAGAATTAGCTACCACCAGAATGTATATGCATGAACATCATAAAAGCATGAAACATTCAACACAGGTTATGATAACATCATACATCATAAACCATCATCAATTCAAAACATGATAACCATCATTTATCATAGACATAATCAAACAGCATAAGCATGCATAAGCAATTACTGCAACATTATCACCAAAACATGATATCAATCAACTATCATGAACATCACCAATAGCATAAACATGCGATCACTTACTCATCAATTAGTAATGCTATCACCAACATACACATATAGTCATCATTATACACACAGACATAATCACAAAACAACATAGCATTGCCTACCCACAAATTATGCAAGGTACGAATAACCACAAATTCGGAAAACCAACACTTTCCAAAATAAAACCAAGTTACCATTATTTTCTTTATTTCACATAATAGACTATTTAATTTAAGAAATAACATCCAAAACGGCGATTAAAACGGACTTACGGTTTGAAAGTTATGAATTTTTAAAGTTTAGTATTTTTCAAAAAGTATCAGCGGTAACCGGTTCCTCCAGGGGAGTAACCGGTTCCCACTATCATAGTGAAAACACACTGCTGGAAAATGTATGGGGCACCCGGTTCCTCCCAGGGAATAACCGGTTCCCACATTTTATAAAAATCAATTTTTTGGAAAATGTACTAGGAACCTAGTTCCTCTCAGGGAATAACCGGTTCCCGCGAATCATAAAAATCAATCTGCTGGAATTTGTATGTGGAACCCGGTTCCTCCTTGAGGGTAACCGGTTCCTGCGATGTCTGTAGCAAAAAATTTAATTTTGACAGCATTCATGGTTTCCCATTCATTCCAATACAAACCACACCACAATCAACACCAAAATAATTCATCAAACAACATAATAATGCAAAAACAACATGAATCAAAATCACAAACAACCCTATAACATGTAATGGACTCAATTTCACACAATTAGGCATTTTAGGATCAAAACTCATAAACCTAGAAAATTCTAAATTGGGATTCTCAACTACTCAATCAATCATATCGTTCTCAAAATCGATAAGGAATAATAATCAGAGAAAATCACCCCTTACCTTAGCAAATTCCTTGAATCCTTGACCTTTTTGGTGTTCCTCTTCCTCTTTGCCTTTTCTCACTTATCGTACGATCTATTCTTCTCACTTTTGGCTTTCTAACTCTTTTCTTCTTATTTTCCTCTTTATTATAATAATAACAATAAAAATAAGGTTATGGGTTTTAACTTCACACACCCCTCACTCCTACTCACTACACCACAATTCCAATTCTTTCTCTTTATTTATTTTAATTCCAAAATTACCAATAATTCAATTTTTAATTAAATAAATAATTAAAAATTCAAATTATTTAATAATTGAAAATATTGGGGTGTTACAACTCTCCCCTACTAAAAGACTTTTCATCCTCGAAAACATACCTTAGATGAAAAGTTCCGGGTAAGAGTCCTTCATCTGACTTTCCAACTCCCAGGTAACATTACCACCTGCTAGTCCTCCCCAAGCTACTTTCACCAAAGCTATCTTTTTACCCCACAATTGCTTCAACTTCCGATCGTCAATCCTCATAGGAAATGTTTCAACAGTCAGATTATCTCTCACCTGTATATCATCTACCTGAATCTCATGAGACGGATCAACAATGTACTTCCTCAACTGAGATACATGGAATACATCATTCAAATTTGCAAGTGACGGCGGTAAAGTAATCTGATAAGCAACCTTTCCAACCTTCTTCATAATTTGGAACGGACCAATAAAATGCGGAGTTAACTTCTTTGACTTCAAGGCTCGATCAATACCAGTCATAGGAGTAACTCGCATAAACACATGATCTCCTTCACTAAACTCGAGATTCTTCCTTCTCTTATCATGATAACTCTTCTAATGACTCTGAGAAGCTCTAATCTTCTCTTGAAATCACCTTAATCTTCTCTAAGGTTTGTTGGACAATCTCTGGCCCAATCATAACACTTTCTCCAGATTCATACCAACACAACGGTATTCTAAACCTCCTACCATACAGTGCCTCAAACGGAGGCATACCAATACTCGAATGAAAACTATTGTTGTAGGTAAATTCAATCAAGGGTAAGTAACTATCCCAAGCTCCACCTTTCTCCAACACACAAGCATGCAACAAGTCCTCTAACGACTTAATCGTCCTCTCCGTTTAACCATCTGCGGATGATAAGCAGAACTTAACCTCAACTTAGTACCCAAGGCTTCTTGCAACCCTGTCTGGAACTTAGACATAAACCTCAGATCTCTATCCAACACAATACTGGCAGAAATACCATGCAAACTTACAATCCTCTCAACATACAACTGAGCCAATTTCTACATCGGATAATCCATTCTCATTGGTATAAAATGAGCATATTTCGTCAACCGGTCCATTATAACCCAAATAACATCATAATTCTTAGCCGTCCTCAATGGTTCCATCAATCTCGATGGTTTTTGATGTTCGACTTTCGACTTTTGACAAATCAAACAAGCATACACAAACTCAACAATTTCCTTCTTCATTCCAGGCCACCAAAACAACCTCTTCAAATCATGATACATTTTAGTAGCACCAGGATGAATACTCAATCCTCTACGATGTCCTTCCTCCAGAATACTTTTCTTAAGTTCGGCAATATCCAGAATACACACCCTATCTCCAAATATCATAACACCATTCTCATTAATTCGGAATTCACCTCTTTGACCTTGGTTGATCAACGTCAATCTATCCACTAAACCAACAAAAGATCTCTGTCTGATTCGAAACTCATCAAGAATACCACTAGTCAACTTCAGCATACCCAACTTAACACTATTATGAGTGTTCTCACATACTAGACTCAAATCTCTGAACTGCTCAACTAAATCCAATTCACGCACCATCAACATAGACGTATGTAAAGTTTCCTACTCAACGCATCTGCAACAACGTTTGCCTTACCAGGATGGTAATTCAAACCGAAATCATAATCCTTCAAAAATTCTAACCTAATGTAAGGGATCGAGGTAAGGGAGTCTATTACGCGAGGGAAATGGATTAGCACCTCACATGCCTGTAGTACTCTACGGTATCCACTTCTATTTTCTAGCCAAGGGGTGTGATATATCTATCTATAACTTAATCGCTACAATGCATGAGAAAAGAAAAGGAAAATAAAGAAAACACGGGGAAAAGAAGGAAGTATTTACAAATTTTTGTTCGATTAAGCCCCGTGACAAGATGCCTACGTATTCCCTCGTGCAATGGGAAAGTCAAAGCGCCATAGCTCGGCTAAATTGTTTTGGTAGGTTTTGTGTTTTTTACTTATAAAAAAGGTTTTAAACACAAAAGAAAGGTGCCCGTAGGCGAAAAAGTTTTGCATTGGTTGGTTGTTTTTAACTTTAAGAAAGGAGTTTTGAACCATTATTAAGTGTTTTAGTTTTCAAAAGAAAAATAAAATAAGTTGTAGTTTTAATTACATGCAAGGATGAAAAAGAAGCAAGCAAAACAAAAAGGAGACTAACTAGTACTAACCCTAATGTCATCATGCAAAGATTGGACCTATGGTTGAGGATGAAGGAAATCTCTACCTATGTTGATATGCCAAGGATGTATATCTTAATGTCTAGGCTCGAGAGCTATCCTAACAGAGCGGTCCTAAGGGAAATCTATCCTAATGTCCTTCTTGGTTGTAGAACCCAAGGATTCAAAGGAATGAAGCAATCAAGTGCTTTGGAAGAAGCACACAAGCAATGCAATGCACAAACAAATGTCATGGAAGCGTGGGAAAATGAGGAAGTCCCATAGCCTACAACAGCAAGCCGAGGGCCAGAAGCAACCAGGAGCCAACGTATTCCGATAAAGGAAGCAACACGATTCGCGTGTACTGAGTTGACACAGACTAGAACTGTGCGGGGGTTGATTTTGAATCCTTTCGCATGCCTGTCATATCATCATCATATGTGTATCAATAAGTATCAAAGCGGGACTTTGCTTGGTGGTGCTGCTTAGAAGTTTTCCTAACCACTATTGACCTATGCAAGTACAAATGTAAACACACATGACCTGAAGCGCCTCCCTATGCAAGAAAGTGGACTTTAAAACAATCCAAACACAAATAGCACACAGAATTACCCTAAACGGGTCTTTAAATAAACCATAGGGGTTCTTGAACATGTTCCAACTACGGAAGCCCCTTCATGCATCTCTATTCCTACTTCTCATGGAAGAAGAAGCTGTAAAACCCTACTTCTCATGATATCTAGAAAAGTTGTAAGAGAATGCAATAAAATGGTGTAGAAAATACCACACGGATGATAATCCGTAAAGTACTGCAATAAAAGAAATACTCCAAAAAACTACAAGTACTGTAGTCAAGCAATAAGAGTAAACCGGTGAGAAAAGCACAGAGGCATTAAAGCATAAGCGGAGTGCGCGTTTGTACGCATCCAGAACAATAAACCTATAAAAGATAAAGATCCAGACAAAGCAGACAATGTATTGCACGTTTGTACCCAAAATAAGTATCAAATTATGTGTCCGTACACAATTAATACACATACACCTGCAAGAAAGGAGTAAAACCAAACAAGCAGACTATAGGATGTGCGTTCGTACGCATTCAAATCAAAAGCACCTGCAAGAAAGGAGTAAAAGCAAACAAGCAGCTAATAGGAAGCACGTTCGTACGCAAAAAAATATCAGAATGCACGTTCGTACGAATTCAAATCAAAAGCACCTGTAAGAAAGGAGTAAAACCAAACAAGCCGACAATAGAACGCGTTTTCTTACGTAAACAAAGATCGGAATGCGGGTTCGTACGCATTCAAATCAAAAGCACCTGCAAGAAAGGAGTAAAACCAAACAAGCAGACAATAGGATGCGCGTTCGTACGCAAACAAGGATTAGAATGCGCGTTCGTACGCATTCCAATCAAAATAACCTGCAATATGAAACTCATAATAACCAAACAATAGAATGTACATGCATGTGTACAAGCGATAGAATGTGCGTTCGTACGCATTCAAGCAAATGGATAACCTGCAAGAAGGTGTCAATCCAAACAATATGCAAATGGTATGGGCCTTCGTACGCATACAAGCATTAAAATGCGCGTTCGTACGCATTCAAGATCGGATAACCTACAAGAAGGTGTCAATCCGAGCAAACAGACACTAGAATGCACATGCATGTGTGCAAGCGCAAAATAAGGGTGCTAGAAATCCAAATCTCATGTATAAGAGGTCAAAGTACCTTGCACATGAAATAAAGTTTCATAATTAACAAAGAAAGTGCTAGAAATAAAGCACCGAATGCAAAACCGATTGAAGATATGCAAATAAACTAGTATAAGCATGTAAGAAATGAAATAAAATCACAAAAATTGGCTTGGGAAGGCGGTTTTCTGAAATCGGACAAAAAAGTCTACTTCTCGGAATCAATTAAGAATCGCATAGTTGCTTGCAAAAATATCAACAAATTAAAAAACGTGAGCAATTTTAATTAATTCCGAGTGAAAGTGGCATTTTTCGGACCATAAAGTGACGGGGAAGCCACTATGTTTTAGGCATGTTGTGCTCAAAATTTTGTTCCGAAACCTCCAAAAACGGTTCCGGAATGTGCCAAAACATAGGAAATATATACCGTTACTTCAGACTTTTAAGGAAAAGTGAGTGTCGGTGCATGAAAATGCTAAAAAATGCTTACGGAAACACAAAATCAATGTTTTGAATTAAATTCTGATTCACCTTTTGCTTTGGTTTTTAAATGTGATAAGAATCGGGTTTTAATTCACTACATGTAATTAATAAGCCAAAACAAAATGAAACACAAGTTATGTACAAGTTTGATTGAAAATCGGATCAAAAAGTGTGTAAAAATGCATTTTAATGCATGTTTTATGTACATTTTTATGACATTAAGATGGATGAAATGCAAATGTATGTGATGTCATATGTAAATGACATATACACAATGAAAATCCTATCTAAATTCTGATTCACCTTTTGCTTTGGTTTTTAAATGTGATATGAATCGGATTTTAATTCACTACATGTAATTAATAAGCCAAAACAAAATGAAACACAAGTTATGTACAAGTTTGATTGAAAATCGGATCAAAAAGTGTGTAAAAATGCATTTTAATGCATGTTTTATGTACATTTTTATGATATTAAGATGGATGAAATGCAAATGTATGATCATATGTAAATGACATATACACAATGAAAATCCTCTAAATTCTATGCAAAAGAATCAAGTATGTGATGTGTGTTGGTGTTGTGAATTCATACATGTGAAAAAGTGAGTCAAAAGTAAGGTTTCGACACAGTTTAATGTCACAAAATTAAATACCAACACATAAACTTGAATCAGTTATTCCATATATATATATATATATATGAGTATGTGATGATGTAAATTATGTCCTAAGTGTGAGTTTAGATGCATTATGTACAATGCAAATGTTACCTACACCTAAAATGCAATGAATACCACATTTCGACACAATTGTGTACACTAATAAAGCTTTGATTCACATAATTCAATGCACTTTAATCAACCTATATGCTCTATCATACATGAGCATGTGATAGATAATGCAAAATGCACAAATAAGTGGCCTAAATGCAAAGAAGAATAACTACACAAGTGTAAGTGTGTGTTATGTATAATATTCCTTCACAACGACACACTTTAACGTCACAAAATCGGAATCAAATCAAAGAATTCGACAATATAAATTCAAGAATTGGAATCCACACGGAATTTGCAATCAATTCGACTATTCAATTTCAAGAAAAGCTAAAAGTGAAAAATCACTTAAAATAAGTGCTTAATTGAATTAATCACTTACTTGAACTTGAATTTTGAGTCAAATTGAAGAGGAATTCCTTGCACACTTCAAAAAAATACCAAATCTACTTACAATTGATGATAATAATCGAAATCGGAGCTTGAATCCTTGAAGAATTGGGGAAAATTGATGAAAATAGGCTTGGAAGGCCTTCCTTGAGCAAAAAGGAAGAAGAACCGAGCAAGGAGAGTAGAATACAGGGATGACCACGTGAAATAGCGGTCTGGACGTGCTTGTAGAACAGAGAGCTCTGATCGAAGGAGCACTAGGCGGAGGGAGCAATCGCACGATAGAGAGAACCGAACGAGTTCCAGTCGGAAAGGGGGGGAAATAACCGGTCTTTCCGGTGAGGGGAGGTGACCGGAGTGGTTGGCCGGTGGCTGTCGGTCGGAGCTATGGCGGCGAGCGATGGTCGTCTTGGGAAAAGGAGGGTTGATCGATTGGAGTAAGAGGAGGGAAGGCCTAGTTTTGAATTTTGTTTGATTTTGCTTTGTATGAGTTTTTGAGAGAATTAGAGAGAATTGAGAGTGATTTCAGGTAAAATTTGAGAAAATGATTGTGTGTCCTAGAATTGTAAAGGCAAAAATTTATTTATAGTGTGAAAATTTGGGCCTTAGAGTTCCTTGGAACCACAATCAAGCCCAAATCGCGATTATCCGAATAATTGTCGTAATTAATTCAAAACAGCCCGATCCGTGCGAAATTTGAAGTCGGACTCTAAACTATAAATGTCCAGCACGCGATTTTATTTGCGTGAGTCAAAATTTTGAATCAATCAGAAGAACGGTCCAGGCGAATTTTTGAAGTTTCAGCACAATTTTCAGGCGTCTGACACATGCAGAATTTTCATTGTGCTCTTCAGAGAAATTTCCTCGAATGAGGGTATTCTGATCAAAATTCGAACTTGAGTATCTATGATACAAATGAAGCCAACGAAATTTTTGAACTTTTGGCATTGGTCCCACCTCGTTTCGATAAAAATCGAGCGAGATATGATTTTTTGAAGTTCGCGTATTAGACGAAAATTGCTCGGTTCAGCTCGAAAACCACTTCGAAGAATAAAAAACTTCTCTTTAATGGTGAAGTATTAGTCTAGATTTGCAAATTAAAGTCGGAGAGGATTTCGATACCGAATTTTAGACACCGGAGACGCTCAGTTTCTATTTTCCATCTAGGAATTACGAAGGTTTTAGTGCACTGAGCGCACGGTACAACACTAAAATTCAGTTTAATCCACTTGATAGATCAATTTCTTTGGGGACCTTCTTCACATAATTTTCTTCCGGCTCGTGAAAGAAAGTTTTAGATAATGATGAGAGGGACTTTCTCGTCAAAAATCGACAGAAAATACCCGACGAGCTAAGAGATATGCCTTCTGGAGCTCCCGAAATGCACTAAAAACCCAAAATTCACTTTTTTTGAGAAATAAGCAAATTAATTCTTTTTCTTGACGAAACGGCCTCCGATCTGAACAGATAAACTGGAGAATAAATTTATATGATCCCAATGCTTATGGAACCAAACCAAAATAGCCTTCTGACCAGAAAATATTGTTATAGCCATACGAACTAAGAAATATCGATTTTTGGCTCAAAATGATTTGAGATAGCCGAAACGCACCGTTTCTTCCACAATTTGAGATACCTTGAACAAGGTAACCTCATGATCAATGCTATGCATGTATATTTATGATAATGCAATTATATGCCAGAAACTTCGAAATGAAGAGGGTAAATTTTGGGGTACAACACACTTACGAATTGTCTACTGGTTCACTTCGCAAGTTAACTTGTGAAACCCCTTTTGTCCAGAAATTCCAAAAACCAGAACTTCAGTACCAAAACTATCAAAATCCTATTTTTCCTACTATATTTACCTACTATTACATCATATACTATTAAATTTCTATAATCTAACCTAATAATCTAATAAAAATTTAGAATTTGAATATAAATAAGTTAAGAAAACTTACACAAAATGGAGGTTGTAGTTGATTTTGGAGGTGTTGGAATGACTTGAAATGATGAGTTAATCTTGGATTGATTGACTTTGAAGTGGTAGAAATTGGAAGGATTTGGAGTAGAGAGGTTGAGTTGGGGTATTTTGAAATAAATGGTATTGGGGGTTCGTCTGTGTATTTTCTAAAACAACACGGAGTCTTCGTAAGTTAACTTACGAATTCCTAAAATAAGGTGAATTCGTAAGGCACTTAAAAATTCACCTTATTTTTTGAAAATCTTGGATTATTTCGTAAGTTCATTTACGAATTCACCTTATTTTGAGAATTCGTAAGTGAACTTACGAAACTTGGGGGTATTTTTGGTTTTTCACCAGGAGTGGGGAAGAAACCCACTAGATGGGTGAAGAAATTTCCAAATTTAATACTAACTATGTTCCTTTTTATAAGAGAAAAATGATTTTTTAGGTTCATTGAATAACTAATATATTTTGTCAATTTATAGTCCAAATACATTGATTATTCAATGAACCTAAAAAATAAATCCTCTCATAAAAAAGAACGGAAATAATATTTAAATATGATCTAAATTATGTAAGTTCAAACACTATTATGATTGTATATAAATAGTCATAATATTTATCTTTATTTTGTACAATACAATTCAAATGATTAATATAATCCTTATTTTTTTATTATTCTTTCTTTCTCTTTTCAATAAAGAGTTGAGTGATTTCAAGTACCCTAATTTTATAATATGATTTAAATCAAGTTGAAATGTGATTCAAATTAACATGACCAATAACTAAAAATAAAAAAGATAAGGTGATTCTAGTCAAGAAAAAGGATGATTCACATTAGTATATATTTCTAATAAAACAATGACTCAAATTAATTGAATTATATATATATATATATATATATATATATATATATATATATATATATATATATATATATATATATATATATATATATATATATATATATATATATATATATATATGCAAAAGTTAAAAATAAGTATACAAATCACTTCACTATTAGAATTAAGAAAAGGTTGACTGAAATCACTTAAGTTATATACTACTGTGTAAAACCTTTCTAGGATAATAGGCATAGAAAAATTCTTGAGGGACACCAGTTATATAATATTTTTAAAGAAAGACCTGCAAATTTACATCAATTATAACTAGGTCTAGATAATTGTAAATATTAACTATGCATTTACAAAATTAATGTGTCCTAGTTTTCAAACGTATTGCAAATTAATATGCATTAGGATTTCATAAAAAAAATATAAATTTTGCTACATATGGAGACTCTTTGTAAATTAGCAATAATTTAACAATAAAAATAATAAATAAAGACCTTACTTAATCACAATTTAACATGACAAATATTTTTATGAGATCTTATTTACTTATAGTTTAGTCTAGAGAAATTTAAGACTATGTGCGATAACCCGCTTTGTACACCTTCAAAAACGACTCTAATATTATTATGCTTGGAAATATCCGTAGAGCACTTATTGTAGCCCTAACCAACCATAATGCTAAAATAAAAAACCATTCCCAAACTGGATCATGAAAATATCACTTATTAGCAGATAGTTCATATATAAACTAATCATTGGATAGTTCATTTTCAATCTACATACATGTTCTAATTATACTATTCATTACTCAACAATCTATTTTTTATATAAATATCTACCATTTTTATTTTATAGATTTCCATTCAATCAAAAAATTATCTATCAATTCGACAATTCCACTGTAGAAAAATTCATTACCTTAAAAAGAATTAATTTATCTCCTCTAAGAAAATTATATTTAATAAATGGATGTGTGATTAGGTAATTAGTATTTAGCACTTGCACTGGAAACTTGAAAAAAAAAAAACATCAAGAACTTACCTTTGGATTTACAAATGAACGTATCAATTTGAAATTGAAATAATAGTCAAAATATTAAGATCTTATCCATAATATATAAACAGTAAAGTATAAACCAATATTATCAAGAAAGTTTTTCTCAATATAGCATTGAATATTATAACCAGTAAATATAAACGAATCCCAACTACAGTCATAAAAATCTCAAATATCATAATAATACTCTAACCAGGTAGATCAACAATTTAGTAGAATGTTCATTTCTGTTTCTAAATTTGTCAGTTACAATAAATATTAGTAAATTTCTAATTTTGTCACTTAAATTCCAAACATTGTGTGTAATACCATACCAATACATTCAACTATAGTATTCACTCATAGAAGATATACATATTTTTTTCCTCCTATGACTTCCATTCAAAGCAAGAGAATTATGTACTAGTTACAAAAATGAAAAATTAATTTCCTTAATAAGGATGAAATATGTCTCTTCTATCTCATTAGTGATTATTTTTTAAGTATCCATCCAGATATTTTAAGAAAAAACGACATAAAAAACTTGACAATGAATACTCCATATGAAAACCATAACCTAACTAATAGTAGTTAATTTTTATTGTTCATTTAAAATTTCAATTTCTAGCCACTAGAAGTTCTTACTCAGACTCAAAAATATTAATACCATAAGTAATATAAAATTTAGTTTCATTATTAATCCAACTGTATAAAATGTTTACATAAATTTGAAAATAAATATGAAAACAATCTACAAATGTATCCATCAAACCAACTTTTCTAAACCATACAACACACACCTATACTTTGCCATTTGATCAACATCACAACCAAAATAAATATCCCTTATCTTTTGAAAAATATGAAGAGTGAGCAAACTATCAGAACCAGCCTGATGACTCTTCCCAGCAAAGCGGTCCAAATTCAAAGTCTTACTAACTCTATCCAAACCACCATAAATGCCTTCACAGAACTTCACCATATGCTTGACATCATAAATAGCATTGCCAAAATAAACACGAACTAAAACTAAAAAATCGTCAAGATCTTGAGGCAAAGCACGTTGGGTCAGTGCCTTAACAAGGTAACCGAAATCATAAGGACTATGAAACGTAACCCAACTTACGTCCTCGTTACAAACAAGTCCAGATGACATCATAAGTTCAGCAAAACATTTTGAATCAATACCAAATTTCTTATTTTTCGCGAAGTCAATACCTTGACTTCGAAGAAGTTCTATAGAATCATGATTATGGATGTCGTGTGTAACATCAAAATCACAGAAATTAAATTCCCAAATGAAAAAATTAGAAGTTCCGAGATTTGGAAGGTTACCAATGGTGTCGGAGAGAGTGAGTCCAACTTGGATAATATTTAAGTCATCCACATTGGCCTTCAAGAAAGAGTAGTGAGTGTCTGAACTTTGAGAATGAAACGGCAAATCTGTACTATCAGGAAGGACAACAACACCAGGAAACTCAGTGTCCATGGAAATAATTGGATAGGAATCAACCAATGAACTAATCAACTTGAACTCTGATTCAAGGTTGGAGGACCACACCGAACGAATCATGGTTGACGGAGCACAGGAAGGCTTTGTGGACAACATGTTTTTTGCAAACGTTCTGCAACTGTAAAACAAAATAAATTAACAAGTTAGAGTTTAAAATTTTACAATTATAAATAATATTTAGTCAAAAAACAAAATGTTATAATTCATACTAAAAATATAAGTAAGAAGAAGAGAAGATATCACAATTATGAATACAACTTAGTCAATCAGAATTTTTATAAATAATAATCTTTGTAAGATAGATACAATTATTGTATTCATTTGTCTTATTTTATAATATTATAACTATTTATTTATTTATTTAAAAACTTACTTTTGATGAGTATTATTAGTATTTTTTTAAAAAAAATCTATTATTTACATTATATTTTTTTTCATATATATGATTAATAGTTAAAAAAAGACATCAAATACTAATTATCAAATCATGGCATATATGAACAAGTAACAAAAAAAATAATATTAATTATCAATTTGACTAATATAAATAGAGAGGAAAGGGATGGCAGTAAAATAAATAGCAGATATCATCACATTAATAAAACACCGTAGCAAATTATATGAATCGAACACATGAAGGATTTAAATATTTTGATTAAATATATCAAATTTGTTTTAGTTATTTTTTAAGATTCAAACTTTTCCCTTCAAAATTTTCAATACCAATTTTAATCTTTACTTTTTTTACAAAAAATTTATGTTGCATGTTCTAACTAACTTTTTTTCTTAATACATCTTTATAAGACCTTAATTACAAGATTAAGAATACGACTATTTAGTTTTTAATCAATATTAATTTGTCTATAATTTTAAATTCAAAATTAAATTTGATAAACAAAAGAGAAAATAATTTAAATTACTAAATTGTTTTAATTTCGAAATGTATTAATATAATTCATTTCATACCTGAGATAAGAAAGAGTGAAAAGAAAAACTGCAAACAATATCAAATAACAATACCAAATAGACCCAACACCAGAAAAAGTGAGCCAACCAATATCAAAAAGATACTATAATTCGCTTAGAGAATGTAGCATGATGTGTTTTTTCTAAGTTTAGATTAAAATTGATGATAACAAGTTAAAGGAATTAAATTTCAAAGAAAATTTTAAAAGAATTTAAAATGAAAATTAGTATATTGAAATGGAGAAAATTATATTTAACACTTATATGAATTAACAACTCACTCAATAATCCAGAAGAAAAAAAAACTTAATTTCTTGTCATGGAAAAAAAAAACTTACTTAACCAGAGCTTGTACTTAAAATATATAAAAAAGTTAACGAATAAAATTTTAGGTATTTCAATATATATAAATATCAAATAGTAGTCCTAATTAAATGTGTGTGTGTGCAGTTATCGATGAATTAAACATGATATCATGTATAAATGCTTTGTACCTTATTCAACCAAATAAACCATTCATATTATCCTTATGATTCATTATTTGATAGAAATGCAACACAGATAAAAATTAAAGTATTTACTGTATGGATTTGAAAAACTAAATTGGATAAAGTAGGAACCATTTAACCAACTAAAGTATCATGATTGCTATAACCATCTCTCAAACTAAAAAGCAAAGACTCCTTTAGAATTAGAATTCGGCGTGTCGTATTGTCGAATACGTGCTAATGATTGTCATTTGTATGACACGTGTCAAAAAAATTAAATAAATATCGAAAATATCACACAATTGTATTTAAAAAATTAACTTTTTTTTTCTTTGCTTCGATATATTTTAAATCGGTGAACAATATTTAGATGACACTCATACAACATATGTCAATTAATTCAGACAAGATTTTTTTAAAAAAATGGTGTTTTTCTTTTTCTCAACACACTATATTTTCTAGACAAATCTCATGCACAATTAAAAGAGTTAAATATGTATTGAAACAATGTTATCAATGAAGAATTAAAAACATTAATTTTGGTTAGAATATTTTTAACTCTTTTGATCTACTTTTGATAGTAGATGAATAAATGAAACTCAAATACTATGACATATGTAACCGTGTCAGTGTCATAGGTTTTTAATATATTTGTGTTGGAGTGTGTTCGTGTGATGTCACTGTCCTTGTTGGAGTGTATGCTTCATAACTCTCAAGTCTGGAGAACTAAAGTGGTTTGTTGCCCAAGATTCTGAAACTAAAACTTAAGGAGTGGAATAAAAGTACTTTTGGTTCAGTATAGGAAAATGTCACGTCGGATGAGAGTCATCTTAAAGGTATTCAAAGTGACATTGATTCTCTAGAGAAATGCCCATTTTATAGAGGAAGCCTTTTGGAGAGAAAAATCCAGGATAAATTGGCATGCTTGTGATGAAAGAAACACGAAAAAAATTTCATAGATATGCTAGAATCAATAACAGAACAAAACAAAACTCATATCTTCTCTTAAAATCAATAATGTTGTAACTACTATTAGGATCAAATATGAGGAGCATATTTTAAATCATTTCAACATGTTTTTAACCAACAAGATGTTTTGCAGGTTAGTGGCTTGATATAGGAGTTTTCAGTCTGGCTTCTGATCAATCCAATGACAATTTTATTATTCTTCCTTTTGAACAGAAAATCCATCATGCCATTTTGAATCTCAACAATGAAGGGGAATCTGGCCTGATGTCTTTGGTGCTTATTTCTATCAAACTTATTGGGATATTATCAAAGTAGATATCATCAAGATTGTTACTCAATTATTTATAGAAGACTGAATCATGCCTCACTACAACTCCGATACTAGTATCTTAATCCCTAAGAACAGTAAAGTTAAATCATTGGAAGTTTTAAGTAGAGGTTTATCTAATCATGTTGCTAATAAGGACATATCTTTGACTGGTGGCACTAGATCCTATTGTGTCCCTTCCTACACCTTATATGCAGATGACATTACGGTATTTTGTAGAGGCAATCTAAAATGAAATATATTAAGGCTATGGCCAACTTGCTTGATAGATATACCAGTTGTTCAAGTCAGGTCTGTAATAGGGATAAATCCTTTATTTATATTGGTGCAATGAATAATACTTCTAGACATTCCTTTTTGACCAATCTTCTTGATTTTTTTATGGCTTATCCTTCATTTACATATCTAGGTGCCCCTATTTTCAAAGATAAATTACCTTCTCATTTTCAGCTTTTGGTGGACAGAATCAAAATCAAGTTGGCTACTTGGAAAATTAGGCTTGTTTCTATGGATCGTAAAGTTCATTTGGTTAAATCAGTTATGCATGACATACTTGTTCATTGCCTTACCATTTATGTCTAGCCTTTCAAACTGATCAAAGCTTTGGAAGCTTGGTTTAGAAATTTCATTCGAGGGTGGTGATGTTAATAAAGGAAAATCGTCATTGTAGCTTGGAAGTCTAGTTGCATACCTTTGAATGATGAATTATTAGGAATGACATCTCTTATAACCTCCAACTTGCATCGTTGTTGTAATATGCTTCATAGCCATGATTGTTGGGCTAAGCTCATGAGATCTAGAATTCTAAGAAAAAATAACATGATCAATCACCATATCCCTTCCTCTTTGGTGAAAGGCCTAAAGATTTATTTCAGGAGTATTATGAACAACACAACCTAGCTAGACTCTTGGATTGGTATGCCTTTAGCTTTGAAATTAAAAATTCAAAGTTGACCGTCATAGTCGCACTCCTATTGTCTTCAATTTCATTTATAATGGATCTTGGTCTATACCAAATGATATGCAATTTCTCATTTTGACTTACTCAAGACCATCTCTCGTTGTCACATTCCTCCTGATGGAGACTTGGTATTTTCTGTTGGTGACTATGGTTCTATTCAGTGGTATTTTCAAGTCGTTACTCTGTCCGCAATCTCTGTTTTCTTCAACCAGATCTGAAACACAGAAGTTTGAGCAATGTCATGGAAGTAGTAACCCCATGATCATTGTACGATGCACTTGCACCATGTTTAGATGGTGACTACTTATTCTGATGGTGATTATATTGTTCCGGCGGTGACCGTGTGTCTCTCTGGTCTTTAGTTCTCTAGTATTTTCTATGGCATCTTGATTGGTGCCGAACCTTTGATCCTGATATCTTCACCCTATTCAGGGATTCTATGGAAGTTATCCAGAGGATTGTACTAATGTCATCTGATTGCGCAGATGTTACCCGTTGTTATGCGGAACTTTGTAACTCATGATCAAGGCATTTGCATCGTAGCATGTTTATCTTTCAAAAGAAATGTTAGAAAAATACATGTGTATATATCTAACATGCATATTCATTCATTTCATGCATTCATAATAAGAACTTGAAACTCGGGAACTTCTCTTATGCTCATACCTGATATTTTCTATTCAGAATTGCAAGTCTTGACTTCTCACCACTCCTCAATCAGACGGGGTAACTCCGTGGGGAATCAGACCAATTCAAAAATCAAATGGGATTGTTCATTGGGTATATGCAACCTGCAAACCTTGATTTGTGATCACAGACTCTTGGGAAATCATCGGTTGAAGACTCAGCTGAGTTTGGTTACGAGGATTCCGAAAATAGTGCCAGTAAAGGAGAGTAAGCCGATGCATGTCGCTTGAGATAGATTTTGTTTCTTCTCCCCATCCTGTGGGATCTTCTTCAAGTCATGAACAATCAGTGGATCTTTCCCACAAATTGGGTTCGTGAGTTTTCTCGTCAGCAGCTAGTTCCTCATCTCCAAGTGAATTTGTAGGGCAAAGCTCACCAGCAGGTATTGAAGAGGCCCAGGAAGGGTGGGGACTTGTTTCCAATGCCTTGTTCCCAATAACTTTCTCCCTTGTTGAAAGTTCATTGATTAAGCTTCATGTTTTGGGTCCGCCACCAACACACCTCTCTCCACATTTTGGTGCAAATTCAAGATGTGTCTCTCATTCTAGGGCACTTGGCCGTGATATTAAAGATTGCAAGAGGCTAGAATTCAGAGTCTAGCCCCTGTCTGATGTCTTTGTCAAAATTATAATTCACGTTTGTAAAATTGCTTCAATATTATTGTCTCCCCAACGGAATATCTCTTCTGAGAGGCAGACAGTGCTTGGCAATTTAGTATGCAGTTTGCTTGGCGTTCATCTCATCTTCTGAGAATCACATGCAAATATCATTCAGGGGAATTTCTATCCTATTGTCAACAGTTGAAAGGCGTCGACGGACAAGATCCAGGACTTGTTCGATACGAGGGCATTTATGGTTAACCCAAATGTGGTGGACCTACAGGTCAATCTCATTCCATATCTAGCCGGAGGTCAGATTATTCATTCTCAGAGAGTATCTTTCGAACCTCATGCACGACCAGTGTGTCCAGGAGATCATTTCCAACAACTATTGCATGTTCCAGGTTGTGATAATCAAATGATTAATTATGAGTCATCCATATGTTCAGTCAGACCATCAGGAGCCAAGGGAATCATAAAAAGAGTTTGATGCAACACCTATCACTCTGAATCAGTTGCTCTCTGTCTCTCTCAAAGTTTTCATTTAAGGAAACCAAGCGGATGGATCATCCCATCTCTCTTCAGTATGAGGGACTGAATTTTGATGTCAGTGTGATTGCCATGCAGAAGCACCTGGCCATTCAATTGAAAACAATATCCCATACAGAGACATAGTCAAAGACTTGATCAATTCAAAAACGGTTGTATTCACATTAGACCTAAAGGGGAATCTATGCCTTTGTGGTGTATAGACTATAAAGTGAATCATCAAAAGAAACAAGTCCATACGGAGTCAAGTCTCCTCAATAGGGTAATTTCAAAGTTCATTTGCATTGTCATTGGTAATCTTACTTGTTTGTTCAGTACTTTCTTGTATGCAAAACATTTTCATCTTCTGAATGTTAATCATAATGCATTGAATATGTTTGTCTTGAACTAATCCATTTGTATTCACTCTTAATTATTTTTAAATGCTTTTGATACTTAACTCTTGTTAATGAAACAAAATCTCTATAGGGAGGATGACGAACAATATACCAAAAATCTCAAATGCTATTGCTTTTGAATAAAACCATGTTGAAGACGTACATGCCTTGTTTCAAATCTCTAAACACCGGAGATATAAGGGAGTTAGACCCTAGTCAACCCCTTTGAACCTTGAAGTAGGAGTTTCTCTTCGGTTCAGAAAAAACCCTAATTCTTAACTCGGGGCAAGGTAGTGCTCAGTTAATCCAATCGAGCATTCAAAACTCATCAAGAGTGTGCATCAAAGGATACAACTATGGCTATCCTCCAAAAGGTTGAGAATCTGTAGCAGTCATGCTTCGCCTATCAACAATGTGCATCAAAGGAAGACAATATCTCAATGGGTATTCCTCATCTGCAAAGGACTCGGGCAGTCACAATCAGTTCTAATCAATCAAAGTCTCAAGATCACATGATTTGTTAAAAAGTGTGAATATGCAAAAAAAGCCCGCTAAGTCAAACTTGGTAATAAGTCGCTTAGGCTAAAAAAAGGGCAAATGTTGTGAAAGCAAATTGGAAAGCCAGAAAGGCGAGGATAAGCAAATGAGATCCTCAGTGAAGAACAAAGTCGTGTGATCAGACACTAAAGCATAAAGGGTGAGTGACTGTCGTGTCCTAGAAGCCTCGTTCTCATCAAAGTCAAAGTTGTGTGACCAAGAAACTGAAATGGTTTCTCAACCATCAAATTTCTCTTGTGAGAGATGATTGCTCGTATCGAGTTAACTGAACTTAGGTTTGGAGAATATCATAAAGAGGGTGGGCACCAAATATTTTGAGCCTAAAATCCTTTCTTCTTAAAACCGTGAACCAGGCCACGTTACAACCCCTAAAAGTCCGAACTGAAGCAGGGTTAATTCGAAAGTAAAATTGTAACGAGAACACGGTATCCTGACTCCTATGAGGCTTGCTATAAATTTTGAGTTGGTGTCACTCCATATTTTGTCATCTTTTGCACAGGAAAATGTGATGTTTCGACATCTTTTCAAAAAATTTTGTTTCAAGACAAGCATAAAATTTTCATTAGAATTATCATTCTTAGGATAGAACATTCTTTGCATATGAACAGGTGCTTAAACATCAAGAAAGCTTCATAATGAACATCAGATGAACATCTTGATTGTCCTGAGGGGAAAATTATTCTGAGACTCTGTTGAATGGTCTTTTGAAGAATCATCTTAATCTGGGGTATGCCGTCTAGTGACTTTGTTGAGTAAAAGATTATCTGAAACAAATTGTGTGGGAGTTTTGATTGCCCATAAATCTCTGTCGAGCAGCGGTATTACTTCCAGTTGGTTCGAAGAGACCAATCACATCAAGCATTTGTTTGGGAACCGAAGCACTCTAAGTTGAGTAGCACGATTGCGTGCTAACCTATTGACAGGATGTGGGTCAATGGCATTAAGAAGATGTTGTCATCTAATGACTCTATTGATTTCTCATTCCCCTGTAAAACAAGTGGTGTTTAAATCGGGGCAGTTATGTCAAGATTCTGATAATCTCTCAAGTAATGAGTAATCCGGGGCATTCAAGTCGAGTTTATATCCCCTAAAGTTCAGTCTGACTGGGGCAATTGCGCCAAGGTTGACCAATCTCCCATAGAATCTGCGGCCAGAAGAGAGTCTCTCCAAAATCCGAAGATGCAGGGGCATGTTGTCTCTCTGTAACCCAGTCTGTGCCTGGGGGATGTTGTATGGTGTACAATTTGCATGTACCTATTTGTTCATTTGTATGAGTTCCCTCTTCCTCAAAGAGTGCTTCTCAATCCAAGTTCCTTCCTAGCGAGTCTGGTTCTAAAGCAGAATTGGCCTTCGAAAAAGCCTGTTGGATTTGGCGTGTTCCCAGTGATTCAGGTTTTGATGGCTTGATGTTTCGTTTTCACAGTGAGTTGCACGCTTTCTTTGCTTTTGCAAATCCTCAGTTATCTTGCCCGTGTTTGCATCATCTTTTCAAATATTTGAGTATCCATACTTGGTGTGTGGTAATTCAGATGTTTACCACTTTTGAGGAATTATACCCCGCCTTTGGCCTGAGGGATATTATAGTTCTTCTTCTTTTGCAAGCACTTTCTTAAATAACTTCATCTTGGTAATTGTTGATGGAGTCCCTCCGATCGGTCTCTTCTCTTTACAAGTTCATCTTCATACAGATGTTCTTTCTCCATTGAGTTCGTCTTCGTTCGACGTTCTCTTCTCTTTGCAAGTTCATCTTTGTACAGATGTTCTTTTTCGCCATGGAGTTCGTCTTAGCCTGATGTTCTCTTATCTTTGCAAGTTCATCTTCATACAAATGTTCTTTCTCCATTGAGTTCGTCTTCATTCGACGTTCTCTTCTCTTTGCAAGTTCGTCTTTGTACAAATGCTCTTTTTCCCCATGGAGTTCGTCTTCACCCGACGTTCTCTTCTCTTTGCAAGTTCATATTTGTACAGATGTTCTTTTTCCCTATGAGTTTGTCTTCTCCCGACGTTCTCTTTTCTTTGAAAGTTCATCTTTGTACAGATGTCCTTTTTCCCCATGGAGTTCGTCTTCGCCCGACGTTCTCTTCTCTTTGCAAGTTCATCTTCATACAAATGTTCTTTATCCATTGAGTTCGTCTTCGCCCGACGTTCTCTTCTCTTTGAAAATTCATCTTTGTACAAATGTTCTTTTCCCCATGAGTTCGTCTTCGCCCGAAGTTCTCTTCTCTTTGCAAGTTCATCTTTGTACAGATATCCTTTTTCCCCATGGATTTCGTCTTTTCACGATGCTCTCTTCTCTTTGCAAGTTCATCTTCATACAAATGTTCTTTATCCATTGAGTTCGTCTTCGATCAACATTATCTTCTCCTCGCAAGTTCATCTTCATACAAATGTTCTTTCTTCATTGAGTTCGTCTTCGCTCGACGTTCTCTTCCCCGTGCAAGTTCATCTTCTTACAAATGTTCTTTACCCCATTAAGTTGCGAGTTTTCCTCGCTTATGCAAATTTTTCGGTTACTTTACCCGTGTTTGTGTCAACTTTTCAAATATCTGGGTATCCATACTTGGTGTGTGGTAATTCAGATATTTACCACTCTTGAAGAATTATACCCCGCCTTTGGCCTAAGGGATATTATAGTTCTTCTGTTTTCACAAACACCCTCTTAAAATCCATCATCTTGGTAATCCCTGGCAGAGTCCTTCTGATCGGGCTCTTCCCTTTGCAAGTTCATCTTTGAACAGATGTTCTTTTCCCTATTTGAGTTCGTCTTCGCCTGACGTCCTCTTCCCTTATGAGCGCATTGTCGGCAGGTGTCTTCTCATTGTATAGATCTACGAAGTTAACAAGCTCTCCGTGCCAAAGATCTATTTGAGAATTTCGTTTTCTCCCAATGTCCTTGCTCATGTGGGTTCATCGTCGTCAGGTGGTTTCCCTTTCGATCTACAAGGTTGTTTATCTATGAGTTGCTTTGTGTCAGGGGCCTTCCTGTGTTCAAATAGGCCAGGCATATGACATTATCTTATTGTAGATCTACGAAGTTCTTTGTCAGCAGACGCTTCTTGCTAAAGGTCTATGATTGGAAGGGTCGTTCTTCCTCTTTGTGGTTTCTTTTGTGCTAGATTCGCGAAATTACTCATCAACAAACGCTTCATGCCGAGGATCATTGGTGGCCTTCATATTCAAAGAGTCGCTCTTTTATGGGTGTTCTCCATTAATCATCCCTGGTGAAGCTCCATATCTTCTACTTCCTTAGTGAATGTTGATGGAAGTCCCCAAGTGAAGTTGTGCTCCGAGAAAAGAGTATTGAATAAATCCCCAGTGAGAGGTGTTGGTGCATCTTTCAGAAGGATTTCCCTAGTGAATGCTCATTGGATCGCCAAATTGTTCTGATAGAAGGGTTTCAACCCTTATCCCCCGTGAAGGTGATGTTCAAATCATTGACCAAGGATGTTTATCCCCAGCAAGATGGTATCGTTTTGTATCCCCAGTAAGTTGGCACATCATCTGTATCCCCAGTTGAAGCTATGAGTGTGTAACGGTGGAAGATCGTTTTCAAGCTCTCCTGCTATTCCCTAGTGGGTCATTGTCCAACAGACAATTTCCCCATGAAATAAATTCCTCAGTATGTTCAACTGATCGAATTTGATTTCCCCAAGTGAATATTGAATTAGCAGTTTGGTTTTATCTCTAACAGCATGCCAATGCTATCTTCCCAAGTAGGGCTTCCCGATTTGAACTTGATGGTTCAGTGACATGCCGTCACCAGCTACTCACTTTTTATTTCTTTTGCAAACATGCATCATCTCATCTGCATTATTTCTTAGGAAATTCATATATTGAACAGAATTATAAGACAGGAATAATAAATTTTTGTTCCCAATAACGTTCTCGTATCTCTCTGAAATCCCAGTAAAGATAATTTCTTTGATGTGTGGCATCTCTTTGGAATCTGTTGTGTCCCAGCTTTTCCTGGTGCAATATGTCTATTGTCTTCCTAGGTGTTAAAACTTCTAGCTCTAACCCTGGTGTAACACGTCCTCACTATCTCACTTTGAAAGCAAGCCCTACATTTGTTTTCCCCCATTTTGCACAAGAGTTAATTCGCTACCAATTCTTGGTTAGGTCTGAGTATTAAGCTCTCTCCTATACGCATGATGTAGGATACTCTGTGTTATGTTTGGAGTCTGGTCAGCATTTCCGGTCTTCATCTTTTGTTGAAACTGCCAGTCTTTCCCCTGGTGCAACGTTCTTAGGAAGGGTTCTTCCCCGGTGCCTTTTCAGGAACAAGAATACACTTGTTTCCCTCCTCAGAGTACAACGTTCTGAGTTAGTAAAGCCTACTCGGAATTTTCTAGCCTTTTGCATCACAAACCCGTCCGATTATTCCCTGGCGTAATGTGGTTAGTCTAGTGAGTGTATCTAGTCTTTGCTCCGCTAGCATGTCAGCTCTCCGCTAACATAGTGGGTTACCTTTTGGGAACAAGAGTACACTTGTTTCTCTTCTTTGTAAAGCCTACTCGGTATTTTCTAGCCTTTCGCATCACAAACCCGTCTGGTTACTCCCTGGCGTAATGTGGTTAGTCTAGTAAGTGTATCTAGTCTTTGCTCCGCTAGCTTGTCAACTCTCCCCTGGCATAGTAGGTTACCTTTGAGAACAAGAATACACTTGTTTCTCTTCTTTGTAAATCCTAATCAGCGTTTCCTAGTGTAACACGGTGGGAGAACTGACTTGTTTGTTTTGTGTTTGATCACAAATATTGTAGATAGCAAGAGTCGCCACCGACATTTCTTTTATCCAATTAAGGGAAGGCGAAAAGAATAGGAAAATACCTTCGTTAGATTCTGAGTAAGGGAGGAAGTTATAAAAAGAGAAGGTATTAGCACCCTTTTTATCCGTAGTTATCTACGGGCTCTTAATTGCTTAGCTCACTTTATAAATTGCTTTTTGTGTGTGTGTTTGAAAATGTTTTGAAAATGCATTTCGCTTTGACTTCGTAATGATTCACGCTGGAATGTATACGAAGTGTTTGGAAATGTTTTTGTTTTGGAAAAGGAACTTTGTAATGATTCACGTTGGAATGTATACAAAGTGTTTTGAAAAGATTTTGAAAAGTGTGAGGTATAAGAAGCATTTTTAATTGAGCAAGCAAAAGAGACTTATTTTACCCACTCAGAATGGTCGTTTTCGTGTTATTTTGCTTTCCTTTAGAATAAGGCTATCCATACCATGGGTTGATAGGTAACCTTATTCGTTGGATGTAAAGAGACATTTCGAAGGGACATCGGATGGTCATAGAAGGCAACTTGTAGGGATATCCTAGCACATTCGTAGGGACGATCATCACTTTTCGTAGGCAAACATCGAGGGACTATGATCTTTTAAGTCAAAGGGACTGTGATGATATTATTCGTGAGCGTCTTAGCTAAGATATCCCTGCGTTCGAGGGACATGACCATTGTTTCGTAAGGCAATGAGAGAGGATACCTTAAAGGGGGTGCATATGTGAAGAAGGTGTGTTGTTTTCAGATATTTATCTTGTGATTAGTGATCTAGATTGATTTTTATCTTGCCATACACGCTTAGTTACTGGCAGTTTAATAGGTGCAGAAAGTAAATTGCGGAAATGTAAAGGTCATACGCTATTACATGGCTTTGGGGCAGATACATAATAGGAGGTGCAGAAAGTAAAGGCGGAAATGTAAACCTACGCTATTACATGATAAAAAACTTGCAACCTATACATCCTTTCTAGAATTTTAAATGCACGAAAAATAAATAGCAGAAGAGAAACTACGTCCTAGTATTTTTTTTTTGGTATTTTCTGAAAATTAGAGTTTATGTGAGAAAAACCTAATTCTAATTGATTTTAATTAATTGAGAAAAATTAATGAATATTAATCCAAATTAAACTAATTAAGTTAAAAAAACATGAAAAAGTTATTTGTGAAATTATCTAATTAACCTAATTAATTAACCTAATTACTAATTTAATTAATTAATTAATTAAAAAGGGAAAGCAGAAAGCGAATAAAAAAATATTTAAAAAAGAGCTTCTGGAAGAAGTTGCCTCAGAAGCTGGGCCTTCTGGGAGTGGAGCGCTGTGGGCATCCAGAAACTGGAGTTTCGGTGGAAATCTTGTTAAATGTGTCCGGAAATTGTTGTTTCTGCATCTAAAAGGGTCCAGAAGCTTGAGCTTCTAGAGATTCTGCTGCTTGTGCGTCTAGAAGCTGGAGCTTCTGGGGGTTCTGGTGCTGGAAAGATCCATAAGCTAGAGCTTCTGGGGTATCTGGTGCTAGAAAGGATCCAGAAGCTGGAGCTTCTAGGGACTTCTTATCTGGGGCCATCCAGAAGTTGGAGCTTCCGGAGGATTCTGACGTTGGGGAGACCCAGCAGATGGTGCTTCTGGTGCTGGGGACATCTAGAAGTTGGAGCTTCTGGAGGTGTTCCTTCTGGAGACTCTGAAACCTGTAAAAAGAAAACAATGAAAACAAACAGCAAAAGGTGGGGTTTGAACCCACGACCTGAGAGATAGAGAGTGACATAGCGCGCACTGTAACACCCCTTCTAAATACCCGCGTTTTATAGAATTAAATAATCAGAGTTTATCCACAATTAAGAGGCGTCACAATTTAAATCACAAAAATTTGACCAAAACAGCGTCATGCTTTCACTGAAGAACATTCATCAATTAAATCATACTCAAGATTATGTTTAACAGCGGAAATGAAACATAATCTAATCCCGAATATCAATCAATAGTCATTCCAGGATAATAAATCAACATAACTCAAAATTATTTAAAATATCCATTAAAGGATTCCAAACAATCGTTTCCCCAGTGTTACATCTACCAGAGCACGACACTGACACGCGGACTAATGAACTGACTAGAATCTAGAGAGCTATCCTCACCAACTCCAAGCGGCTAATCACTTCGGATCTGAAATGGTTAAAGTAAGGGTGAGATTTCAATTCAATATAATATGTATTATACGTTCTTAGATCCAACAGAATAATCGAACATATCAGTTCATCAACCAAACACAAGATCATAAACAATACAAAAAGAACAGTCACACAATGATCATGTATATATCAAACAATGGCAATTGCAACACTGGAAACCATCCTAACATGTTACAATTCCATATGCAATGCAGACTCTATGCATGTGGTACCAAACGTGAACCGCGTTCACCCACTGCTCCGTTTACTCGTGGAAAGACAGTGTAATCCATGATTCGCCCACACCATTGGGTCAAGAATCTAGCCTCACTACCTCCAACCAGGTCAGTCTATTGGCTCTGCAAGCTCACTTCCGCACAATGGGAATGATCCAATTAACAAATGTTCATGCATGCAATCATATAAGCAAGAAACATTATTCCACTGATCATAATAATCAACATAATCACACGATGTCATTTCACCAATTATATCACATTCAAATCATAATGGATATCAAACTATAACATGGTATGCATTAGTTCTCATCCGGTACTCAGACCATTCGCATTAATTACCCATCATCCGTAATTCAATCCATATTCTCAAAATCGGGGACTCGGCTCTTTTAAAATAATTTTCGATAAAATAATATTTTTCCTTTCCAAGAGGTAGAATTTTAAATTTAAGAAATAACGCCGAAAACGGCACTCGAATCGGAGTTACGGTTTAGAAAATATGAGTTTTTGAAATTTTAGAAGTTTTGGAAAAATACACAGTGGTAACCGGTTCCTCACTGGGAGAACCCGGTTCCCACAATCCTTGAAAAACACGCTCCTGGAAAATTGTATGGGGAACCCGGTTCCTCCCCACAGGGAACCGGTTCCCAGGTTTTAAAAATGAGTCCCCCTGGATTTTTGTATGGGGAACCCGGTTCCTCCCCACAGGGAACCGGTTCCCATGTACAAAATTCCCAGAATTTGAAATTTTACGCTGGAACCCGGTTCCTTCCCACAGGGAACCGGTTTCCACGACCTGTAACAGCAAAATTTGACATTTTTGACAGCTTTATGCATCCATAACCATTTCCAACCTTTCAAACACGAATTGTAATATCATGAACACCATTCTAACACCATTTTACACCATTTTGACATCAACCAACATAATTTACCCATTCCTATTTATTATCTGACACACTAGTGATCAATTTTCCATCCACTGACACAAATAGGGTTTCATGCTATAAACCTATAATTCCAATTCCTAACATACCCAATCATCCCATTGGTTCCCAAAACCCATAAGACATATTAATCAATTAAAATCACCCCTTACCTCGCGATGATTCTTCGGTTTCTCTCGGCGTCGGCTTTTCCTCTTTTCTCTTCTTTCTCCAACTCTACGTGAAATGATTTCTCCAAAACCTTCTCTTTTTTCCTTTCTTTTCCTTTTATATTTCCTTCTAATATTCCAATAAAATAATTAATCAATACTTAGTGATTATTAGAGTGATTTACTCTTACACCCACCATTTACTCTGCACACCTCCAGGCCTTTCCTCATTAAATGATCCAATTAACCCAGATGAATTAAATATTTAAGACTTTAAATCAATTAAATAATTAATTCTCACTTATTTAATATTGAATTAAATCGGGGTGTCACACGCACAAGGTGAACCGCTAGGGTGGTGATACGTCCAATCATACTACTGGACTCATGAATATGTATGTGTTATTGGTTCCTGAATCAGAAGCGCCGGGGTAAGGCTCCGGTCGTCTTCTACGGCCATCTGGAATTTAGATCCTGCAAAATAATCAAGATAAATGCAAATAAAGGATCCTACCCCCCTAATTCGAACCCTGGAAATCCAATGGTGGTATTTTTATAGCCTGAAAGTCCCTGTATCAGTGGGTTCGAAACTATGCCCTAACAATGGCATCACAAGATTTAAGCCCTAAAGCTCACATGTAACACGTTGTACCTGCTCTAAACAACATCCTGAGATCATACAAACAAACAAAAACAGCTAGTAATGCAAGGATTGAGAGAAACGATTTTGAGACATTTACCAAATCAGAGCAGCGTGTGGAGCTTGATCTAGAGCATTCTGGGATCGTGTAATAATGTGAATCGATCCCTGGGAACTTCAAGAACACGAATGAATGGTTGGAATGGCTTGAAACTGCCTAGAATTTAGAACACGATTTTGCAAGTTTTGAGAAAAAATTGAGAGATTTCTAGGGTTTGTAAGAGGCTAGCAATCTGTGTAAGAGGCTGCAAATTTGTTTCTTTTTGTCTTGTGAGGATGTTAAGTATATATAGAACAAGAGATTAGGTCAACAAACTTGGTAAAATATATTGCATGAATGAAAGATATTTGATTGGAATTTTTGAATGAAATCTTTCTTTTCCTTGCTCAATCTTCCTTAAACACTCTTGCACGAAATTTCCAGCTTGCATTGTCAATCTTTGACCTCAAGGAACTTGGATATCAAGCCCATATACCTTGTACCTTGTCTTAATATTTTATTTTAATAAGAATTGAATTTTAATGGTTTAATTCTAAAATAAATAAAATAAAAGGAAGGAGGGTGTGTAGCTGGGCTTAGAGGCTCTTGATAATGTTAGGAATAAGTTTGAATCATAAAATCTTAGGCCCATTTGGAAAATATTTGCTTTTGCTAAGTATTTTTCTTCATGCACCTCCTCAAAAATGCTCAACTTGCACAATTGGTATCTTGCTCAATTTTCCATATTTTTGGGTGTTCTTGGACTTTTTAGAAAGCTCAAAATGTCTTCTAAGCAACCCTTTTGGTTTCATCTTCATTGGAGTTCCCATGCTCATGAACACTTCTTTGCAAAACGATGACTTTTTGCTGACTTTTTAAGAGGACTTGCAATATTTTGATCTATAACTTCCAAATGAAGCATTTCCAGCCCAAGCTTAGGAGACATGAAGTTGTGGAGAATTGAATTCCCTTTAGAATGAGCTTTGGTGGAAAAATTTCTGATAAAGTATGTGAAAGTTATGCTTGGTCAAAGTTCTGTTGACTTTTGTCTAAAAAGCCCTAATTTAGAAACTTTGACTTTTGATCAAATCTTGATTTTTCTTGATGAATCATGGTCAACCCTTGATCAAATGATGAATATTACTTCAAAATATTGTTGTTGACCAAAAATTGGGAAGTTTGACTGTATGTTGACCACAGTTGACTTTTTGTCTAATACAGCCGATTTTCAACTATCTGAGCAATTGGATGAGCAATTTTGACTTGTAAGGCTTGGAATCTTGACATGATGATCCCTTGATGCATATGATGGGATATGGTGACCACTTGAATCCTTGGAAATCTATCTTAGCTAGAGAGGAGCAAAACCCTAGTTTGGATTAATTGCTTAAAAGAGGGTTTGTCTAATCAACCCTTGTGGAATTCTTGAATATAGAGCCATTGATTGTCTTGAGAGAAAGGAGGGCAAACTTTGGGGTATAACACCTAGTATGTGCATCACGCTCGTCCAGTTATCCTCTGGCGTAACATGGTTAGTCTGGTAAAGGTATCTAGTCTTTGCTCCGCTTACATGTCAGCTCTCCCCTAGCATTGCAGATTGAATTGGGTAGAGGCCAATTATATTTATGTCAGGATTACACCTGTACCTGTCTTCACATAATTCAGCATTTATTTTTTGTCTTTTTCTTGTTGTGACCCAGTTATACCACTGGCGCAACATATCCTTTTCCCCAGTGAGGCTCATCGGGATTTAAAAGGTCCACACTCATCTTTTGGTACAGTTTTTGGGATTCAAAATGTAAATTTTTTAGTCCATTTTGGTATCCAATCACCTCCCACCTTGTCACTCAGAAGGTAGACGCCAACCTTGCTCCCAAGCTTAAGGATGATTAAATAGGGGCAACTGTTGTACCCCAAAATTTACCCTCTTCTTTTCTATATTTCTAGCTTATAATTATATTTCATAAACATACATGTATTCACATGCATAGCATGTATCATGGGGTTACCAGATTCAAAATATCCCAAGTATGAAAGAAACAGTGCGTTTCAGCTATCTCATATCATTTTGAGCCAAGAATCGATGTTTCTCGGTTCGTACAGCTCTTTGCAAGATTTTCTGGTCATGAAGCTATTTTGTTTGATTCCATAAGCTTTGGGATCATATCAATATGTCCTACAGTTTATCTGTTTAGATTGGAGTTCGTTTCGTCAAGAAAAATAATTTATTCGCTTATTTCTCAATAAAGTGAATTTTGGGTTTTCAATGCGTTTTGGGCACTTTAGAAGGCGTATCTCTCAGCTCGTCGGGTATTTTCTAATTATTTTTGATCGGAAAATCTCTCTCATTATTATCTACAACTTTCGTTTGAAAACCATAAGCAAATTGTGTGAGGAAAGTCCCCGGAAAAATTGATTTCTCAAGTGATCTAAATTAAATTTTAGTGTTGTTCCGTGCGCTCAGTGCACTGAAACAATCGTAAATCCCAGATGGAAACTCGAAACTGAGCGGGGTTGGTGTCTGAAATTTTATATCAAAATCCTCTACAACTTTAATTCGCAACTCCAGAACAAATTCATTACCATTTAAGAACATTTTTTATTCTTCGGAGTCATTTTCGAGTTGAACCGAGCAATTTTCATCTGATATGTGAACTTCGAAAAATCATATCTCGCTCAATTTTATCAAAGTGAGGTGAAAAAGGTGCCAAAATTTCACAAATTGAGTTGGCTTCATTTGTCTCAGAAATAGCCAAGTTCAAATTTTGATTAGAAGACCCTTGTTCGAGGAATTTCCTATAAAGAGCGCAAATGAAATTCAGCATGTGTTAGTCGCCTGGAAACTGTGTTGAAACTTCAAAAATTCATATCGCCTTGACCATTCATCCGATTGAGTCAAAATTTTGACTCTCCCTAGCAAAATTGCATTCTGGACATTTTTTCGTTTAGAGTCCAACTTCAAATTCTCGACAGATTTAGCTGTTTTGGACTGTACACGAATTTAATTCGGATAATCGCAATTTGGGCTTAATTGTGGATCCAAGGCACTCTAAGGGCCAAATTTTCACGCTATAAATATATTCTACCACTCACAAAATTGGTAGAGAGAATCATTTTCTAAATTTCACCCAAGAGCTCTCACTTTTCTCTCTTAATTCTCTCTCAACTCAAAGTTGCACAACCACCTCAAACCACCAACAACCACCACTGGAATTCCAAAACCACTGTGCCGAAAAACTTTTTCTTATATATTTTTTTTCTCCTTCTCAAGTATAGCCCCACACACTTCTATCTTCTTTCAATTCTCAAGGATCAGATCAAGCCTTTCATCAAGTTTTCTCAAGAACATTCAAGAACATTGAAGAATGTTCAAGGTGTCGAGGTGAAGAGTTGGAGTTTTCCTCTTATATTCCTCAAGCTTGCGCCTCCTTCTCTTTCTATTATTTGCACTCCGATTTCGATTATTCTCATCAGTTGGAGAATTGCTTCGGTATTTTCTTCATCAATTTGACTCAAGCTTCAAGAACAAGTAAGTGATTAATTCAATTAAGCACTTATTTTAAGTGATTTTTTCACTTTTTTGATTTTCTTGAAATTGAATAGTGAAATTGCTTGCAAACTCTGTGTGGATTCTGATTATTGAATTTGTTTTGCTGAATTCTTTGATTTGGTTACATTTTGGTGACGTTAAAGTGTGTCGGTGTGAAGGAATTTTGTACATAACACACACATACACTTGTGTGATCATTTTCTGTTGCATTTAGGCCACTAGTTAGTTTATTTTTGCATCATCTAACACATGTTCATGCATTAGAACATATAGATTAATTAATTTGCACTTGAAACATGTGAACTGAGGCTCGATTCACATTCTTACTTGTGTCGAAATATTGAACTAGGTGCATACTAGTTCTTAGGTACATTTGCATTATACATAATACATATACATGCATCTAATTCACATTTTTAGCATATAGTTTGAATCATTACATATCCACATGTATGCAAATAAATTGATCAATTCAAGTTCATGTGTTTTTGCTCAATTCTCATGACATTAAAAGGCGTCGAAACCTCACTTTCACACACTTTTACACATGTATGATTTCACTACACCGACACACATCACATGCTTAATTCTCATGAGCATTTCTACATGTATTGTATAGCATTTAAATAGGATTTGCATTAGGTACATATCATTGGCATATGATATCACGTACATTTGCATTTCATCCATCTAAATGTCATAAATATGCACATGAAACATGCATAAACATGCAATTTTACACATATTTTGAGTTTCAAATTCAAATAAAACTTGTGCATAACTTGTGTTTCTTTTTGATTTGGTTGATTGATTACATGTAGAGAATTGAAATCCGATTCATCTCACATTTCAAAACCAAACAAAAATCGAGTCGGAATTTAATTCAATACATGAATTTTGCAATTCCATAAGATTGTTTTTGCATTTTTACACATCGAAACTCATTCTTCCTTGAAAGTCAGAAGTAACGGTACATATTCTCTATGATTTGGCACGTTCCGAAACCAATTTTGGAGGTTTTGGAACCAAATTTTGATCACAACATGCCTAAACGGAGTTGCTGCCCCGTCACTTTAATGCTCAAAAAGTACGACTTCCACTCGAAATTAATTAAAAGCGCATACGTTTTTGAAACCGGTGATGTTTTTGCAAGCAACTATGCGATTTTTAATTGATTCCGAGAAGTTGACTTTTTTGCCCCGATTTCGAAAAACCGACTTCCCATCCCGATTTTTACGATTTTATTTCACTTCTTGCATGATTATACTAGATTATAATCATATTTGTAATCGGTTTTGCATTCAGAGCATTATTTCTACCACTTGCTTTATTAATTGTGACACTTTATTTCATGTGTGAGGTGTTGTACCCCAACATTCGCCCTCTTCATTTTTTAATACATAATTGGCTTACATATACATATCATTCATGCATTAACCATGGGATCTAATTTTTCGATTATGAGAGTGTACACCGTTCTAAAGAAGAGGTTTGGTTTCCAAAAGCTGAATGTTCGAGGTTCTGTAGTTTCCAGCGTCATCTCAATATACAAGATGTGTGCATCCAGAAGCTTCTGATTATCTCTCGAGAATCATGGTTTTGGAGTTCTGATTTCCTCTTATATGGATATTGATTGAGGGTTTCAAGTAAGAGCAGGTTGTGGTCGAATATTTGGGCCATAATTGATTCTATGGCCTTCTGTGAGTCTTGAAGTATCTACATATGGCTTATCGATCCACGCGATTCATCAGAAAATCAAGAGCATTCTGATAAAAGCATATTTCAGTATACGTACTGAAAAGTCAACAAAGTCAAAGTTTGACCGATTAGAATTTCTAGTCAAAATTGTTGTCAAAAGTCGATATCTGAGGAAATGTGATCATTTGTTGAGAAAAGTCAGAAGAATCGGGTGAAAACAAGATTTCTTGCATTTTAAGTAATCTTGGACAGAAAAAATTTCTAAGTTTTAAGCACTTTGTGTTCATGGAGCCATGTTGTCGACTCTCTATCTCACTCGTCTGTGGTCGGAAGTTTGTGAATTGGTAGTCGTTGGAAAAAGCGCATTTCGTACTCCGAATTTGTCCTTGTGAAGATTTCTCCAAAAATGCCCGGATTTTGAGTTATGAGGCTCCGAAGTTTAATGTTCACAACTTTTGAAGCTCATACTTAGTGAAATTTTGGGTGTTTTTCAATGTGTTCAAGTGCTCGACTTCGGAGGTATTTTACACGTGTTTCCGAGTGTCATTTTGCGTCGAGTTCAAAAAGAAAGTTATTCATTTCGCAACAATCTACAACTTTGCTGAAAGAATCGAATTAATTTGGAGCTCGGATCAAAAGTTATGAGGCTCGGAAGTTATGAATTCATCATGTTTACAATATTCAACACTTAGAATTTTTTTGGAGTGTTTGCTTATATGGTCAGACTGACGACTTTGGGTTCGATTTTATCTTTAGTTATCGGCTCCGAACTACAAAATGTTCAACTACAAAGTTGTTTATCTCACGGCAATCTACAACTTTGTTGAAGGAATTGAATTTATTCGGGACTCGAATCAAAAGTTACAAAGCCTAGAAAATAAGGATTCAACATGTTTGCAATATTCAAACAGTTGTTGTGCGCATGTTCGAGGCTGTTTTTATCATCGATTCGATCGCCGCATGGAAAAACTCTGAACATGAAAGTTGGAGATTGTCATGTCCTCTATAAGTTTTGTTCATAAACTTTTTCTTTTCGGACGTTGCAGCAAAAGATATGAAGCCTCGAAGTAGGTAGGTTGAAGTTGCCAAAACGCAAGATGGCCCGTGCACTTTTGCAATGCATACGAGAGCATTTTGTCAAACAGTTGTTGTGCGCATGTTCAAGGCTGTTTTTATCATCGATTCAATCGCCGCGCGGAAAAACTCTGAACATGAAAGTTGGAGTTTGCCATGTCCTCTAAATGTTTCGTTCAGGAATTATTTCATTTCGGACGTCGCAGCGAAAAGTATGAAAATTCGAAGTTGGCAGTTTGAAGTTGGAAAATTGCTAGATGTCATGTACAAGACTTGCCTAGCCTGGCCAGGACTTTCATCGAACAGTCGCGTGGCAAAGTTCAAACACATTTTTCTCAGTGATTAGGGATTTGTTTGGATTTTTGTTGAACTACAAAGTTGTTCTATCATGCGTGCTCTTTCCGATGGTGTCAAGTTTGCATCATTTAGTCGAGTATCGAGAGAGTTATAAGGCTGTAAAGTCCATGGAAAACATTCGGTAAACTTTTGTCGACATTGCCGGTATTTTGTCAATTATGATTTCTAATCTTCGTGATCGATTTAAAGCATGCTACGGGCTCCGATTCGAAAAGTTTTCAACACGAAAGTTGTTCACTCAAATCTACTCTACAATTTTGCAAAAAGAAGGAAATCAAAATTATGCATGAAACACAAGTTACGTGGTTACAAAGTAAGTAGCGTGATTTTACTCAATTGTACGGGTTCTTGATTCCACATGACAACGGTATTATGGGAGCTGGCATAATTCACTTTTCCTCAATTGGGCCAGACGAAGGGAGAGCATGCATGCATTTTTAAAGGGATATACCGAAAATAAGAAGGAAAGGCTTGCTGGCAGAATCAGGATTTTTCTTGATTCTCTCCTCCATCCGATAAACCATCTTCACTCCCTCTTTTTCTCGATGATCACCAACAGCCTTCTCTCATTTCCATAACGACCCTAACCGAAACTCTCCCTCTCATCCATAACCGAATCAATAACCTTCACTCTCTACCATTCCTTTTTTCTCTCGAATCCTAACTCTCCCTTTGGTTCCCCACCTTTATTCTCCTCCGTAACTCTGTAACTGTTGCTCGTCACCACCATCCACCGTGGCAAACTAACAGTAACAGACTCTTCTAAAACCACCACCCTCACTCGCCTTCAACAACTATACAGAAGACGTAACAAACTTCTCATCTTTATTCACTATCTTCCATCGCTTTCGAAACGACCTCGCGCTTCTCATTGAGATCACAAAGCTCTCAAGGAATTCCTTGTCATTCTCCTCCATAGCTAGCAGACACTTATTCTCGACTCCATCGTTGAATGGAGCAACTCCAGTATAGGTTCTGTACGGTTTTCTTTCTCAAGACTCACACAAATATTCTGAGTTTATTTCTCAGAAGGTAGGAGCTTTCTTGAATAGTCGTCTTCATCATCAAAGCTTCGCGGATGCGAAGAAGAAGTTTTCCGACATCTTTTTGCGGTAATCTTTAGAAGGTAAATCTTGAAACCTCTCTTGCAACATATCTCAATTCGTTATGGGCATCAGTTGTAGTGTGAGTATTAGATGTAAATATCGCGTACTGCTCCGAGTATTAGAGTTTATGATTTTCCAGATTTACTTTTATTGAACAACTTTTGGGCATTTGTGTTCTTTTCAACGAAAACTAATGACAGATCTGAAATCCTCGCGAAAAAACGAATGGAATGGATATTTTTTCTTCTAATTCCGGCGAAGCTCGCGTTTTCCGGCCATCTCACTGTCGGAGAAGATGATCGGCGCCGGTGACTCCATCCGTGGCCCTAGGCGTGGCCTCTTTTCTTTGGTCCATGCAGTTATCGCCACTGGCCTATCCCGTTTCGCCACGTGTCATATTCCTTTTAAATAAAAAAATATGAATCATTAATTTAAGTTGACCAATTGATATAAGTGTACACAACAGCATAATAAAACGTGACATGTAAATAAACTCACCTCTTTTCTTTTTATTTTTTTTTAAATTATGGACCTTATGGATTGGGCTTAGGAAATTTACCATTACACCTCCTGGATTAAGCCCGTAGTAGCGATAACAACTAGAATTAGTTCATTAGGAAATTCAGTGTTGCACCCACCTGACTCTTGTATATGCAACATTGATATTCTTGCAATTTCGCTCGATTTCGACTGTTTTGACTAATAAAAAATGCATAAAAATAAGTTTCTGACATTTTAGTGTTTTAGGATATTTTTGATATTTTTTATGATTTTTTTATAATTGATTTCCTTTAGCTTTTAATCAATTTTCAATAATATGTTTAAAAACAATTTTCTTCATGATACCGTGCACATTTCGATGTGGTTTTCGATCGTTTCTCGACAATAAAAATATGAATAAATAGGTTCCTGATACTTTAGGACTTTTAGAATTTTATCACATTTATTTTGGATTTTTTGTAATTAAATTTCGATCCCTTTTTAATTGTTTCTGATAGCATGTTTAAAGGCGATTTTCCCCCATAATACTTCACATTTAGATGTGATTTTTGATCGTTTCTTAACAACAAAAATTAATAAAAATGATATTCTGATTCTATGACATATTAGGAGCCTTTAGGTTTTTTTCTAATAATTTTTTAGATCTTTTTGGGTTTTTATCCGATTTTCCTTTTGTATGACACAAACATAGGTAATTGTTTGCTAGTTCACCTAGTTAGGAATCAATTTCTTTGCATATAATGTCTAATACTTGTTCTAAACTTAAACTAATCTTTTGATTAAAATTTTGACATGTTTAGGTAGTTCTCACCTTGGTTTAGAATTGATAATTGAGTCATATGATTAGGGTACCATGATAGTTAACCCTTAGAGCGACAATCGATCGTTTTGACTTAGTTTTGTGCACAAATATGTTTCAACCATGATTTTTCTTGTACATTTTGTTGGAGATCATTTAATATGAATTAGCTACTGACTTTTAGAGTTTTAATTCTATTTTAATTCAATACTTACTTAATTCTCAAGTTTCGATTATGTTGTATGGTTTAAAAGCATGTTTCTTCTTTGTCATTTGAATCGACTAATTGTAGGAGTGTAATACCATGTGTTTCTTAGAAACTTTAGGATTTTTTCTTCTATTTAATTATAGTTAAATGTAAACTTCATCTTAGGGTTGTAAATAGAACTTCAAATTTAACCTTTAGTAGTTCAATTCCTAGGAACTAGTTTAATACTTACATAGTTCTTCTAGGTTCCTCTTGCATATTTACTTTGAAATCTTTTCCTCTAATTTTTAGAGATGTTTAGGTAAGCATTAGGATGTTTATTTTCTGCCCATATTAGGAAGTTACATTTCATGTCTCGATTCCTTTGTGAATAATGCATTCTTTGGCCATTCTTGTGTAGATTTTTGGTTTCCAACTTCTCTAGGTTTCAAACTATGTTTAACATTGCATTTGAGAACTTTTGTGGTAGACTTAGATCAATTCCATTATGGTTCATGGGTTATTTTGCATTATGTGTGTGTGGCTTCCCGGTTTCCATTCTTATGTTGCTATACATGTTCATATTCCATTTCTTCGCATTTGGATCATATTTTGACTTGTGATGTGAATATGCAATTATATTCCCACCTCCTTGTTATTTTTGACATGTTTGTTGACTTGTGAAAGGTACATTGAGGATATTTTGGATAGGTACCTAATCTTGGTACACTAACATACCACTTCTCTCATGGTTACCACTTCTTCTGTGGTTCAGTTTGCGTTTTAAACGCATTTTGCTTTGTGTTTTCTCATATTATGAGAAACACGTATTCTGCTATTTTGTCTAGATATGTACCTTTGTGAAGATGTTCTGATTGTTATGAGGACTTGTTTGCTACACACACATGTTGCACGATATCACCTTGTGGATTATATTGATCGAGTTGTTTCTTGTTATTGCTTTGTTGATGGCAGTTTACTCGAAGTTTTCCGGAGTATTTTTAGCTTGCAGTGCTCTTCGGATTTTATTATCCGTTTGGTATTAATTTTACTTTGTTTACCGCATTCTTTTACCGTTTTTCTCGAGAGCATGAGAAGTAGGGTTTAACCGCTTTCCTTGCCATGAGAAGTAGGAATGGAGATGTATGATGGGGCTTCCGTAGTTGGAGCGTGTTCAGAAACCCCTCTAGTTTATTTAAAGACCCGTTTAGGGCGCTTCTGTTTGCTAATTGTGTTTGGTTTGTTTAAAGTCATCTTCCGTGCATAGGGAGACGCTTTTCATTGTGTTTACAATCGTGCTTGCATAGGTCAAAAGTGGTTAGGACACCTCACGTGGCATCACCAAGCAAAGTCTCACTTTTTATATTTCCTGTCATCGAGTCATTGATATATGGGCAAGCGGAAAGGGTTCGGCAATTGTCCCTCGCAGTTCTAGTCCGTGTCTGTATGGTACGCGCAAATCGTGTTACTATTCCTATCGAGTCAATTACTAAAGTGGCCAGAGTCCCCTATTCTGACTCTCCACTCATTCATGGGATTTGCATTTATTGTTGAACTCGCATCACTTGCTCTGTAGGTTATGCCTACGCTTGTTTGACATTTGTTTGTGTATTTCATTGTCTTTGTGCTTCTACCAAAGCACTTGTTTACTTTATCCCTTTTGTCATCTTCGACTCTACCTTAGGTAGCAATTCGAGATAGATATAGATTTAGGTTGCAAATCTTTTCCATTCCTTTTTGTCGTCTTCGATTCTACTTTAGGCAGCAATTCGAGATAGACATAGATTTAGGTTGTAAAACTTTGCCATGTTCCCTTAGGATTTCTCTCGACTCTATCTTAGGTAGCGATTCGAGTTAGACCTTAGGTTGTAATCCATGCATGATAACATTAGGGATAAAATTAGATAGTTTCCCTTGATTGTTTTCTAGTTTCTTTTGCATCCTTGCATGTAATAAAACTAAAACTTGTTTTCTTTTCTTTTGAAAGTCAAAACACTTAATAATGGTTCAAACTCCTTTTTCAAGGTTAAAGCAATCAACCAATGCAAATCTTTTCCACCTACGGGCTTTCTTTTTGTGTTTAAAATCTTTTTTTGAAAGGATGTGCTTCACCCGCACTATTTCAAAACCTTTTTCTGAAAGGATGTGCTTCACCCGCACTGTTTCCAAACCTTTTTCTGAAAGGACGTGCTTCACCCGCACCGTTCATTAAAAAATACAAAACCACCAAAGCATATGAGCCGAAATACGGCGCTCTGACTTTCTCATTGCACGAGGGAATACGTAGGCTCTGACTTTCTCCTTTTGTGTGGTTTTTTTCTTGCAGGTACACTCGATTGGAATGTGTATACACATGTTTCTTAGCTTGTGCCCCTACGCGCACATTCTATTGTCTGTTTTTTGGGATTTCTCCTCCCTTACGGGTGTTATTGCTTCGGATGTGTATGAACGCGTATTCCGCTTGCTTTTGATACCTTGAGCGTTTCCCACCGGTTTACTCTTATTGCGTGGATGCAGTACTTGATGTTTTTCGGATTATATTATTTATCTCACAGTGCTCTTCGGATTTGATATCAGTTTGGTAGTTTCTACACCATTTTATTGCATTCTCTAACAACTTTCCTAGATATCATGAGAAGTAGGGCTTTACAGCTTTTCCTTTGCCATGAGAAGTAGGAATAGAGATGCATGATGGGGCATCCGTAGTTGAAGCATGTTCAGGAACCCCTCTATTTTATTTAAAGATCTGTTTAGGGCGCTTCTGTGTGCTACTTGTGTTTGGTTATGTTTAAAGTCCTCATCCGTGGATAGGAGGTCATTCTTAGTATGTGTTTACATTTTGTGCTTGCATAATTCAGAGTGGTTATGCAACCCGACGTGGCACCACCAAGAAAAGTCCCGCTTTTTATATTTCCTGCTATCGAGTTATGATGAAATGATGGGAAAGCGGAAAGGGTCAACAATCGACCCCTGTACAGTTCTAGTCAGTGCCAGCCTAGCACACGCGAATCGTGTTGCTTCCTTATCGAGTCAATAATAATAAAGTGTTAAGTGTCCCCTATTCTGACTCTCCATGCTTTCCTGGGGTTCGCAGTTACTGTTGAACTCGCATCCTTTTCTCTTCACACTTGACAATTCATGTCATGTGGTGATACCACTCACAAGAATCGGAATGTGTTGGTTCCTGGTTGCTTCCGGCCCTTGGCTTGCCGTTGTAGGCTATGGGACATCGTCCTTTTCCTGCGCTTCTATGACATTTGTTTGTGTATTGAATTGTTGTATGCTTCTGCCAAAGCACTTGATTGCTTCATCCCTTTGCATCCCTTGGTTTTTCAACCAAGACGGATATACGATAGCTTTTCCTTAGGACCGCTCGACTAGGATAGCTCTCGAGCCTAGACATTAGGATATACATCCTTGACATGTCAATATCGGTAGAGATTCCTTCATCCTCAACCATAGGTCCAATCTTTGCATGACAACATTAGGGTTAGTACTAGTTAGTCTCCCTTTTGTTTTGCTTGTTTCTTTTTGCATCCTTGCATGTAATTAAAACAAAAACTTGCTTTCTTTTTATTTTGAAAACAAAAACACTTAATAATGGTTTGAATCCCTTTCACAAAGGTAAAAGCAACCAACCAAGACAAACTCTTTCTCGCCTACGAGCGCATTTTCGTTTTGTGTTTAAAACCTTTTCATAAGTAAAAAACACAAAAACCCACCAAAACAAGTGAGTTGAACTACGACGCTCTGACTTTCCCATTGCACGAGGGAATATGTAGGTATCTTGTCACGGGGCTCGATCGAGCACAACTTGTAAAAACTTCCTTCTTTTCCCCGTGGTTTCTTTATTTTCCTTTTCTTTCTCATGCATTATAGCGATTAAGCAATAGAAAGATATAACACACCCCTTAGATAGAAAATAGAATGGATACCGTAGAGTACTACCGACGTGTGGGGTGCTAATACCTTCCCCTCGCGTAACAAACTCCCTTACCTAGATCTCTAGGTTGTGAGACCGTGGTTTCTTCCCTCTTAGGTTTTCTCGATGTTTACCTTTCTCCTTCGCGAGATAAAAGACGTTCGATGGTGACTCCATTGATACATCCTATCAGTTAGAAGTTCAGTCGGGTAATTTCAAAGAGGAGATAAGATCCCCTTGCCTAATACCTATAACAGCAGTTAAACTCCTGGAAAAAGAACCATTAAGGTTGAAGCGATACATCACAGTGGAAACCGTAAGCATAATCCAATCGATAAATTGCTTAGGGAAACTCAGCTCCTGCAGAATACAAGACAAAGTTGTCTAGTCAACCATGTCATAGGATTTTTGTAAGTCTAATTGAATCATAAAATGAGGCGTGCCATTTTTTCTCGAGTAGCCCTTAATAAGATCATAAGCTAGAAGGATGTGATTGTGGATTTGCTGGCCAGGAATAAAAGCCGCTTCGTTGGGACCAACGATGCTGCCAATCACTTTGCTAAGCTTATTAGTCAAAATTTTCGAAATCATTTTGTAGATGGTTGAACAAACAGCTATGGGACAAAAGTCTTTGATGTTTTTAGAATTAAAAGTCTTATGAATAAGAGAAACTGCAGTACAGTTGAAAGCATAAAGCAGACACGAATTTACAAAAATCTCTTGAATCGCTGCTGTCAGATCTTCCTTCATGATGTTCCACGATTCCTTGAAAAGGAAGGAATTGAAACCATCACAACCAGGAGCAACTTGATCATTAATGTCATGAAGAGCATCAGATATTTCCTTATCAGTGACAACAAGAATAAGACCATCTCGTTGGGAATTGTTGAGTTGCCTGCCTCTCCTCATGGATGGAACATCAATGCCACTAATGATAGATTCTTTTTCCCCATCAAACCATGGTAATAATGTAGAATTGTGTCTTCGATTTCAGAATGTTGACTAATACAATCACCAGAATCAGAAACTAAGATATTAAGGCTATTGGTCTTGTGAACAGATTTTACAGAAGCATGAAAAAATGCATTATTGTCATCCCTAAGATTGAGCCAAGCAATTTTTGAATGCTGCCTCAGAGTTTGCTCTTCAATGGAATTCCAGTGCAGAAGATTTTTAGTACAGGTTTTGACATGGGAGATCAAATTAGGATTCCATCTATCCAGTTGCAAATCAGCCTGAGCAGCAACAAGATTGGATCTAGCTTCAATGATACAGTGCTTAGCCTGAAGAAGAGGATTGTGCAGAGATCAGAGGATCGATTTCAAATGGCTGAGCTTTTTCCACAGGACTTGCATAGGCTACTAACTGTATGAACGTTCCAGCTAGCCCTCACAGCCTCATGGTACCCTGGGACTTTAGTGACAAAATTAAGGAACTTGAATCTTCTAATTTTCCTGCAGATTGTGGGAGAATTAGACAAAAAGAGTAAGGAGTGCTTAGAAATGTGAGGAGGGAGAACATATAGGAAATTATTGAGGTTCGGTTGAAACCAGTCAGCATTTCCAATGAGCCTGTCAATTCGCGAGTATATCGTTCCATTCACATACTTATTGGGCCAGGTATAATGGTCACCAGAGAATCCATCTCATATAAATTCTTATTGCCCATCAGATCTTGAAGGTCACTAAACACATACTCAACAACCAAGCTGCCTCCAATCCTATCCTGAGCCTTTAACACATTGTTGAAATCCCCAAGGATGCACCAAGGGCCCTGCACCTGAAGCTTACCAATGTCCTTCCATAAAATACGCCTATGAACCAGCCTATTCAGAGCATAAATTGAAGTAAGCCAAAATTTCCGATTACCATTAATATCATGAATGAAACAGTGGATCAGTTGACTGGTTTGGCTAGCAACATGAACCTGAATGTTATTGTGATTCCATTGAATCCAAATTCTACCATTATAATGGGAAAGGTAATTATTTGTATAGGAGCCACCCAAATTAAACTTACTTCTAACATTTAAATCTTTACTAGCTTTTACTCTAGTTTCTATGAGGATGTTTATATCTGCACTAAGAAAATGGAGACGAGAGCTAGCCTCCTTGATCTTAGTGGACTTATTTAACCCCCGAATATTCCAAGAAGAGATCATTGAGTTGACTGTTGTAGATATAAGAGGCCATTCAAAACCCCTAGAGTATCAAAGCAATTGTCAGACAACACCTTTCCAGATTTTGCACTGTTTCCTTCACTTATCTGTCGTTTGCCTATGTCCTTTCCACTCTTGTTGACATCAATCCACTATTCAGTATCTGCAGCAGAGATAGAGGAAGATGTTGCTTTCACAGGACTCTTCAAGATAATTGTTTCCTGAGTCTTACTGGTAATCAATTCTGGGACCTTATTCTCAATAACAGGTTTGGCTTTTGGCTTCCACTGAACTCTATTAGGTTTGAGTTTGTCACAATTATGGCCTACCTTTTGGCATTTGCTACAGAAAACTGACTTTGATTCATACTCAATAAGCTGAATTAACTTCTCACCATCTTTGTCACGTAATGTAATGGATTTTGGAAACTCTTTCGTAATATCCATTTCCACAAGACATCTAGCATATGAAACATGCAACCTATTAGCAGTAGATTCGTCCGTCACAATTGGATTTCCCAGTGCACTTGCTATATTTTGAGACTGACATCACCCCAGAGGTAAATGGGCAAGAGAGGAAGTGTCACCCAAATAGGGAGAGTGCGTAGAAGATCGTCTATAAGGTTAAAGCCAGGACGCCATTCTCTGATTAATAATGGCATGTTACGAATCATGTATGGGCCCCTTATGAGGACCTCATCCCTTTCCCTAAATAATTTGAAATGCAAGATGAAGTAACCTTCTTCATGATAGTACATGTCTGGTAATTAGACGAAATTCTAGTGCTTCACCATGAAAATCTTCACTGCATTCATGCTGAGCTCGCCTCCTAGAGCATAAAGGACGAGCGATGATTGCCAAAATTTGAGTTCTGACTGAATATCCTCTTCCTCAATCTCGACCACACTCTCTCCATTGGTAACTTTGGGGGCAATGAAGGCCATCGCCCTCCCCTTCGCAGGATTGCGGTTCTCATTCAGCACGTCAACCCATAGTTTCCTTCCCGCGTCAGAATTGAAAACTACGAGTTCCTCAAACAGTGGAGGAATTATAGATTTAGGGCTTTCGATTGTCGCTTCTTCCTGGGTCAAAAAATTGCTAACTGGACTCTTGGGAACATGAGGTGTAGATGAATCAATGGAGCAAAAAGGTACAACATTCAGTTTGGAGGAAGCCGGCGGCGGAGGCACCATCTTCTTCGGACGCCCAGACCTACCCATCTCTCCAACAAATTTAAATTTATAGTTACAGAATATCGAAGCTTGTCTTTGATGGATCTTTTCCTTTAATTAACCTCAAAACCGAGGTAATACGTGACATACTTTTTTAAGAATAAAATAAAAAATTTTAAAAAAAAAGATTTTTTTAAAGTGATTTTATCTCCGTGGATTTAATCATCAAAATAATATTTTGTTAAAAATTTATTATATATAATAATAATAATATAAAATAAATTATTAAAAAATAAAATTAAAGGAGTTGATCTACTCCTAACTCCCTCTAATAAATAATTCATTTGAGAAAATTCAAATCCATCGTCAGATTTACAATAATAAATATTCTTTAAAAAAGTTATACCTTTCCAAAAAAAATTAATTATACTCTGTATTCAATATCATACATATCTCTTAATTCATTCTTTTTTTAATCTCTTTTTTTAATCTACATTTAAGACTAAATCAGTGGGTTAAAATCTTAAATTTAAAATAAAATCCAAAACAATAAATTCAGTCAAAATAAAGGGACATAATATTATTACTATCCAAAATATTATTTTATTTCATTCTTTTTTTTTATCATTTTATTTTATTATTATTAATATCTAAAATATTAACTTTCCTATTACAATCAACAAAAAAAAAATAAATAAATATGACTGACTTACATTTTATTCTAAAACTGCAAAGCTTTAATAAAAAATAAAATAGATGACTCTACAAACAAAATAGATATGAAACATAATTGTGTTAATAAATGATTCATAATTATTTATATTATGAAACATGATTATTTTGAAACATATATTTGTTATATGTTAGTACATATTTTTTTATGTTTAATATTATTATTTTATTATTTAAATATTTATTTAATATTTAGAAAATTATTTATTATATATTTTTAATTTAAATTGTTTAAATTATAATTTTTTTTACTATATACTATTAAATAATTATTTATTTCAATTAATATATTTCAAATAAATAGCATGATTTATAATTTTAATAGTATTATTCACTTACATAGATGTTTTAATATTCACTTACATATATATATTAACCATTTATTTATGAAACTTATATATGTAATTTTAATATATATTAAATATATATGACATGGAGGATCTACATTTTTTTAATGATGTAGATCATTTATATATGAGTTAATATTATTATTCAATTGGTTAAATTACAATTTTGATCCCCTATTTTAATGTTTTCACAATTTTGGCTCCTATATTTTGTTTTTAAACAATTTTAGTCTTTCATCTTTATTTTGGTTTAAAAAAACGCCTATATGTCACTTTTTAAAATACAAGACATATAGTAAAATACCAGTCGTGTGTTATACAGATATAAGACATGAAAACACATGTATTTTAAAAAGTGAAACATACGCGTTTTTTGTAGACAAAGTGAAAATGAGGATCAAAAGTGTTCAAAAACAAAATAGAGGGACTAAAATCATGAAAATACTAAAATAAGAGAACCAAAACGGTAATTTAGTCTATTCAATTAAAAATATGTTTTAATATATATTAACTATTGATATATGAAACCATTTATCTAATTTTAATATATATTAAACAATTTAAATAATAAATATTTATATGAAATATATATAACTTGGATGATCTATATTTTTTTTAACACGATATAGATCATTTATATGAGATAATATTATTATTGACTTACATATATGTTTTAATATATATTAACAATTTATATATAAAACATTTATATAGTTTAATATATATTAAAAAAATTTAAAAAATAAATATTTATATTAAATATATGTCAGGAAATAATAATAAAAAATATATTTATTACCTATTAATAATATTAAAATTATAAAAGCATGCTATTTTTGAAATATATAAATAATTGAAATAATTTAAATATATTAATTGAAATAAATAAATAAATAATATATAATTAAAAATTTAATAATATTATTTAAACAATTTAAATTGAAAATATATAATAATTAATTTATTAAATATGAAATAAATATTTAAATAATAAAATAATAATATTAAACATAAAATATTTATTAAATATAACAAATATGTTTCAAAATAAGTATGTTTCATAATATTAAATAATTGTGAACAAACACAATTATGTTTCATAATATGATAAATTATGTTTCAAAATATTTAAGTAATAAATCAATAATATTAAAATATATTTCACAATAAAAAATTTACTAACATATATTGTATTATTTAAAATGTTGTAATACATAGTGTTGATTCAACAAACTAACAAACAAATGCTTATAGTGAAGTGGCAAAGATATTTTTTTAATAGGGATTTTCAAAACTCGTCTATATTGTGGAGAAAAATAGTTACTAACCCTATATTTAATATAATGCAGGCTAACAAAACCGTTGTAATCCACCATAAATATTGGTGGTTTTTAATAAATGTCATAATTAAACCGTCTTAATTTACTCAATTTTTTGTAGTGGGACCTCAACAAAATATTATTATGTGTAATTTGTTAGTGCATACGTATGGATTGGAGGTTGAAGGTGAAGAGCAATTGCAGGAAATATTTATGGTATCATCAAGTTAGAATGATGTATTAGTGATGTATTTATATTTGTGAAAATTTAGATGCAAAAAGAATTTTAGGAAAATATTTGAAAAATTGACCAAATTTAACAGTATATGTCAATCTGAAAATCGTATGTGTCGACACATAAGTCAAATTTTAAGTGTATGTGCTGACCTAAAAAATGGATGCATTGACCTAAGCATGACAGTAGCTTTTAGCCTTTAAAAGAGTAGTATATGTGTCGACCTGAAATTCGTATGTGGACACATAAATTAAGAATTTTTGCAATTTATCAAAAGCTTCAGTATGTATCGACCTCAAATACGTATGCGTCGACATATAACTGAAATTTACGTAGAAACTTGTTTTTAAGACTTTGGTCAATTTCAAAATAGTTTTTAATGGTTCCTAAGACTCCTAATGCAAATGAGTGCCACAAGACATAGAAATACCATTCGATATACAGAAATACTAAATTTTCTAATTTTGACTTCATGCAAAAAATCTAATAATGAAGTTATACTCACGTAGCGGTTTGTTTATAAAATTTCACAATAAACACCATCCAAGAATAACAGTTACAAGTTTGCATTCCAACACCAATATTTGAACCAATAGCTAGCACCACAGAAGACAAAGGCTGCAAAAAAGAAACCAAAGAAACCAATGGCTCCTAAGAGAAAAAGTGATAGGTTGTAGAAAATATGTAGGTCTAGGAACAATGTGGGCCCAGGCTCAAGTGCATCTACACCACTAGAAGTTGATAACACAATTGATCAATGTCATGGTCCTTCCATTTAAGATCCCAAGTTAGGTTCTTGTTTGAGAAAAATGAAATCATTGGCAAAGTCGACACATAAAATAAGAATTTCTACAATTTCTTAAAAGCTTCATTATGTGTCAACATATAAATAAAATTTATGAAGAAATTTATTTTTCAAGACTTTGGTCTATTTCAAAATGGTTTTCAATAGTTTCTAAGACCCCTAATGCAAATAAGTGCCAAAAGACATAGAGATACCATCCAGTATACAAAAATGCTAAATTTTCTAATTTTGACATCATGCAAAATATCTAACGGTGAAGTTATACTCACATAGCTGTTGTTTACAAAATTTTATAGTAAACACCACCCAAGAATAACACTCACAAGTTTGCAATCCAACACCAATACCTGAACCAATAGCATCACAAAAGACAAAGGCTACAAAAAAGAAACCAAAGAAACTAATGGCTCCTAAGAGAAAAAGTTATAGGTTGTCGAAAATATGGAGGTCTAGGAACAATGTGGGCCTAGGCTCAAGTGCATCTACACCACTAGAAGTGGAAAACACATTTGATCAATGCCCTGGTTTTTCCAATCAAGACCACAAGTTTGGTCCCTGTTTTAGAAAATGAAATCGTGGGCAAAGATTACTAGATAAATGTTTTAGTGATAGTTTTAGTTGTTGTGTAACATTTTTTTATGTTATTATGTTGAGGAATTGCACATGCACTCCCATTTTGGAACAACTAGTTCAACAAGTTATTAGGTTATTATGTTTTTAGGTTGTGTACTTTTATGTTATTATGTTGTAATGCACATGTGTGTCTCTTTTGGAAGCATGATTGTATGGCCTAAGATTTATTTGTTATTATGTTGTTATGCAGTGTCTTATATGGCATGTAATGTATTGTTATATGTGTAGGTTATTTTCTGAGAAAATTTGTTACAAGATATGACCTTTAATTTTCTATCAAATATGCTACAAGACTTGTTCAAAAAAATTCAATCAAGTTGATTACTTGTAAGACCAATAATTTTCTCCTTAAATTGGTTACTTATATGGCACCAAAGAACCGCTAAACACAATTAAACTGAAACCACTTAAACCATTACATTATTGCACCAAAAATATTGTCAAACATAACTAATTGAGACCATTGAAGAATTATTGCAACAGATAATACTGTCAAATATAGTTCAAACATAAACTTGTAATTGCACCATGAAATTAAATCATGAAGTCAATGTTGAATTACACATAAACTTCAATTATTTAATATAATTACATTGTTCCTAAACCTAGAACAAAATAAAACCCACAATACATAACAACTACTATGAATAACTTTATTGTCTTCCTTTTGTTGTAAAAACTTATCTTCAATTCTTCAATCTCCTTCCCAAATTGCTTCATCTGCTCTAACATCATGTCACACTTAGAGGAGTCCTCTTCACACTATGCCAAATAAGGGCATAGACAGCGCTGCTAAAACCTCTGCTGCTAAAGGTATAGACAGCGCTTATGTAATTTCAAAAGCGCTGCTATAGGTACCCCCTTTAGCAGCGCTTTTCATTAAAAAGCGCAAGGTACCCCCTTTAGCAGCGCTTACACTTTAGACAGCGCTTTTAATGTTGAACTTTAGGCAGCGCTTTTAAAAAGCGTTGTTGTTAGCTGAAGATTTTGATGTCTTGTGATTCGAAGAAATATCATGGAGCTCGAGACGAGATGACGTTAAAGTATTCAAGGGAATATAGTGAATATCATAGTTTGGAAAGAAAGGAATTAGCCCTTCGAATGGATGTATTGAGTTCCGGAATGTCGAACAACAGAAATACTGGTGATATGTGTGAAACAAGCTTCGATCGGGTAATAGAATCATATCAGAGGAAATGGGTTCGAGATCGAAGCGAGTGATACATTTGAAATTCAAAACGCAAGTGGGATAAAAGGAGTTGAAACGCGCACTGAAGAAACGGTTCGAAAAAACGTGGAAGCAAGAGAAGCATGGTGTGTTGCATGTTCTAAACGTGGCAAGATCTTATGGGTTAGACCGTTATGGTCGAATTAGTATAAATAGGAGTCTTAATGTTAGGATTTCGTGTGTCATATCTATTGTACTAAAATTCAGTCACATTCAAAATACCACATGGCTAGGGAAACGAATGCACGAATGATGTACGTATGATTGCACCAAAACTTTATTATTCAATGTATCTTTATTCCTCCGGTCTAACTTTATCTTGCATCAATGTCTTTTAAATTTCTTTATTTTCAAAGTCATTTCATTTAAATGCTTTTTCTATCATTTCTGAAGTTCTTTACTTTTCCAAAACCTTTACATTAACGCTGTTATTTCCCAGAATTTTTTTTTACACATTTGTTTACATTCCTGTCTTTCATGTTTCGCGTAGTTACTTTGAAAATCTTTTACACTTTAAGAGTTTATTTGAATATTGCTGCATTTATATAATTTCTTGCTATTTCGAATACTGCATGTTCTTGTTTGTTCGAACCAAATATACGTTATTAACTTGATCACATCACTAAGTAATCGAAACGTATTTTGACATATACAAAACATCCAAAAACAAGTCTCAAATATGGATCTTTGTCTTAAGTTTATACCAACGGCCGATACCCCATAGGATCAATCTAGTCGATCCTGCAAGTTACCAAGAGGGATTGAATAACATAACAGTTATAACGCTTATTCAATAGTTTGGAAGACTAGCGGTTGTTTCACCAGAAATCACTGTGAACAAAATGGCACACCTGGTGGGACAGAGTTTGGCCGTTATAAATTAGGAAAATTATAACCATAATTATTAAAAAAATAAAAATAAATTCTTTCTGAGTAAACAAAGTTCATTGGTATATGAACCTTAGGAGTGGTAGAATAACTAAGAGTAACCAACCTTTACCCAGGAGAAAGCGAAATAATAGAATGTCTAATAATCAACAAGGGGAACAAAATGCCCCACATGGAACAGGCACTAATGCGTCATTTCATTGCAACGTCCGGTCACGATCCTTGAATGCACACGGTTGCATCTTCGACTAGTAATATAGCCACGAATGGAACAAGTGGCACGTCAATAAATAACTCGATCTTGGGCAATACAGGAACCACTGGTTACCCTGGGGGATCCATCCCACAACCAGGGACACAAGCCCATTTCGCCACCCCACTACAAACTAGACCACCTGGTTTCGAGGGTAATAGACCCAAAAACCCTTCTTACGGGATGCCAACATCTTTCATGGCAGGTTTGCAAACTTCGACGTCAAATGCATCACCCCAATTAGGATCTGGATCTGGGGTTAATCAATTTCTTACAAATAACCAAGGTCTGGGGGGTTATAGCGCTTTACCCACCTTAACCACAGAAAACCAAATGGCTTTTAGGCAACTGATGGATGATAGTAACCATAACATGATCGGAGTGTTAGCACAAACTATGCAAGAAATCTTTGCCCCAATAGTTCGTAACGTGACCGTGATTTAATAGGAAAACGCAGATAATATGAGTCGAATAGCGATTTCTTTGCCCCACCGTAGAGCGAGAACCAGGCGTGGTTCGAGCAAACACACCTATCATCGAACAAGCCATTGACCCACCCTATAGGCCGCTTAGAGAAGAATTTGACCCGAGGGCAAGGGCACAAAAAATGCCCCGTGATTCGAGAAGAACCACTTTGGGAGTTGTAGAACCAATGGCGAGGATCGAAAGATATGATGCTCCAAGGTCGAGAGGAACCACAGAGGGTAGTTGGGGAACCGGGGCCAGGCTCGAAGGCAAGAGGCCCAGCTTTGAGACGAACAACCTAGAGGAGTAGTTATGATAGGTAGAAACCAAGATCTTGTGGTCCATAGAATTCAAACGATAATATCTTGGCGAAAATAACCTAACCACCATGATAGAGAATAATGGCCCAAAACGGTATTAATCTGATTAGGAGGCCAAATTATGCTTCTCCCATAGCGATTACGTGATGCATACAGACTTACCAAGGGACACAAGATCCCTAAGTTTACAAAGTTCACGGAGATACTAACGAATCAACGAACACATAGCCAGTATCTCACAAGGAGACATAGCCAATAATGAGAACCTTAGGATTAAGTATTTCCCAAGTTCACTCACGAAAAATGCTTTCACCGTTCACCACATTACCACCGGATCCATAGATACCGGACCTTTTAGAAAGATTGTTCCATGAACAATTCTACATGGGACAATCCAAGATAAGTCCAAGGAACTAGCTAGTGTTAAGAGGAAGTTTATTGAACCCATAGACGAATACTTGAATAGGTTCGACTATTGAAATCCAGATGTTTCACTGGTCCCCGAACATGAATTAGTCGAAATGGCGGTGGCCTTGACTATTCGATTCGAAAGAAATTAGATACACAATACTTGAGAGATATGGCTCATTGGCGGATAGGGTTCGACAGTCGAAAGACTAAAGGCCGAGAAGGCCGGCTTTCAAAAGTAACAAGAAAGAAAGAATTTCCTATGTCGAAACCGAGGAAGTCAAGACCGTCCCGATTTCGAGGAGGTCAATGGACCTAGAGTTAAACAGCCCCACCTTACTCTTGTAAACTGTTGGTTCCCACAAAGGAAAAGAAATTGTTGAAAATGAAAAACGACAAATTCCCAAAGAAGGTGTACACCTTTGATGTGACAAAGTGTGATGAGATTTTTGACCTGCTTGTCAAAGATGGTCAACTGATTGTGCCATCGAATGTTAAAATACCTCCTTTAGACCAAAGAAAGAAAAGGGGATTCTGTAAATATCATAGTTTCTTAGGCCACAAAACCTCACAGTGTTTTCTTTTCGTGGACTTAATTGAAATGCAATCAAAGAAGACTAAAGTTTCCGATAAGCCAAAGATGAAGGTAGATGAGGATCCTCCGATATTGCGACACCAACTACTCCGAGCCGCAAGCATGGGAGAAATAAATATGGTGGAAACAGACCAAGGGGTCAATACATTGAAAGATGAAAACACTGAGAATGAGAGTTGGGGACTGATCGGAGTCAACAATGGCGTCACTGAAGACATCCATCAACAACCAGAAGCTTCGACTAAGCCAGCGCAGTCATTTGTTTCAAAGGACATCCAGCTCGAGGGCCGGAGAGTCGTGATGAAATTGGTACAAAGCTCAAGGTCTGAGGCGCCAATTAGAAAAGGTCCAAATTACGAACCAACTCTCCCCTGAGAAAGGGATCTCGGATACTTTGGGAGAACCCAGTGGAAGATTCGATTATCTCGTAAAGTATTCTGCGCCGAGAGTGCAAAAATCCCAATCGAAGCCATCAAACCATCGGGTTGGGGAGATGAGGATACAAAAGGCGGAGAGGTCGAAGGACACGAGTCCAAGAAGGAAGTTTGGGACACTCTGGGGGAGCCTAGTGGCAAATTCGACTACCTGGTGAAATACTCCGCCCCAGAGAGTTCGAAAATACAACTTAAAGACATCGAACCATCGGGTTGGGAGATGATGAAAAGATGGAGAGGTGGATGTTAATATGGTGGACATGGAGAAACCTTGTTCGAGATGCAAGAAATGGAGAAATACCTTGAGAAGGAAAATACAAAATGAATGAAGGATATCTGCAGATATCGTTTGAAAAATTACCTCATGGTGTGCCACAAAAAACGCCGAGATGATGCTATGCCGATGCATCATCGCAATGAGAAGATTGCTGCAGAGTTCGAAAGGAGCCAGAGGGCATCAAGGCGCCAAGACAATCAATTGTTTAGATGCTATCCTCGACCGGAGAGTGTGTTGGAGTTCTTAGTACGCCATAAAGGGCAACGGTGTTTGATTTGCCCAAGGTGTTCAACATATGACCAAAACATGGCAGGGCATTCAAACCATTCCTTCGCGCCGGAATCACAAGGAGATGGGTCAAGGTCAGCACCTCCATGGCAATCATAATCAAAGAAAGCCTGATAGTCCTTACCCCAAAGGTGCTCAAGAGTAACATTCCCTAAGTACCAACCGATAGATGGTGCACGTCAAAACCAATAGGAAAGATAATTGAGAAGCAACGAGCAAAATGCCCGCCATGCCATGGTGTCAGAGACAGTTCAACAACAAAAGAAAAGAAGAGTTGAGGCTGGAAAACTATAAGGGGAAGAATCCCATGTCAAGATCCCAATGGCGAAGGCAACAACGTGTTCGAAAGGCTGAGAAGGAAATGCTGGCAGTTGAAGAGGTAGTTTCGACCAAAAGAAAGAGATGTCCAGCACTAACAAACCAACGACAAGCAAGCAACCCGAAAACAAACCTCCAGTTAGCAGGAGACTTTTTGCTGACACAAAACCAGATGAATCAAAAGAATATACTCCAGGGCCAGAGGAAGATGAAGATATGCTAACCGATAACAATTAGAAGGAGAATCCTCACTCAACCTAAACGCAACGTGGTGTCAGACCTTACGAGTTCGGACAAGAAACCAAATCAAGAACAGGAAGAGGATGATAACATTGATATGATGAAACATAGGCCAGTTTGCTATTATGTCATGGATAATGGCGCCGTCGAAGAGCAGAATGCCTTCTTCGAACATCCAGAGCCAGCAATGAAGAACCATTTGAAGCCACTGTTCATTCGAGCAAAGGTTAATGCCCATGGTGTGAATAAGGTCCTGGTAGATGGAGGTGCAGCGGTTAATCTAATGCCTCATTTTATGTTAAAAAAGCTGGGAATACAAGAAAGTGATGTTAAACCGCATAACATGGTGCTATCAAATTATGAAGGGAAAGTTGGTCAAACATTGGGAGTGGTGCAAGTGGAGTTAACCGTTGGTTCGAGCTGCAGGCCCACCATGTTCATGGTAATCGAAGCCAAGGCCAATTACAACCTGCTGTTAGGAAGAGAATGGATTCATGGCGTAGGCGTTCCTTCGCCAATGCACCAAAGGTTAGTGCTATGGAGAGATGAGATAGTGGAGAACATCGAGGCATCGAGTTACTACATCAACCTCGTCAACAAAAGGAATTATGACAAGTATCTAGCACGAATAGCCCTTGTGCTCCAAATGAGGAGATGAACGGCAGATGCGCAATATTATATGACCCTTCGCCATGATGGCATGTATTGGGACGAAAAATAAGTAAAGAAGACGGAGGACTCGATGGTACTGAGAAGACGCCGAAGGTCGAATTGACAATAGTGCTCATGATCGAGTCCTCCTTCTTCGAAAGGATTTCGCCTATATGGTGAGAACAAATGGATAGCAGCCAGGTGAAATAGATAGTATAGTTGAAGAAAATAACATGAAAGGGCAGGTTCGAAAGACTCACCTGCGAAGAAAAAGAAATAGAACAAAGGTTAGATGCCATATATGATAACCCGGTTTCGAGCAGATCCTACAAACATAGGTGCTAAGATGTTGGCAGGATCAACTCAAGAGGTAAATTTGGGGATGACAACACAAAAGAATAACCTATATAAGTGCCAGACTGGGTCCAAGTCTCAAGCAAGAGGTGATCGAAATCCTCAAACAAAATAAAGATTGTTTCGCGTGGGATTACGACGAAATGCCTGGCTTGAAAAGAGAGTTGGTAGAGCACAAACTTCCAATCAAGGATGGCAAGAAGCCCATCAAGAAAACTCCTAGGAGGTTCGCGCCAGCAGTGCTCACGAAGATTAAAGCTGAGGTCGAAAGGTTGCTGCGTTGCAAGTTCATCAGAACCACAAGGCAGGAGACTTCTTGGGCTTTGTGGTTCATAAAAAGGGAATCGAAATCAACCAAAATAAGACCAAAGCCATCATGGAGACTAAAGCACCCACATCAAAAAGAGAGTTGCGTCTCCTGGGAAGATAAATTTTCTTAGAAGATTCATCTCGAATCTAAGTGGAAAGACTCAAGCATTCTCTCCACTACTTCGCTTAAAACAAGGCCAAGCCTTCGAGTGGAGTCAAGTACATCAGGAGGCCTTCGACGAAATTAAAAGATACCTCTCTCAACCTCCTATCTTGTCTCCACCTTCATGGGGAAAGCCCATGAGATTGTACATATCCTTCAATTTACTATAGGTAGTATGTTAGCACAAGAAGATAGTAATGGCATCGAAAGAGCTATATACTATTTAAGTAGGTGCTAAATGATGCGTAAACTAGATATAGTAACATAGAAAAGTTATGCCTATGTTTATACTTCTCTTGTATGAAACTTAAATATTATATAAAGCCATTGATGTTTATGTCTCCTCTCATTTCGATGTTATCAAACACATGTCAAAACCAATTATGCATAGTAGAGTGGGTAAATGGGCTTTAGCCCTAACAGAATATTCTCTAACCTTCATGCCTTTGAGAGCTGTGAAAGGTCAAATAATTGCTGATTTCATTGTGGATCACCACCGTCGAAAAGACCATTATGGGTTATGTTGAGACGCAACCTTGGAAATTATACTTTGATGGTTCGACTCACAAAGAAGGTAGTGGTGTTGAGTTCTTATAATTTCTCCGAAGGAATCCCAACAAAATTCAAGTATAAATTGATGGCCCTCGTTGCTCAAACAATGAAGTCAATACGAAGCATTGTTGAACTTGAAGCTTTGTTGGAATTGGGGCAACTAAAGTCGAAATTAAAGGTGACTCGAGTTAGTGGTCAAACAAATAACAAAGGAATATAAATGCATAAAGGAAAATTTGATGACATACTTCGTCATAGCTAACAGACCAAAAAATTCAATATATGGATATCCAACATATACCAAGAATAGAGAATCAAGAAGCAAATGACCTAGCATTGGCTTGGTTATAAAGTCTCTACACAAAACTTTAAAGAGTTGGTCGAAATAAGAGGTAGGGTTATGGCTACCGACTAACGCCATCGATCTAGAAAATATTAAGTTAGGTTGTAGTGGTAAAGATAGATTCGAAGTGTTAGCCACAAACACCGTATCGATGCAGATTACGAAGCCCAATTATAAGCTACCTAAAAGATCCAACCATAAACGTAGATAGAAAACGAAATATAGAGCATTATCATATGTCCTTATGGGAAATGAATTGTTCAAGAAAACCCAAGAAGGTGTATTGCTCAAATGCCTAGGAGAAAGTGAGGCGATCCGCATTATCGAAGTTCACAATGGGGCATGTGGGGCACATCAAGCAGGCCACAAGATAAAGTGGTTGCTATTTCGATATGGTATGTACTAGCCTAGCATGCTCAAAGATTGCATAGACTTCGCTAAAGGATGTGAAGAATGTCAGAAACATGCAGGATTCAACATGCTCCGCGAGTGAGCCATTCGATCATTAAACCATGGCCCTTTAGAGGATGGGCGTTAGATTTGATAGGAAATCAATCCCCTCGCCTAAAGGTCAAGTACATCTTGGTAGGAATAGATTATTTTACTAAGTGGATCAAGTGATACCATTAGTAACTGAGATCAAGAAGCTATTATTGAATTCATACGAAACAAATAATCTATAGGTTTGGATTGCCGTAGTATAACTAACCAAGGGTCCAGATGTAGAAAGATGCAAGAGTTCGCTCAGAGATGGGATTTAGACTATTGACATCAACACCATATTATGCTCAAGCAAATGGTCGTCGAAGCACCAAAGTAATAATTGGTTTGATCAAAAACACATTGGTAAAAAGCCAAAGAATTGGCATAAAACTTTAGACCAAGTACTATGGGCTCAGAACATCTCCTAAAGAAGCTACCAATACTACACCTTTCCAACTAACATTTGGCCATGATGCGCCTTACCAGAAATTCATCTATTTCGAATCCAAAGACACCATGAACTCCCGCGTCATTATATTGGGAAATGATGGTGAATGAGTTAGTTGAGTTAGACGAAGTCGACTACATGCATTGGAAATCCTAATGAGGCAAAAGGAAAGAGGGCTGTGGCATATAACAAAAGAGTAAAAGGTAAGACATTCAACGCTAATGACTTAGTATGGAAAGTCATATTGCCCATGGACAAAAAGAATAAAGCATTGGGTAAATGGTCACCTCATTGGGAAGGCCCTTTTCGAATAGCAAAACGTTTTCGAACAATGCGTATGAAATAGAAGAACGGCGATGATAAACGAATCCTAAAGGTAAATGGGAAGTATTTAAAAAGTATAAACCATGCCCGCAGGAGATTCAATACTAACAATGTAGTCACAATATTGTAATGAAATGCCAAAATGGTAACATAATTGCCAAATGGCGTTGTTCAAGCGCTACAGTAAACATTTAATCAAAATACAAGAGTTACAAAATAATCAAGATTCAAAAGTGGGATTGTTCCTCACCGGTCGAAGATATTCTTGAAAGACTCAAGTCTTTGTTGGGTAAAGCGCTTGGCACCTTCGAGGATGGCAACTTCACCTTTGAGTTGCTCACCGCTCGCTTCAAAGGCCCGTGTTGAGAAGTTCTTCAAATCGGTTCCCAAAGGTGTTGGATTCATAGGCAATTTGTTGCTGGGCCTCTTTGATCTTAGCCAAGTTCTTGAATCTGCTTTCTCCCGGAGGAGGATGGATTGAGATCAAGCTCATAGTCACTCTAGCTTGCTTGATATGCGTGGCTAGCTCTTCACTTCTTTCAAAGCTTTGAGGCATGTTCATAAGCAGATCCATTGAAGCTCTTTTCTCTTGAACCTTATTTACAGCAGATTCATCCCGGAGGAGGCATCCAATCACATTATCCAACAAAGATGAAGTTCGAATAGGATGGTACTAACTTCCGAGAGCAGTAGTGAGGTCAACTTGGTTCAAGAATCCTTCATGATAAAACAGTGGTGCTATCTTGTTTAAGCACTTGAATAGATCCACATTGAGGATTGTTTTCTAATTCTATGAAGAAGCACAACCCTATCATCGAAGGCATAGACCTAGAGGTCGAGCCAACACCAGTCTCAGAAAGTGGAATATCCCTTTGAGCCAACTTAGCCTTCATGTACCCAATAGGGTCATTTCTTTTCAAATTGGCTAATTCTTCTTCATTGTTTTGAGAAGACCAGAAGTTCCATACGTAATGGAGTAACATCCATTTCAAGTCCATTGGTTCATTAGTACGAAGACCATCACCGTTATTCACGCTTCCATCATCTTGTTCATCATCAGTCAAGTCCACCACTTCGATATCATCATTCTGATCACCATCAGCATCAGACCCCATCCTTTCGCTCGAAACTTCTTGAGCGTCTTCTCCTTCTTCATCCTCAGACCTTCCCTCGCTAGAATCTTCACTCTCTTGAGAGGCGTTGGTTTCCTCTTTAGTTTGAGGTATTTGTTCACGCCTTGAGGTATTGTTGAGGAGATTTTGGGTGAAGAACCTCAAGGTACTTCGGCATCTTCAGCATTATTTCATTGGTCTCCTTGAGAGGAGGCGGTGCCTTGATCATCGTGTCGATCAAGCTCCAGTTGGAATGCCATGTTAGAAGAGCCTCTTTTTGCGGATTATTCGAATCCCCATGAGGAGAAGAGTGAATCGGAGCGGATGCTTGCGGAGGAGGAGTCGAAGTGGTTGGGATCTGGGTCGAATCATCCTACATGGATAAAAAAAAAGATTAGAAACTGATAACTAAGGTACGAATAATCATTTTAAGAATTCGAAGTAAACTTAACTGTGGGTTATCCGTAGATATGTTACTGTCTATATGTTCCAATATTACATTGGAGGTCGAAGGTGGAATTTTGGATTGGTATGAGGGAGCAACATCTCTTGAATCAAGTCCAGAGACGTCAATATCCTTTGGTATGTCTTTTTTCTGTTTCTTCTGCAAAGCTGTTGGAGAACTTTCTCCGGCTTTGAGAGTCCTCCCAATAGTGCTAGTTTTTCTCTTTTTTGGAGTGGTTGGAGGAAGTTTACTTGTCTGAAATGGTACAAAACGCAATTTAGACTCAAGTTACAAAAAAATCAGACCTATTTCGAAATAGCGGGATAAATGGTTTACCTTCGGAATCGGAATAGTTGTTGTAGGTGGGATGACTTGAGTAGTTGTTGGATTGGGCGCAGCGGTGTTCGTTGTTGTAGTTGCAGGATTGATTGTTGGAGTCACTTTAGGCACACTATCCTTTGTCTCGTGGGATTGTTGAGAACTGTTCCCTTCCTTGGTCTTCGATGCAGTAGTCTTGATCCTGAGGGCTGGAAATCGAAGCAATTAAAACGAAAGTTAAAACAAAGAAAGTAATAAATATTTGGGATTTCCCAAAACATTCGCACCTGCGCCCTCTTTCGAAAGAATCGACATGGCGGAAAGGTCATAGCGAAGAGGTCCTGGGAAATTATGAAGCCAGTATCGAGCCCATGTCACAGTCTCAGATGGCTTTAGTTTCTTGTGGGATTTATATTTGAGCATTTCGCTGCAAATTAACCACCAAGGATATGGAGGAAACCAAGCCAGAGCCAATTCTGAGGTAGGTAGTTGTGGAAATTTAGGTGGATGCATTTCGAGTGCCAACCTATACCTATCCTCAGGTGACAACCTTGAAGGGAGTTTGAACTTAGAAATTTTTTCTTTAAATTTTTCCCTCAAGGTTTGAGCCGCTCGATATACAGTGGTTTGCAGGCGTGTGGGATCATAAGTAGTTTCGAAGTAATTCTGAAAAGCTTTAATCTCTCGAGCATGGGTCAACCTACCTTTCTTTTTGTGTACCTGCACATCGAACGCAGCAGTCAGTTTAGCTTGAATGGTAAGAGTGTCAAACATATGAGATTGATAGAATTTAATCCACCAATCTAGAAAACTCTTTGAAGAAAAGGGAGCTGGTTCGAAAGGGATTAAGTTGAATTGGGCGAACTCTTGATATTGTTCTTGTTGAAGCTTGGCATCTCTGGCTTTAAAAGTTCGACCAGAGGTAATGGAGCTTTGAGTTTGGAACAAGGGTTCGGTATTAATTGACACGCACCAAATTGTCTCGAAACGGTTAGGTTGATAGGCAAATAAGAGGATCCGTTCTTGGTCGGAGTAATTCTTGAGGAGATCCTTGGTAATAAAAGGCCTTCCAGATATCTTGGGTTTCCTTGCATTTAGCACCTCGAAGAGACATAGTGAACCATGATGGTCCATGAGTCCTCGAAGCAAAAGGCGCCATAGTTTCTTTAAATTCATGTTGTTCGGAGAGAAGTATAATGTACTTTGAAAATGAAACCTGGAAATCGGCCTTGTCATCACTAGGAGTCAGTCTCCTCAGCCTCGTGCCCTCAACGTTTCGATCAACTATCTCTGGATCTTGCTCATTAATAGTATCTGCAGTGGAGAGCGAAGACTCGAACATAGCATTTAGCCATAACTGGAGCAACTAGAAGGGACCAGCTAACAAGATGTTCTTGGAGGTATGAGATTTCAAGCTCGAAATAGCTGATCTCAGGCTCTCATAAAGGTCAACTAGCAGGAGTTCGCTTAAGTTAATCCTCCTGTTCTCATGCAAATCTCTTGCCAGAGGAATGAACCTACTAGCTACTTGAAGTGACCTGCTGCAGAAAACATATCGTGATAGCCAAAGAGTAAGGAAGGCAATGTGTTCAACATCAGAGACACTATCACCTTCTGTATGGTAATGACTGATGAATTTGGAGAAGCTGGCTAGTTTGATATCGAAATCGATAATACTTGAATGTTCCTCAGCATCAGGAACAAATGTTTCCCCTGTTAGTCCAGTGATGGCAGTTATGTCAAAGAATGTGGGTGTGATCATCCCTCCGGGAAGGTGGAAGGTATTATAGGTGCTATCCCAGAAATACAGGGATGCGAATAACAGAGGATGACTGTATGTGAAGCCTGGTTTGGATAATTTTAGGAAATTATAGATACCTAATTCCTCCCACTGATGTCCTTTCTTAACTTCCATTTTGGCGAACCAGTTTTGATATGCTACATCAGCAGTTGGACAGGATCGAAATGGTTTAAAGTTGTTTTTGACATAGTCCAGAATGAAAGGATCTTTTGGGGTAGTCATAGGAGTTTCTACGTCCTTTGTAGCAACAGGATCATTGACATTTTCAGTTCCTACCCTAGGGTTTTCCATGGTATTGAATAAAGGTTTGAAATCGTAACAGACAGGAAATATGTTTCGTGTATCCTTAAGAATCTCAAAAACCGTAAGGGGACCCATTAGGGCAAATCTTTTTCCAGAAGCGTTAGTAGGGATTAATACCTGAGAGGAATATAAGAGCTCTTGTTCTTTGGAGAGTCCCTGGGGCATAAGTACAGGATGACCTTGGTGAGTGCCAACCTTGCTTTCCAAAATTGTTCCAGTGTTCTTATTCTTCTTCTTAGAAATCTTTTTTACCTGGGATGTTGATGAAGACATTGTTGGGGTTTTGATTAAAGAGATTAGGGTTTTACGAAAAAAAGAGGAAGAAGAAGATTCAGTGTGGAAAAGTGAAAAGACTAAAGTTTGTTTGGTTTTATAGTGAGGGAGTGGAAACACTCACCAACTAATGCCAAGTTACGTGGGAGACGTGGGTTGGTTACAAGATGAGGTGGCGTGAAGTTAGTATTGGTAATGAGCGTGATTAAGGATAATCATTGCTTTCAATAAATGCACCATACCGTGGTTACTGTGTAAAAGTGGTTCGGAAACCCAGGGGTCATCGTGATTGACATGATGGAAATCGTGTACAGGGTCATAATTACTCAAGAGTCACATCAAAAATCTTGTAGATATATTTAAAATAAGTATTTCTTAAAAAGGGATTCGAAATACATATTTTAAAGGGGCATTTTGTTAGCTGAAGATTTTGATGTCTTGTGATTCGAAGAAATATCATGGAGCTCGAGACGAGATGACGTTAAAGTATTCAAGGGAATATAGTGAATATCATAGTTTGGAAAGAAAGGAATTAGCCCTTCGAATGGATGTATTGAGTTCCGGAATGTCGAACAGAAATACTGGTGATATGTGTGAAACAAGCTTCGATCGGGTAATAGAATCATATCAGAGGAAATGGGTTCGAGATCGAAGCGAGTGATACATTTGAAATTCAAAACGCAAGTGGGATAAAAGGAGTTGAAACGCGCACTGAAGAAACGGTTCGAAAAACGTGGAAGCAAGAGAAGCATGGTGTGTTGCATGTTCTAAACGTGGCAAGATCTTATGGGTTAGACCGTTATGGTCGAATTAGTATAAATAGGAGTCTTAATGTTAGGATTTCGTGTGTCATATCTATTGTACTAAAATTCAGTCACATTCAAAATACCACATGGCTAGGGAAACGAATGCACGAATGATGTACGTATGATTGCACCAAAACTTTATTATTCAATGTATCTTTATTCCTCCGGTCTAACTTTATCTTGCATCAATGTCTTTTAAATTTCTTTATTTTCAAAGTCATTTCATTTAAATGCTTTTTCTATCATTGCTGAAGTTCTTTACTTTTCCAAAACCTTTACATTAACGCTGTTATTTCCCAGAAAGTTTTTTTACACATTTGTTTACATTCCTGTCTTTCATGTTTCGCGTAGTTACTTTGAAAATCTTTTACACTTTAAGAGTTTATTTGAATATTGCTGCATTTATATAATTTCTTGCTATTTCGAATACTGCATGTTCTTGTTTGTTCGAACCAAATATACGTTATTAACTTGATCACATCACTAAGTAATCGAAACGTATTTTGACATATACAAAACATCCAAAAACAAGTCTCAAATATGGATCTTTGTCTTAAGTTTATACCAACGGCCGATACCCCATAGGATCAATCTAGTCGATCCTGCAAGTTACCAGAGGGATTGAATAACATAACAGTTATAACGCTTATTCAATAGTTTGGAAGACTAGCGGTTGTTTCACCAGAAATCACTGTGAACAGCTGTCTATTCCCCCCTTTAGCAGCACTTTTCCTTATTATTTTTAATTTTTTTTTTCAATCACTTTAGACAGCGCTTTTGAAAAGCGCTGTCTATTACCCCCCTTTAGCAGCGCTTTTCCTTATTATTTTTTAATATATATATTTTTTTTCAATCACTTTAGACAGCGCTTCTCATTAAAAGCGTTGTCTATTCCCCCCCCCCCTTTAGCAGCGCAGCGCTTTTCCTTTTTTTTTTTTAATAGAATATTTTTTCCATTTAATATAATATCTCACCATTTTTGCAACTGAATTTATAGCTTCAACATAACATTTTAAACAACAACATGCATCAATATACAACAATGAAACAATATTATAACAACATCAATATACGTCAATATACATCTTCAATCCTTTTTGCACAATATACACAACAACAACATTAATTTATACAACAATGAAACAAAATCAAAATTTCTTTACAAAATAACTCTATCTTCTACATCGATCTGCACCTATATTACCTGAAACAAAATCAAAAAATCGAAATTCATACAAGTTACCAAATAACAACAAAAACAACACAACTGTAACGACATATATTATATTCTCAAAACTCAAAGTTATACCTTATAATAAAACTCTCAACTCCATAACAAATTGGCACCAATCCTCCATAAGTTCATCCAATTGATCTTTTGAGTAACAAGCACACTTGAATTCATCAAAGTACTACATAATAATATAAAATAGTATGATTTAATTAAAATACTAAGTCATTATATGAGAAATATTAAAATAATTCCTAAGTTAGAAATTCATACCGTAGATGGAATCTCTAATCGGTCCAAAAGAATAGTTTCTTTCATAAACCTCAACATAAAATAACCGCAATCTACACCATTGCGTTGACGAGGACACTACACATGGAAAGAAAATACAGATATACATCAGTATATACAACTTAACTTGTTTTATCAAGTATCATCGCTATATTATCAAAATTGGGAAAATCTATACCTCCACTTTGATCCAAGAAATATTGTTGACTCTACTCCTTGGTACTTGAATACCTCTTTGTGCTCGAAAACTTTGTAGAATGCTATAATAAAATAATAACGAATATTTAGAACTATCGCACATAAATAATTAAATATACACAAGAATATTTTAGAACAATCTCACTTATGTGTCAATCGTCTTCTTCATATCTGGGTATGTTGTCCAATCATTGCCCAATGAATCCAGATAATATACAATTTCTCTCAAAGGATTAATTGCAACCAATAACTAGTGTCCATTGGAATATTAAACAAAGGTTAGATGGAAATTTTCTACACAACGTTAAAAAACGAAAAATTATAATAGAGGAAATTTAGAATGAAAATCTTACTTGTTGCCAGTATTATATGGTAAAAAGAACAATTTTTCTAAATCTTTTATGGCCATAAATAAACTGAGTACATATGCTATTACTTCATCTGGTTTTGAGATGATTGACCCTGCGTGGACAACGTTGGGATTTATGAAAGCGAATCTGGACTCCAATCCACGCGGGCGAATCAACTTGTCACACAGAAACCTTAAATAAAAACATCATTAACATTAATTATTCATTGAAATGAGTAAATAAATTCTGCAATTAATTAAACAAAGTTGGTTGGAGTATACGATGTATGTATCGATAAACCATGCCTAATGTCAAGTGTCCAAAACTTGGTCCAAATCCTCCATACTAATTCTGTCATGCCTTGAGAACCATAAATCCCTTCATCCGAGGTACAAGAAGTACCACCTTGCGAAATAGTTGTGAAGCTTATAAATGTCCGAAACCGACCTATCTTGTGAAGTAGTTTTCTTTCGAGCACGGTCCTCTTAGCAACACTCTTTATTTCGTGGGAATGTTGCTAATTATGCTCTTTACCCCTACTTACAGCTTCAATCTCTTTGGCAGGAATAATCTAAACATCATAAGATTAGAGTGGTCAAGTATAGGATGACAAATTAACATTATCTAAGCATAAATATCATATAATTGTGTTGTACCTGTTTTTGTGATGCCACTGACTCCATTGGCCGTGTAATCCCTTTATCTTTTGGTTTGGATTTTGTAGGAGTCTAACATTACCATGCAAAAAAATGTAAGTAAAACGAACGTAAAAAATTTGAGTACTAAAAGGTTCATAACGGTTTTAATTATACCTCATCATCTATGCGAACGAGTCTTGACGGCCATGCAACAAACGCTCATATTGCCTCTCCCACCAATGTTGCATCCGAAACTTCATCTGGGATTGGTAATAACGCACCCTCCTCTAAAGCAATATCAATTGACACTTTCAAATATCCAGAAGGGAGCGGTTTATGATGAAGTACTTCTCCCTGAGTGTTATGGACTTTTCCCTTGCCAACCATGCGATAAGTTGGTGTCTCTAAAAAGAGTTGACAAGGTGAAATGCCCTAAAATCAATAATAAATATGACATCGTTAATGTGTGTATATATGTCAGTTAAATAAATTACACTAATTAAATAATATATGAAATTACCTCGGGAATAGTTTCTTTAAGAGCACAATTGACACTAGCTATGTCACTAGTTTCTTTAACACCCGAAGATTCCCTTTCTGATTGGTACTGTCTTGCTTTTTCCTTCCTCAATTCAAGAACTTCAGCTTCTAATGCATCCAACCTTGCCTGCAGTTCTTTATTGCTAGCAGATTTTGTCTTTGGGTTGTTCTTTTTCAAGGAGCTTGGAGTAACCCTATGTCCTTTACCCCTCACCCAACCAGAATACTCACGAACATCTAATGCTCGACTAAGTATGCTCCTGCAATCATCTGGTGGAGATGTAGACTGTGACAGAATCTCTTGAAATGCATATGAATATTGGAAAAACATGAATATTATATGTTAATAAAATTTTGATTTAATTAGAATTAATGTTATACTTACGCATTTTTCAAAAATTTCTTGTACTTCTTCTTTAAGAACTCCATCCTTACCCACACGGGCAGCCTTCCACAAAACATGCTCCAGAAGAGATGTTTCAGAACTATTCTCCTCTTTTAACTACACATTAACACAAAAAACAAGCTCAGTTATAACTCTTGATGAACAAGTATATCATTGCAATTTGTAAATACTTACTATTTTTTGTTCTAATCGTGCATATCCCAAACGTCCCTTTTTGTATGGATATGCCGGAGATAATGCTCTTTGACGATTTACGTCACTTACACTCTTAAATTCTGGGGTTTTCCGTTTGTCTTTAAAAACATCTCATTCTTTAAGTGAAATCACATCTGTATATTCTGTTGGACGCTCTGCATTAACAAATTTTTTTTCGGCATCTCTAAGATATTTTCTGTTTAAATATGTTCTAAAACCTCTTAGTCTTTTGTCGGCCAATCCAAGACAATAATCTTTTTTTGTGTCATCAATGTTGAAAGACCTCTACAAAAAACATAATTTAAAGTATAAGTAATTTAAAGACATAATTAAAAGTACATCATCGTAATTTAAAGACATAATTAAAAGTACCTGTATCTCACTCCAAATTTTGTTTTTAGCATCATCCAGCGTATCATCTCTCCACTCATCACAAGTTATTGGTATTTCTCTCCTTACAATTGTACCAATGTAACTTGTCAATTTAGAACCGTTAGGCTCAATTAATTGGCCAGTTGGACTCCAATGCACATCGTATTTAATAACTCTATCTCTATCACGAATGATATTCTTCATAGTAGTTTTTCCTCTTTTAATTTCTTTTTCCACTCCCTTACTGGATTTTCCTCCATCATTGTTTCCATCATTAATTGAATCATCGTGTGGGTGCTCCTCGTTACTAGCCATCTAACCTGTAATCAAGAAAAACATTAGTATCTAATGACAAATATTTAATTCCAAATATCTATTGAGTATATAAAATGACAAATATCAATTGAATATATAAAATGAAAAATATATCATTTATTAGAAGTTTGCTAAGTGTTAACAAGAATGGAGGAATATATATTACCTAGCCTCTTTCACTAACATCTCTTTATTTTCTTGGTTGGATTTTGAATTACTTGTCTCTTAAGAACGCGGACGGACGGATTGATCCAAATTCCCTCATCATGATCTTTTCTAATATATGTTTCATCCGCTGTAGTATTTTCATCTCGATCGTCTCTAATATACGACTTATTCTCAACATCAACATCACCTTGATCTACACTTTTATCATCAATCACTTTGTTAGATAAAAGCACTATAGACCATTTCGTACTCTTCGGGTCTGTGACATAGAACACTTGTTTAGCTTGAGAGGCTAGAATAAAAGGCTCATCTTTATACCCCACCCTATTAAGATCCACTTGCAAAAACCCTGACTTATCCATTCGTATGCCACTACTATGTACCCACTTGCAATCAAAGATAGGAATCTGAAACTTCTCGTAATCAAACAACCAAATGTGATTGATAACCCCAAAATATGACAGATTTTCATATTTGGGGTTTAAGTCCTTCATACTAGAAATGTGCATTGCTTCAGCTACAACCGTAACACCACTATTTTGCATAGTACTTTTCTCATCTTGTTCTTTGGTATAAAATGTGTATCCATTAATTGCGTATCCTCTATAAGAGAACACAATCGAACTTGGACCATATGCCAAACATCTCAACCTGTCTGATATTGAAGCGGGATCTGAATGAAACTTTGAATATATACGATCCTTAAACCACTGTATAAAACTTTGATTGTGCTCTCGTACTATCCAATTTTCATTTCTACTTTGATTCTCACCTCGGAGTATAGCCTTGTGCATTTCAACAAACGGCTCAACCTCATTGTCATTATGCGAACATACAAATGCACTTGATCCGTTCATCCCTTGATCACACATTTCATTTCCAATTAATCTTTTACCTTCTTTTTTTTTCGAAAAATGAGATTTGGGGAGTCCAATGGATTGCACATTGGACAAAAATTCAGTAAAAAACTCAACCGCTTCTTCAACAACATATCGCTCAACGATACAACCCTCTGGACGACTTCGGTTTTTCACGTACCCTTTTAATATTTTCATGTAACGTTCAACAGGGTACATCCATCTCATATAAGTTGGTCCACACAATTGTGTCTCTTTCACAAGATGAACAACAAGATGTACCATAATGTCAAAAAATGATGGAGGAAAATACATTTCAAGGTCACACAAAGTAATAACTATTTCTTTTTGTAATACTAGTAAGATCTCAGGATTGATCACCTTACTACAAATTGACCAGAAGAAAAAACACAATTTAGTTATAGCGCTTCTTACTTTTTCTGGAAAAATAGAACGTATACCTATTGGTAGAAAATGTTCCATTATGACATGGCAATCATGTGTCTTCAAACTCTTTAACTTGAGGTCTTTCATGGACACGAGTCTTCTAATGTCTGAGGAGTAACCTTCTGGAACTTTAACTTCACTCAAAAACTTACACAATATTTTCTTTTCCTTCCTAGATAGAGTATAAGCAGCAGGTGGTAGATATATGCGTCTTCCTTTCTTCACGGGTCCTAATTCAGTTCTTATTCCCATCTCTACCATGTCCTCCCTTGCTTTAAGGCCATCCTTAGACTTTCCTTTTATATTGAGTAACGTACCAATAACACTTTCAAATACATTTTTTTCAATATGCATAACATCAAGAAAATGTCTTACGTACAAAGATTTCCAATATGGCAATTCAAAAAAAATTGACCTCTTCTTCCACCCACCTGTGACAACTTTATGTGCAAAAGTTTTTCCAAATTGAATACTCACATCTTTCACCTTTTCAAAAATTTGATCACCTGTCAATCCAGGCGGAGCTCTACGTTGTTCGGTATCTCCATTGAACGCTTTTCTCCATCCTCAATATTGATGTTTAGAATTTAAGAATCTACGATGACCGAGAAAGACATTCTTCTGACAAAGTTTCAATCGCATGGTATCAGTTCCATCTTCACAGACAGGACACGCTTTTTCACTTTTAATGCTATACCCGGATAAATTTCCATATGCTGGAAAATCGTTAATTGTGCCAAACAACATCGCCCTCAAATTGAAATTTTCTTTCCTATATCCATCATAAACCTCCACTCCGTTCTCCCATAGAATCTTCATATCTTCGATTAAAGGTTTCAAGTATACATCTATGTCATTCCCTGGTTGTTTAGGCCCAGAAATTAACATAGACAACATCATGTACTTGGGCTTCATACATAGCCATGGAGGTAGGTTATAAATCATAAGAATCACGGGCCATGTGGAATGTGAGATACTTTGAAGACCATGTGGGTTCATTCCATCCGTAGATAATGCCAAGCGAAGGTTTCTTGTTTCTCCTCCAAAATCAGGATAATCATTATCAATTTTCTTCCACTGGGGTGCATCTGCCGGATGTCGAAACTTTTCATCGATAATTCTTTCATCTGCATGCCAAGTCAAGTGTCTAGCATCAGTTTCACTACGAACATGCGTCTAAATCTCGGAATAATAGGAAAATACCATAAGACTTTCGCTGGAGATAATTTTTTCTTATATCGAGATAAACCGCACTTAGGGCATTCATTCAACGATGCATATTCGTTTCGAAACAAAATGCAATCATTTAGACATGCATGTATCTTTTCATAGCTCATGCCAATAGAGAACAACATTTTTTTGGCCTCGTAGGTTCGATTAGGAAGAACATTATCCTCAGGAAGCATATCTCTCAAAAGGGCTAATAACTCTGTGAAACTTTTATCCGACCATCCGTTGCGCGCCTTTAAGTTGTACAATTTTAATACCGCAGACAATCTTGTGAATTTGGGGCAATCTTTATACAACGGTTTCTCCGCATCGCCTACCAACCTCTCAAACATTTTGGGACAATCCTGAAGATCTTCTTCAAGTGCTTCTCTAATCTCTTCGACTCGATCACAATCATATGTATCCGTGACATTGTCGTCTGAAACATAGGTCGCATTACTTTTCACCCCCGGTTCAACATTCTCAATGCTTTTCTCACCATGAAATATCCAACACGTATAACTTCGATCAATTCCACGCATCAGTAAATGCGATTTCAATCCATCTCCGTCAACCCGACCCACATAACAACAACCCAAGCAAGGACATTTCATTCTATTCGGGTCTTCAGCGTGTTCAACAGCAAACTTAACGAACTCTAATACCCCATTCTCGTACTCTTTTGACAATCGATCGGCACACATCCATTTTTTATCCATGGTTTTAACTATTACGTAAGTTAAACAAAAACACTAATTAGGAAAATCAGATTTATGTATCACAATCAGTGATACATAAATCTATGTATCACAGTCAGTGATACATAAATCTATGTATCACAATCAGTGATATTTAACATACAATTAAATTAAAATATTATAAAATATTATAAAAAATAACAACTATGATTTACTAACCATAACCATGTTAAATATCTTGTTAAAATAGGCGATACAATTATATTCAATAGAATTGGAATCTATCAATAACAAACAAAACATGAGTTATTGGAATATCAACGGAATCCAAACACAATTCTTCTGTACTGTAATGTATCTAATATTTTTATCTTTCTATTTGATTTTTTTTGTTATGAATTGTGTTGAATTGGTCTTCATTCATTTCTTATATAAAATAGAAAGATAAATATAAGTAATAAATAGAAATAAGATACATTACATCAAACAATTGAAGAAAGTGATCAAAAGAAAACGTCAAGTTTTTGGATAGATTTTTACCAACAAATCTAAGCTTCTTCACTCTATCGTCATCATCATCACTAGAAGCCATGTTTTTCTCACAACACACACTAAAACTAAACACTTTATAATCCTAAAAGTGACAATATACAACTCAACAAAATTCAATTTAAATGTTTATAGCTAAATGTTTGACATGCAATCAAATATATAAAAAAATATTAAAAATTCTTAGTTTTTGACTTGTTTCAGATTCTGAATTCTTATACAATGTATTTGAAAATATATTTTATCATTTTATTCGGTTACCTTATAAGAATTTCTTTATAAAATAATTTTGTGTTCCTTTTCATTGGTGTTTGAGCAATACTTGTTTTACAGCATTGTTTTTTTAAGGTGTTTTGAGTTTATTTTCATAAATTTTTAAGATAACTAAGTTTTATTCTTGCCAAGCATGGATTCCTATGAGTTTCTTACTGAAAATGGTAATGACTGAATGAACTTTCCTAGCATACTTGTAGACAAAAACTACATTACACCAATCTTAATGATTTATAAACTAATTTCCAGAGCATGTCCATAAGCAACCACATATTTATTAAGTCAGAATGTTCAAAGAACAGTAACCCTATGACACAACATCCCTGTCATTGGTAACTTCTTGCTTCTGTACTGTAATGTAACAGTGTAACCCTACCATAAAAAAGTTCAACATTTCTCTCATTAATATTTTCATTACTAATAACTAAAGTATCTGCTCCTCAGCCTAAACAAGAAAGGGAACTAACATTGAAAATGGTACCAAAACCATAAGCAAATGGAATCAACAGAATGCAAATGGTGGAAACAGAACAACCTATCAGAACAGCCGGCAAAATAAGCAACCAGAACAGCCTATACAGCCTATCAGTATCAATTTTTACAAGAAGAAGAAAAACCGGAAAATAACTGACTTGTTGTTGTTATCGACGAGAAGAAGAAAAGCTTGGAATCAACTATCGGAACACTGTTGAGAGGAGCGATTTCAAGAAGAAGAAGATGGTTGGGGTTTCGTTTCGTACGAGTTGGAGAAGAAGATGAAGAGGACCGATTTTAGGGTTGGACGGACGGAGTTTGTGAGTGATAGAGGATGGACGGAATGAGGAATACGGAGGACGGAAGGAGTTTGTGGAGAAGAAGATGAACAGTATATGTCTGGGTACGCGCGGGTTTCGTGAAAACGAGTTTCTGGAAGAATGATTTTCAATTTAGGGGTTTAAGAAAAATTTTAATTAACAAAAGACAGCGCTTTCTAAAAGCGCTGCTAAAGGTACCCCCTTTAGTAGCGCTTTAGAGTGATACCTTTAACAGCGCTTCTAGAAAGCGCTGTCTAAGCTTAAAGCTTTAGCAGCGCTTCCAAGAAAACACCTTTAGCAGCGCTGTCTAAAGCATACCCTTTAGCGGCTTCGAAAACTTTAGCGGTGTCTAAAGCATACCCTTTAGCGCTTCAAGAAAACACCTTTAGCGTATTGTCTAAAGCATACCCTTTAGCGGTAGCTTATATTTATTTTTAAATTTTTATTTTTCGAAACCCTATAGCTTAGAAAAAAAGCCTTTGATAATGCCTATAGCAGCGCTTATAATAAGCGTGTCTAAAGTATTAAATTTTTTTTTTCTGGATAGCTATAGCAGCGCTTTGGCATAAGCGCTGTCTATGTAGTGCTGCCAAAACTCGTTTTTGGCGTAGTGTCATCTTTTAAATTTTCTTGTATTTCATCTACTGCAAAATACTCATCATCCTAGTTAAACAACTCATAGTCCTCCTCTTTCTGCACACACAAAATAATATTCACTACAAATTTACTAATGATAGGTATAAACCAAAGAGAAGAAAATAGGAAAATATAAGATATATAACCCCCAATACTCGTCTTTCTAGTATTTTCTCCCAGAATTTGCTATGGACTTTGAAACAAACAACTTCATAAAGAGACTGTGTCCATATTTAGGAGTGATTCTGCCATTTAAAATAATGCACGAGTTTAAGGTTCCTCCTTCCATTCTCCATACCTGAAAAGCTTATGAAATGATGAAGATGACGACGGGTGTGAGGAAATGATTACGATATCCGACGAAACAATGAAGGAGATGGATGGGAGGATATGAAACAATATTCAATTATGGTTAATGGAAAAAAAAAATGACACAGTAAAAAAGTAGGTTAAAGTGTTTTTAAGGATTTGCCGAGGAACAATTAGGAAGATGTGGTAAAACTCAAAATTAACCGTGCTATAATTGCCACCTCTCTTTTAATTTTCTTTGAAATTATATAAAAAAATAATTAAAATAACAAAGATTTTGCTGATTGGGTATGAGGAAGGACTAAAAGCATGAAATCCATGGAATCTACGTATGTTGAGGATGAAATCTAAATTTTCTTTATAGGGGGGTCTTTCAAAGTTCGCCCAAATGATAGGGGAGATACATATTAACCTATAAAGAAATAGAATAAAATAAAAACATCATTTTAAATAAAATAAACACGTTAAAAGTTAGTTGTTGGAAATCAAAACACAAAAAGGAAATAGAAAGCATATACCGTAGACAAAAAAATTGTGAATAATAAAAAATATCAATACAACTTGTTATCATTGACCATTTTATTTTTGAGATGCAATATCTTCTAAAAATGATTAGGAATAAGTTTTTCAATGTTTTCAACCAAAACAAACAATAAATTATTGAATGCTTGTCTTGATGACAATATTGAAAAATTATTCCAAAAAAATAAGCTACAATAATATTAACCACATAAACTAGAGATTGATTTAAAAGAACAATATGAAGTTCAGAAGCAAAATTATAAGTTTATAAAAAGAGTGAGAACGTGGTGCTTTATATATTAATATAAATTAACCTTTTCTCTAGATTTTTTTAAAGAAACAAGAGAAAAAGTTTATTTATTTTTATATAAAATTAAAAAAAGGAATGCAACATTATAAATATAAATAAAATATAAAATCGTAGGTTGTCTTTGATGAATCTTTTCCTTCGGTTAACCTCAAAATCGATGGAATCTGTGACATATTTTTTAAATAAAATTAAAAATAAAAATAAGAATTTTTTTAAGTGATTTTATCTCAGTTGATTTAATCATTAAAATAATATTTTAATAAAAATATATTATTTATAAGAGATTAATTAGTATACATTATCAGTGTAAAATTCTTTACACATTTAATACATCATAACCATTTATAAATATTATTTTTTAAATAATAAAAATCAAAATAAAATTTTAAGAAATATTTAATATTCACGATTCACTTACATTGTAAAACTGCTTTATACTTTCCGTGATACCAATTAAATTTTATTTATAATAATAATAATATTAAATAAATTATTAAAAATAAAATTAAAGGAGGAAATCTACTCCTAACTTCCTCTAATAAAACATCCATTAGAGAAGATCCAAATCCTCGGTCAAGATTTACAATAATAAATATTCTTCAAAAAAGTTTTACTTTTCAATTTTTTAAAGTATACTCTCTATTCAATATCATACATATCTCTTAAATCATTTTTTTAATCTACATTTGTTACAAAATCAGTGGATTTAAAATTTAAATTTAAAATAAAATCCAAAACAAATTTAGTCAAAATAAAGTGACAAAATATTATTAGTATCCAAAATATTAATTTATGTCATTATTTTTATATTACTTATTTTATTATTATTAGCATCCAAAATATTAACTTTCCTATTACAATCAACAAATAAAATTAGTAATAAATATGACTGACTTACGTTTACTTCTAAAATTGCAAAACTTTAATACAAAAATATAATAGATTTGACCCTACAAACAAAATCCACAACCAAAGAGTAAACAAGAGGCAATGAAATCTGGTTTTTCCTCTCTCACTGCTACTTTAAATTCTTCACACCAAACTTCATTTATGACCCAATTACTATCGCTTATTAACTCTTCCTAAAAACCTCAACAACTCATATTTTCAAAAAAATAAATAAATCTTTTTTTTTTCTCTTCTTTTTACATCATCAAAATGGTGAAGAAAATGAAGCTTCTCTCATTTTTCAAAACCAAATATAAAAAATCATCTTCACCAAGGGCTTGTTTACGTTGTAGCTACAAACCGAAAACCCTATCTTTCAGAGAAACTTCTGAATCCATATCATCGGAATTCTCTTCTGAGAATTTCAGTGGTGATTCAGTTGATACTGTGAATATTGATGGTTTAAGTCCGGGTCGATTTTTCTTCCAACCGGACGAAACAAGATCAATATTTAAGACCAACGAAAACATTACTAGGTCTAGCAATAATAATAATAATGAAAGTTTATTATTACCATTCAAGAACGCGGTTGAGTTTGCGGTGGATTCGAAAAACCCTATAGAAGATTTCAAAGAATCCATTGTGGAAATGGTGGAGGCTCATGGTGTTAACAATTGGGAAGCTTTGGAGAAGCTTTTGAGTTGGTATTTGGAGGTTAATGAGGAAAGAAATCATGAATTTGTTATCGATGCTTTTTTTGATTTATTTGTTAATAATCATGATTCATTTGATTCTTCTCCTTTATCGATTCGTAGTTCTTCTTCTCTTGATTCTTCATGGAGCACAGCTCGTGTTTCATCTTATAGTTCGCCTTTGTAAGTTTAGGACATTGTGATTGAAGAATGTGGTTCTTGGAACCAAATTATTTTGAGTAGTGAATCTGAATTGTAATTTATATATGTAATAATAATCGTGCAGAATAGCACAATTTTGAGTGGTAAACTATTTTTTTAATGATAAGTTATGTGAGAAATCTCTATTATAAGTTATGCGAAGTTATGAAAAAATATTGCAATGCCATTGTCACGGTTTTAAATTGCAAATGCAATGACAAATTTTGTGATTATGGTTTCTGATACAGTTGAAAACAATAAAATTTAAAAATTGTTTTTTTTCTTTTTTATTTTGTTTTTAAACATATTTTATAAAATTAATTTTTATAATATCATTGAATTATTATTTTTATTTTACTTTTAAATATCCATTATTCTTATATTTAATTTTTTAAATAGTTTAATTGATATATGTTAGTGTAAAATTTTTTACATTATCAGTTTTTTACAACCATTCAATTATACTATTTAAAAAAATTAAAATAAAAGTCAAATATTTTTAATAAATTAACGAAAAAATTTTACACCATCAATGTATTATACTTATTATTTTTAAAAAAAATTTATCTTCGTTGTTTTGAATCTTGTTGTTAATTACGACAAAATTCAATATCAATTTGTGGTCAAAGAATAGTAGCAACCAAAATAGATGATATGCAGCAATAATAGTTCTTACACAAAAAATATAACAGAATAAGGCGAGAAAAAGACGAAAGTTTGTTTACCCAGTTCGATCAAATGATCTACTCTAGGGGAGAAAGTAGCTCTCCAATTCACTATACTCAGAAAGTTGTTACAAGAGATTACAAATGAGTTACAAAAAAATAGTCTTCGCCTTAATATTGCCAAGAACAACCTTGAAGGTGCCCAAGAATTAGTCTATTTTCTACCAAGTGTTTCTCAACCCCTTCAACCTTCAATATATGAATAACTCAAACCCAAGGTGTAAACATGTGTTTCCCAATTCCCAATAACCTTAGGTAACCCCAAATGTTTCCAAAACCTTTGCCTTCTAAGGTTTCCCTTGAGAATAGCTGAAACCCTATACAATGCCTTCAAACCCCCTTTTGGTGTAAGCTCTAAGATTGTCACACTATAATAATAGAAGAGATACATATTTATAATAGAAAATATCCACCAACTAAAGCCAAAATCATAATCCAATCAAACATGGATCCATGGACCAAATTGAAAGAGGCCGAAACACTCAAAAAGAAAAATTGTCAAAAAAGTCAGAAAAATCCAAAAACATTATTCACGTTCGTACGGTCACTATTCACTTGTACATACGACCGTACGATTTACCCGATTTTTTGTTTTTCTACTTTCTGAAACTTCTGATTTCCGCAGTATATGCAATCTTCAAAAATGTTTTCTTTCTCTTCATCAACAAAGGTTTTAAGATACATTTCCAACAATCTCCACCTTGACTTTAAACCGTGTTGATACCAATTTAACCATAAACAACATTGTTGCTCTCTACCAGGTTGAAACTTTAATCAATAACCTTGATCAAATTCAAGCAACCCTTGAATCTTGATCTCGCCACTTGCATCTACTTGTTTCCAATTACCCTTTTCTGCCAAGGTAATTTAACAAGCCTACAAGTATGATTTTTCAACAACCATTGACTCCACCTGTTTTCAAATGCCTCTCTGAAGGTTTTTCTTCTTTTATTTTGCAGTCCTTCAATCACATTAAAAACATAATATCCAAGGCTAGCATAAACGTCCCTTTGAGATGCTATAATAACCCTCCTTACCTTATCATGAGTCAAATGATAATCAGAGATCTCTGTAATCGTTCCCTCACTACTGCTAGCATCCATAGTAGGAAACTACACCTCAAACTGAGTTTTCTCCGTTATAGTTTCTCTTGGTTTTCTCCCTTGGTGTTCACTATTCTTCTTCTGAAGAAATTATCTACCAACCAAGTAAGTTATTTTAACCTCAGCTTTTCCCTAGAAACTCAATAACAACTTAGCGATAACATGCATTTTTATCCCATGATTTCTGCAAAATTTATCCCTGGTGACTTCTCTTAGAACTTTATCCCTGAGGCACAAGATAATGGCACTACTGGCCTTATCCACCATCTCGGTCTTCTGTACCTGTATAAGCCCTACAGGTATCAATGCTTCACTCTTCAAAGCATCGATACACTTCTCTTGAATTAAAATTGCATGCATATTAATTTTCCACAACCCGAAGTCATTACCGGAAATTTTTTCAATACCTCTTTGCTTCATGCTCACCACACTATTTGTTGTGAATCTTGTTGTTAATTATGACAAAATTTAATATCAATTTGTGGGGCAAAGAATAGTAGCAACCAAAATAAATGGTATACAACAATAATAATTCTTACACAAAAAATATAACAGAATAAGGCGAGAAAAAGACGAAGGTTTGTTTACCCAGTTCGATCAAATGATTTACTCTGGGGGAGAGAGTAGCTCTCCAATTCACTATACTCAGAAAGTTGTTACAAGAGATTACAAATGAGTTACAAGAAAATAGACTTCGCCTTAATGTTCCCAAGAACAACCCTGAAGGTGCCCAAGAATTACCCTATTTTCTACCCAAGTGTTTCCCAACCTCTTCAACCTTCAATATATAAATAACTCAAACCCAAGGTGTAAACAAGTGTTTCTCAATTCCCAACAACCTTAGGTAACCCCAAAGGTTTCCAAAACATTTGCCTTCTAAGATTTCCCTTGAGAATAGCCGAAAACCTATATAATGCCTTCAAACCCTTATTCTCCCTTTTGGTGTAAGCTCTAAGATTGTCACACTATAATAACAGAAGAACTATAATAACAGAAGAGATACATATTTATAATAGCAAATATCCACCAACTAAAGCCCAAAATCATAATCCAATCAAACATGGATCCATGGACCAAACTGAAAGAGGCCGAAACACTCAAAAAGAGAAATTGTTGATAAGTGCCAAAATTTAGTTATTTTGTATATATGTTTAGTGGCACTTATCGGTTCTTTTGTTGATATTCTTTGAATAAATCCCCCGCTTTTTCTATAAATCTGTACATAATAGAATAATTGAGTTTTTATGTAAATATTGTATCATTTGATAGTTTTTCATCTCTTTTATAGGTATTCATTCATAATTGGAGCATTGAGTAATAAGGTGTCGAAGACACGGCTTCAAACGCGCGATTTGAGCAACTCATCAACGAATAAGGCTCAAAATCAAAGAATATAAATTATCAATTTGATTGATATTTTGTCATGGTTAGATAGGAAATTTAATAAGCTTTCCAACGCTTCAAACCGGGCGCAATTCTGAGTTACGGTTCTCAAGATATGGCAAAAACAAGATGCTGATTTTTTTCAGGACATTGCAGACCGCGCTTAGCGCGAAAATACCAGGCTTAGCGTGCCCTGCGATATCAGAATTCTTTAAAAGGGGCTAAAAACACATTTTTAGGTCATGGGTTGGGTACTTTTGAGTCCCAACACCATCAACATCATTTTTTGGTCTAGATAGCTTAGAAAACAACATTGGAGCTTGCATTTGGATGATCCGGAGTCGAATCCCTCGTCGATTAGTGTTGACAAACCAAGAAATGTTTGGTTCCTCTTCTTCTCTTCTCTTTGTAATCTCTTTTTTTGGGTTTTGTATGTACATCTACTCTAACTCATGTATATTTGTCTCCCTTGGCGTTGTATAAAGTATGCTTTACGAATCTGTGTTGGTGATTGTCTTGGGTTTTTACTCTATGTTAGGGATTTGAGCCTTACTAGAGATAGATTGCTTAGATTCTTACCTAAGATGATTATCTGTTAGTTTCTGAATGCTAGAAATGAGTTTAGAGCTTACATTCACTATAGAGTATCTAATCTTAATGCCTCTGCGTTGGTGAAGTAAGCTAGAGATGGATATGGAGGTGACGCAGTTGACTTCTGTGTTATTGAGATAGGCCAGAAATGGATATTGAGATGATTCGGGAGGATTCTCAATTTGGGTTAGAAATAGCTTAGGTTGTGAGAGGTATGTGATGACATGGACGAGTATCGTAGGCCGAGTATAACTGGGTGGTAGATTTAAGTCTGTGATGGGTAGTTTACCTTCGTTCCAGATAAGTTGTCTATCCTTTATACTTTTTGTTCATTTTCTTTCTGTCTTTTATTTTCATCTCTTTAATCTAAAACTCATTAACGGTAGAATTATCGAACGACGAATCAATAACCAATCTCTGTGGACACGATATGATATAAACTAACCGGTATATATCACCGAGTAAAAATAATACCAACTCTTTGCTTGCTCGCTTTACCGCAACAACAAAATGGCGCCGTTGCCGGGGATTGGTTTTATTGTTTCTGTATTGCGATAATTCTGTTGTTTTTGAGTTTTGTAATTAATGTAAATGTTGTATAGGTTTTGTATATGAACATGTATATGTTACATGTACATTTTGTGTGTTTACTTTCCATACTTGTACATATTTGTGATTTTTTTAGCTTTCATGTGATGTTGTGAATTGTCTCGTACTCGTAAAGTTTATTGTGTGGTTGTTAGGACACTTTCTTTAGGTTTGCGCGGTGTGGCAATACCATGGCATGACGAGAGAAGGTTACTAGTGCTCGCACAATAAAGGCGTCGAGCTTACGACGTAAAATAAGCATGTTTGTTTATGTGTGTGGTGACTTGTGTTTTAACAAGTTGAAATAGGACTTTTCTTAATTTTAAATCTTCACTTTTCAACTTGTTAATTCATTTTCACCATGTTTTCGTATCGTAATTTGTTTTTGTTTCGTATGCAAATTGTGTTTTTCTCGAGCTTGTCGTGTTTAGCTTGAGGAGTTTTGTTGGTTGTAAATATTATAAATTTTGTATTTCTAATTCTTTTGTTTTTGTTTGGACTCAAATTGTGGTCCGGTAACTTGAAGACTTTTGAGGTGATTTTCCGAGTTTGATCGTTTCAACTCGCGGATGTATGGTAATGATAGTTTAAAGTTGGTACACGTCAGGTACTCGTTTATCGCTTTCTATAGCATAACATGTTTAGGAAATTTATCATTTGTATAATTACCATGCTATTCATTCTTTTTGCATTACTTGCTCATGAATTGAATCACTTTAGTACCATTTTTAACCATAAATGTGAGGAAGCTTTCCATTGTTTAGATATGAGAGTCCACATTCTTGTTTTAACTGGATTTTATTATGCTTAATATTTTGTTTTGAGTTGATTGTATGATTGCAAGAAAATGATCAAGGCATTTTGTTGATTTTGAGCATAACTACCTTGGCCAAATATTCAATTCACCTTGTGAGTGTGTGAACCTTTGTTACCCCCTTTTGACCTTTTATCAATATCCATTTTTAGTTTAACTTGATGCTTGTCTATGAGTGTTGATTCACCTTTTTTGTATGGATGTTGATTTCTTTGTTTCTTGAACCCTCAAATATATGTTGTTGTATGGAATTTTATCTTGCCTTAGAAAGTAGGGAGTATTCACACATTAATGTTGGTTGAATTCAAGTTGGGGAGAGAAATGTTTATATACTTATATTGTGGTTGGTATGAGGTTAAAAGAAAAGAAAAAGAAAAAGAAAAGTGAAAAAGAAAGAAAAAAGAGAAAAGCTTTGAAAAAGAAAAACAAAAAGAGTAGATTAATGTTATGTTAATAAGTGAGGTGTGTTTCGTGTGAAATTTGTGATGAAGAATAAGTTTGATTAAAATTATATTGTTTGGAACTTTGTGAGTTGATCACTCCCTTAGGTTTAGGCAAGTTTTTGTTTCGATTAGCTTTAGGTATTATCACTTGTTTGTTAACCAAGCCACATTACAACCTTGAAAAGCCCTTGTGATTCTTGCATTTGTATTTTCAATATGTTTTTGGATGAATGCATAATTTAGTCTTTTGTTTGCAAGATTGTGGAGGAGTGTATTTTATCCCTCGCATTTGTGTGTTCTTCATCTACCGATAAATTTTGGCAAGGTGAGTTTCATGATTGAGCTTGTTTTGTTTTAGAATTTTTTGCATGATTTTTGTACTTAGGATTTGTTTCATTTATATATTGTTGTTATAGGAATGTGGTAAGTAAGTATTTTGCGTGTACGAATTCGTTTGAACCATACATTTGTTTTCCGTTTTAAAAACTTGTTGATTCGTGATTCTTTGATTATCATCTTTTGTTTCTTTAGGTTTACTTGATTTTGTTTGAGGACAAACAATGTGTCAAGTTGGGGAGAGTTGATAAGTGCCAAAATTTAGTTATTTTGTATATATGTTTAGTGGCACTTATCGGTTCTTTTGTTGATATTCTTCGAATAAATCCCCTACTTTTTGTATAAATGTGTACATAATAGAATAATTGAGTTTTTGTGTAAATATTGTATCATTTGATAGTTTTTCATCTCTTTTATAGGTATTCATTCATCATTGGAGCATTGAGTAATAAAGTGTCGAAGACACGGCTTCAAACGCGCGATTTGAGCAACTCATCAACGAATAAGGCTCAAAATCAAAGAATAAAAATAATCAATTTGATTGATATTTTGTCATGGTTAGATAGGAAATTTAATAAGTTTTCCAACGCTTCAAACCGAGCGCAATTCCGAGTTACGGTTCTCAAGATATGGCAAAAACAAGATGCTGATTTTTTTCAGGACATTGCAGACCGCGCTTAGCGCGAAAATATCAGGCTTAGCGCGCCCTGCGATATCAAAATTCTTTAAAAGGGGCTAAAAACACATTTTTAGGTCATGGGTTGGGTATTTTTGAGTCCCAACACCATCAACATCATTTTTTGGTCTAGAGAGCTTAGAAAACAACATTGGAGCTTGCATTTGGATGATCCGGAGTCGAATCCCTCGTCGATTGGTGTTGGCAAACCAAGAAATGTTTGGTTTCTCTTCTTCTCTTCTCTTTGTAATCTCATTTGTAGGGTTTTGTATGTATATCTACTCTAACTCATGTATATTTGTCGCCCTTGGCGTTGTATAATGTTTGCTTTACGAATCTGTGTTGGTGATTATCTTGGGTTTTTACTCTATGTTAGGGATTTGAGCCTTACTAGAGATAGATTGCTTAGATTCTTATCTAGGATGATTATCTGTTAGTTTCTGAATGCTAGAAATGGGTTTAGAGTTGACATTCACTATAGAGTATCTAATCTTAATGCCTCTGCGTTGGTGAAGTAAGCTAGAGATGGGTATAGAGGTAACGCAGTTGACTTCTGTGTTGTTGAGATAGGCCAGAAATGGATATTGAGATGATTCAGGAGGATTCTCAATTTGGGTTAGAAATAGCTTAGGTTTTGAAAGGTATGTGATGACATGGACGAGTATCGTAGGCCGAGTATAACTGGGTGGTAGATTTAAGTCTGTGACGGGTAGTTTACATTCGTTCCAGATAAGCTGTCTATCCTTTATACTTTTTGTTCATTTTCTTTCTGTCTTTTATTTTCATCTCTTTAATCTCAAACTCATTAACGGTAGAATTATCGAACGACGAATCAATAACCAATCTCTGTGGACACGATATGATATAACCTAACCGGTATATATCACCCGGTAAAAATAATACCAACTCTTTGCTTGCTCGCTTTACCGCAACAACAATTGTCCAAAAAGTCCGAAAAATCCAAAAACATTATTCACGTTCGTACGGTCACTATTCACTTGTCAGTACAATTGTACGATTTATTCGACTTTTGGTTTTTCGACTTTCTGAAACTTCTGATTTCCGCAGTATTTGCAATCTCCAAAATATATTTTCTTTCTTTTCATCAACAAAGGTTTTAAGATACATTTCCAACATTTGTGATGAAAGATAATTTTTTATAAATTTATTGTTAAGTTTTTATTTTTATACAACAATCAATACATTTGTTTAAGAAAATGTGTAAATATCCAAGACTTTTCCCACCATCTCTAAGCCAAATTATTTTTTGCTTTTATAACTTCTCCAAAAGAAAATAGAAGAGTGGAAAGGCGTCCCAAAGCGCAAAGGAAGGCCCACCACAAACAACAAGACATGGGATAATGAGGATATCAAAAAGCACATGGTGGTTGGAGAAAGAACAATGACCAACTTCAATCCAAGATGAATGTGGGGCTAAGCAAATGTATGAAGTTTTCACGGGGTTCGATAACATTAACAAAGTGGTGATGTCATCCAAGAAGGACAAGTGGTTTCAGATTCTTAATGTGGGGAGACTAAGATTTTTTAGAAACTTAGCTAGACAACATTCACTACAAGAAAAATATTGTTTTGTAAGGGGTTAAACCCTTCACAAGTGCAAAAATCACATCTCAAAACAAATATTTGCGAGGGCCAACTCACTTTACAATACAGGTTATTGCAACATGTCATTATTCTGTCGAGGGTTTAACCCCTTGCAAAATCTAAGCCCTTTTTCATGTCGTAACACGTAAGCGTAGTTACAAATTAGATGTTGCACTGTGGTGTAATGTGTCAGTAATTTGCGAGGGATTAAGCCCCTCACAATACATTATCAATTTTGAGTATTTTTTAGGGATAACCACTTGCAAGTGTGTTTGACATTTTTTTTAGGTTACCCCTAACTAATATTTGCAATATTGTATAAAAATATTATAACTATATTGTTATAAATATAATAATATAATTATAATGAATAAAGAATTAATATAATAAATAAATTTTTAATTTTAAAATATGTAGAAATAAGTTTTATATAAAATTATAAAATTAAATATGTCATGATTAAAGTTAAAATAAAAATAAATAGTCTCCATATTCGGCAAAATTGAATCCAAAAATAAAAAACTTTCAAACATTTTAATTATTGTCATCTTCTACACCATTTTGTCCTTATCAAATCTTCCATATTTACCACTAGAAAATTGCTTCATCTTTGAGGTCATAAAATGTTCAAATCTATGTGCCCGCTTATTTGTAACTCACAAGGATTTCATACGTTATTACTTTTCTCTTCATTTCTTCCTCCATCACTGTTTGTTTTCTCTTCATTTCTTTCATTTATCTCTTTCTTGCTGTTGCTTTGCGTGTTGCCTCGATATACAATAATTTTCTCACACTTTCTACCATTTCAGTGGTTAATATTAATGGACGTGATGATTCTTCTCCGTTAGCATTTCTAATTCTTGAACACCTATTATGTGGCTTGATATTTGCGGCCAACAATCCAACATCATATACTTTCCCATTTTTCTTCGTCCCTCCTAATACATCATACCAAAATTTGGAATGACACACTTAGATCAGTAGGATATCCCTATGACGGTGCAAGTTGTAACACCCTTCTAACCCCATAATTAATATTCCTTTAATTTACGAAATAAATTAAGATAAAAATCACCAGTCAAAGGTATCATAACAACAAATCTTGATTCGTAACACAAATTACATCATACATCGGTTTATAAATCATCACATCAATTTAGAAACATCGTAGCGGAATTCATTCTCATAAAACATAATTAACTTCTAAAAAATTCATGAAATTAGTCTCACCAATTATTAAAACCAAAACTACTCTCAAAATCTCCATGAAACATATCAACATAACATCAAAGAAATATCATATTCGCAAAACAAGGCGTTCCCAACTCGATGTTATATATCGGAGCAAGAAACCTTCTAAATAACGAGAATAAATAAATCACTATGAAACTATCCTCTAAACTTCAATGAACTACTTGTGATCACCTGCACGTTACCCACGTGGAGGCAACATTCAAACATAAAAGGTGAGAAATCACAATTTATTATAAAAGACATAAGGAAAATATTAGTAGTTACAACAACATCAACACATAACAACAAACTACTCATCAATACTTCGTATTCACAGGTACATCGTAAAATCACATGTACATCTTTCATCAACAAACACCATATAGCCATATAGTTCACAATTTTCATCATATCACAACTCATCAATACTTCATGTTAACACAATACATTATAACATCACCTATACATATTCCATCGCCAAAACATCACCAAATCACATTGTTCACAATTATCATCATTCACAGGTCATCAATAATTTTATGCAATGTCACATAAGATGTAATGAAACCTGACCACTACAAAAAAAAAACTCTCAGTTGCGACGTGAAATTCACATCACTACTTGAAAAAGCATGTCACAACAATTAAGTTGCGACATGAAACATCGCGTGGTTGTGGAGCAGGTGGCAAACTTGTTGCAACTTAATTTTCATGTCACAAAGTTGTGACGTAAAAATCATGTCGCAACTTATTTGCACAAAAATCAATATGTTTAAGTGGGAGCAGACGTAGCAGGTGCAGCGGGATCAGAGCAGTTTTATTTGCCACATGATTTTCACGTCACTAATTTGTGACGTGAAAATCACGTCGCTAACTAATTTCATTTAATACCCAACGTTATATTCAGATTTTGTTTTTTTTATAAAATATACTATGTTGCGACATGATTTACATGTCACAACTTTGTGACATGGAAATCACGTCGCTAATGTTTTTCTTTTTAAAAAAAAAAATTAATTACTGAAATTTGTGTTTGTTTTATAATTAATTAAATTAATGGAATTAATTAATAAACAAAATTATAAATTTAATATAATAAAATTAATAAACTAAAATTATATAATAAAATTTAATATACTAATAGGGTTTTAATTAATTAGTATGCTACACAAATTTAAATTTAAAGGAAAAATAAATAAAAATTAATTCTACGGGTCATCTTCGTTTTCGTCATCTTCCGACTCTTGACCATGAACGTTTTGATTTCCACCAAACCCTTGCATAAATTGTCTCATTTGCTGCTGCATATCAAGTTGCTTCTTTTCCATGACCTTCATTTAACGTTGTTGCTCTTGCTTCATTGCCTCCAGTGTCGACTCATGTTGTGCTGACTCGCGTCTCGCCTCATTTGTCTTACCGTTTCAAGTTGTTTTTGTGTCAAATTTGATTAATGTTACCCTCCTTCCCCCATCTCTAACTCTTTGAAATATAGTTCTATCACGACTTCTCAAGGTGTCCTCCAAATTTTCACCACCAAAAAATCAATCGTAGGACCCTTTTACACCAATAACTTGATCCCAAATATAAAAATCAACATCCGAATGAAGCGACTCTACCTTTTCCAGAGTATATTGAGGATTATTAATCAGAAAATTTGCGAGCAATGTCTGATAATCCTCCTACACATTCAATAAAACAATTAATTTAAATATATATTAAATTAAATTAAATTATATTAAATTTTACTAAAAAGATGCCACGTGATTTTTACGCCACGACTTATCAATTGTCACGTGATTTTCACGCCACAATTTCTCAGTTGCCACACAAAAATCACGCCACAAAATTGTCATTAAATTAAAAAATATATAAAAAAACATAAATTAAATAACTTACAAAAGCTTTTAGTGTACGTTCGTCAACAAAATCCTCCATTTTCTTTGTCCGAGTCTTTTTAACCAGCTTAATCATCAATGGCAGTCTCACCAAAGTCTTAATATAAGTAATAAAATTAAATTTAATTAATAAAATATATTATGAATCAAAATATAACTTAAAAGTGGTAATATTTATCATGCGTCGAATATGCTCTACAGTACTTATACTTCCAACAGTATTAACGCAACCCCCTTTTTCAGATGCCCTCATCTTCTTAAAATTTTTAGATTTAGCCTGAAATTCTGGTGACTCCCAATATTTAAGAAGTTCTTCAAAAACATCTTTGCCTATCCAATTGGGACAGATATCCTGAAGTTCCCAACGCTTTCTAACACGCCGCATTATGTTAGAAAGTCGTCTTGAGGTTCTGCCATAATAATTTTTTTTAATCATCTTTTCGTTCAATGGATTCCACACACATTTTTTCTGAAATGTTGCATGACGTGCAGGTATATGTGTGGGATGTGGGGTGCAGGATCCTCCAGTCTGTATGGGATGTGGGGTGCGAGATTCTCCAGTATGTTGGAAGGATGAGGGAATCTGTGTGGGATAGGGCCTTCAGATTGAAGTATCTTATCCAGTGTCTCAGATCCACTATTTAGCATCTTGAAAGATTTGGACATTTTGTCAAGATCAGATTTCAGCATAGTCACTTCACTTTCCAACTTCTGAATAGTCTCTAGATGCTCTTTCTTTTTCTCTTGCAGTTGTATTATGAGCTTCTTCTGCTTCTCAATCTCTTGGCATACTTCAACATTTTTAATGCATAGTTTCTTGTAAGTAGCAGCTAGTTCTTCAAAGGTTAATTCTTCATCACTTGAGTCTCCATCAAAAACATAGGTACCAGTCAGAGTTGTTACATATTTGACTGATTCTTCTTTCACTTCATTTTCAGAGTCCTCATTGACCAGAGTACATTCACACTATGCCAAAAAAGACCAAAGAAAACACTTTTTTGGCCTTTAAAAGCGCTTAAAAGCATTGTCGTAGGTGGCGTTGCTGTAGGTTTTAGCAGCGCTTTTTGTTTAGGCAAAAGCGATGCCTTATATATACCTTAGCCAGCGCTTTTTCTTAAAAATCACTTTCTAAAGTAGTCCTTTAGCAATACTTTTTTCTGGAAAAGCGCTTTCTAAATAATGCCTTTTATGCTTTTTGTAGGCATCTTTAGGCCGCGTTTTTTCAAGGAAAACCGCTGCTAAAGACCTACTTTATAAAGCGCTTTTCCTGGAAAAGCGCTGCCTAAAGTATACATAAGACATCGTTTTACTGGAAAAGCGCTGCCTAAAGTATACATAAGGCAACACTTTCAAAAGTGCTGCCTTATGTATACTTTAGGCAGCACTTTTCCAGTAAAAGCGCTTTCTAAAGTGTCTATAGGAAGCGTTTTTGGGGTTTGTAACCAAAATATATACACCATTATTTAAACCTGAAATATTCAATTGTAATCCCATAAAACTGTAATATATAATTGTAATCTCATTATTTTAACAAAGAAGCGGTTATATACCATTGTAATCCAAAATATATGTACACCATTATAATTCAACTCACATATTTCTAACAGAACCAAATCCGCCTTAACAATAACAAAGTCATATATACCTAACAATAACAAAACCAACCCAAACAAAATCAACCCTAGCAACAACTAAATCAGCCCTAATTCAGAAATCTCCAAAATCTGAGGAGCGGACGGTCCTAGTCCTGCAAGGTATGAACATAATAACACGGTCAATAATGTATTCACACAATAATGTATTCATAACACTTTTCACACAATAATGTATTCATACCTTATATGATTCTTTTCTCAATAAAATATTGACACAATTCCTCCTTGATTTCTTCCAACTGATTTTTTCATGTAATGAGCACGCTTGTATTCATCAAAGTACTACATAACAAAACATAATATGCATGATTTAGTTAAAATTAATAAATTATATGAAATGCCCGATAAATATTAAAACAAATCCTAAGTTATAAATCCATACCGTGATTGGAATCTCTATTCGATTCATATGAAGGATTTCTCTCATAAATCTCATAACAAAGTATCCGCAATCTATACCGTTTTGCTATTGAGCACACTACATAGAAAAATAAATAAGAATGTATAGTTGTCTTGTATTATCAAGTAGCATCACTATTATAAGCAAAATTATGAAAATTAATGTACTTGCACTTTGATCCATGTAATGTTGTTGGATTTAGACCGTGGTAATCGTGCTTCTCTTTGAGATCAGAATACTTGTATTGATCGAACAAAATAAAAAATATATTTAGAACAATCTCACATAATTAATTAAATATATAAATATACACGAATATTTAGAACAATCTCACTTACGTATCAATCATTAACTTCATATCTGGATAATTTGTCCAATCCCCATCTATCGAATTCAGATAATATACCACTTCTTTCAAAGGATCCATAGCAATCAACAACCAGTGACGTCTATAAATTAAAACAAAAGTTTATATGGAAATTTTCTACGCAAAAGAAACAAAGATTAGAATAAACTTAGAATGAAAACCTAACCCTATAGGAATAGTACTATACGCCCAAAGATACAAGCTTTTTGTACTGCTGGCCATGAATCTCTCGACTAAGTGCTCTCTTACTAAATCTAGATCGCTAACAATTGTTCGTCTGCTGACACGGGAGGAAGACACAAAATGGAATCCATTTGATAATTGATTCTCGCACATCAATTTGTCATACAAGAACCTTAAATAAAAACATAATAAACATTAGACTATTTTCATTGAAATGTGTAAATAAATTGGTCAGCTAATTAAATAATAGATTGATCACATTACCAGATGTATATATGTACAACACCGACGCCTAATTTTATATGTTGGAAAATCTGTTCCATGTCCTCTATTCCAATTGTTTCGGTGCAAGAAAAATCAAAGATACCTTCCTCCATATACATTTGACAAATAGAACCATTCATCAAATATGATGTGCTCACAAGTGTTTCAAGACACATCCAGAATCGAGGCACAAAAGCAGCTTTTCTTGGCACATTAATTTTCTTGTTTGGTACTGTTATACCCCAAAATTTTCCCTCCCACTTCTCAAGACATTTCACATATCCATACTCAAGGATTTCACAAGGGTTGACCAGATAAACCCTCTCCTAAGCAATCAACCCAAACTAGGGTTTGGCCATTCTCAGGTCAAGATGGACATCCAATGCTTCAAGTGGTCATCATACCTCATTATATGCTTCAGAGAATCTCCGTGTCAAGTTTCAAGCCTTACAAGTCAAGTTTGCTCAGATGGTTGAAAATCAGTTGTATTGGACAAAAAGTCAACTGTGGTCAACACACAGTCAAACTTCATCATTTTTGGTCAACATCAATATTTTGAAGTAATATTCATCATTTGATCAAGGGTTGATCATGATTCATCAAGAAAAGTCAAGATCTAATCAAAAGTCAAAGTTTCTAAATTAGGGCTTTTAAGACAAAAGTCAATAGAACTTTGACCAAGCATAACTTTCACATACTTTATCAAAAAATTTTCCACCACAACTCGTTTTGAATAGAATTCAATTCCCTACAACTTCATGTCTCACAAGCTTTGGCAGAAAATGCTTCATTTGGAAGTTATGTATCAAAATATTACAGGTCCTTTTAAAAGTCAACAAAAAGTCAAATTTTTGTAAAGAAGTGTTCATGAGCATGGAAACTTCAATCAATATGAAACCAAAAGGGTTGTTTATAATACATCTTGAGCTTTCTAAAAAGTCCAAGAACACCCAAAAATGTTAAAAATTGAGCAAGATACACCTTGTCCAAGTTGAGCATTTTTGAGGAGGTGCACAAAGAGAAATACTTGAGAAAATCAAAAGTTTTCCAAATGGGCCTAACTTTTCTTGATTCAAACATGTTCCTTAGATGAATGGGAACCTCCAAGCCCAAGGCCACAAATTTATCTTTTATTGTTTATTTATTTTGGATTTTTAATCATTTAAAACCAATTTAATTAAAATAAAAGATAGAAAATCAAAAATTAATTGCAAGATGGATTTTCTCTCATCCTTGAGGTCCAAGCAAGCCATTTAATCTGATTATTTCGAAATAATCATGATTGGCAATTTGATTTGATTGAAATTGGCTCAAAAAGGAAATATTTGGTTTGATTCCAAATCAAATAATTTCTCATTGATTGGCTTGATTTTTTCTTACAATTCTTGACCTAATTCCTTACAATATAAATAGACAATGATACTACATGCACAAGGGACGAAGGGCTGGCCTTAAGAACCCTATTCCAAGCTTCAAAAACCGTGGCATTCAAGCAACCTAGCAGCCATAGTTTCAGTCCAATTCAAAGCATTCCAAGCCTTGCAATCAATCCCTGGAGGCCCTCTGATCGTTTCCAGATACTCACAAGCAAGCAAAGCGTGCAGAATAACAACATCCAAGTCACGCTTTGCTCACTTCTAACACAAAATTGATTTCTGTTTTTCACGCGTATTTAACATGTTTTGATTGTTTGTTTATGTTTAGAATGATATTTGCAAGCTATCTGGATGGTTTGATTTGAGTTTTGATGCAAGAACCGAGTTTCACCATTGTTAGGGTTCCTAAGCTCGAATTAGGGATTCTCGTAATACGAAAAAAATGGACCAATCTAAGGACATATTCATGTTCAAGGGACAATTTGCAATCGATCCATGGCTTTACATTTAATTTATATTGCATATTGCTTGAGTTACAAATTTGCAGGTCCTATAGCTACAGAAGCAGAAACCGTGGCTATAGGTTTGAATATTTGAATGGAGAAGATGACCTCCTACGTGCGCTTTCTGGTCCATTGGTTTCCAGAAACCCTTTCCCTTTGTATTCTTTTTGTTTCATGTTGTTAACAGATAGTTCACTCAGCTCAGATGGCAAGGCAGCGCGTGTTTGTTCAAGAGAACATGGGTTCGAACCCTATCTTTTACTTAACATTTTTTGATATTTCGGTTTCGGAGACTCAGCGTCCGAGCTCCACACGGACTCCTTCAGAGGAAGCATGCCCAGAAGCTCCAGCTTCTGGCCCTCATTACCACATGCTACGCCCTAGAAGCTCCGACACGGGCGATCCTCTAAAGCCCCAGTGCATACTTTTGGGCGTCTCGAGCGAGCCCGAAATTCAAATTTCTGGGCACCTCCAACGCGAGAATCCCCCAGAAGTGCTTATTTCTGGGCACGGTCAGCAAGAGACTTCCCAGAAGCTCCAGCTTCTGGGAGACTTTCATCCAGAAGCACTCTGACCCCTTTTCCCTTATTTTTTTCCATTTTTCTTCATTTAATTTAATTTCCTTTCAAATAATTTTCTAACACATTAAAAGCCACAAAAATATTTTCTTTTTGCATTTAGGTCAGAAAAATACTTATTTAATTTTTGGCATAAAAAATTATATTTTTGCATGCATATTTTAATTAATTGTTAATTAATCAGAAAATTGACTTTTAATTATTTTTCCTTACTAAAATCAATCCAGAAAATACCCAAAAATTATTTTCTCATCTAATTTGATTTATACTAACCCTAAAAACTTTTTTCCTAACTCAAAAATATTTTTCACTAACATATTTTCTATTATTTGTGGTTTGATTATTTTTCTGATTATTATGTATCTGCTTCCAGGTTGTAATAATTTTTAGTTTAATTTTCTCGCATCCTTTTTCAATATTATGTAACTGCTCATGGGATGTAATAGCTTAATTAGGATTTACTTTCCGCACTCCTATATTATGTAACTTCCTCAAAGCCATGTAATAGCGTAGGATTTACTTTCCGCACTTTACTTTCCGCAATTTACTTTCCGCACCCATATAAACGGCTAGTAACTAGGCGTGTATGGCAAGATAAAAACGAATGTGGATCACTTCTAAATTCAAGATAAATTATCTGAATTCAACACACTCTTTTCACACATGCACCCCCTAGAGTATTCTCTCTCGCTGCCTTTCGAATAAATGGTCAAGTCCCTCGAACGTAGAGGTATCCTAGCACCATTGCCTGCAAACATATCATCATAGTCCCTTCGATACAAAGATCATAGTCCCTCGATGTTGCCTACGAATACATGATCTAGTCCCTCGATTGTTGCCTACAAAAAGTGATGATCGCCCCTACGAATGTGCTAGGATACCCATACAAGCTGCCTTCTATGACCATCCCTTGTCCCTTCGAATGTCCCTTTACATCCAACGAATAGGGTTACCTACCAAATAATGGTATGGATAGCACTATTCTAAAGGAAAGTAAAATAACACGAAAACGACCGTTCTGAGTAGGTAATAAGACTTTTAGTTGCTTGCTCCATCAAAACATCTTTTCACACCTCACACTTTTACAAAGTTAAAACACTTTTTCAAAATGAAACATTTCCGAACACTTCGTATACATTCCAGCGTGAATCATTACGAAGTCAAAGCGAAATGCCTTTTCAAAAACATTTTCAAACACACACACAGAAAGCAAATTTTAAAGATGAGCTAAAGCAACTAAGAGCCCGTAGATAACTACGGATGGAAAGGGTGCTAATACCTTCCCTTTTCATAACCTTCTCTCGTACTCAGAATCTAACGAAGGTCTTTTCCTGTTCTTTTCACCTTCCCTTAATTAGATAAAAGAAAAGTCGGTGGCGACTCTTGCTATCCGTAACATTTGCGATCAAACGCAAAACAATCCAAAGTCAGTTCTCCCACCATGTTACAGGTACGCTACCAATTTTCTGGCTCACTTGTTGTGACCCTTGAGCAGGTACAAAATCATGTAGTTTTTGATTCGGATCATACAATTAACACTTTCAATGTACCTCTTTTTGTGATGCAACAGATTTGTTGTGCTGTAAAATTCCTTTATCCTTAGATGCGAATTTTGTAGGAGTCTAAAATTACCATGTAAAAAAAAATTAACGTAACAGTTCAGAATTGACATTTGAATACTAAAAGATTCATAATGGTTTTCAAAATTCCTCATCATCTATGAAAATGAGGTCTGAGGGCCATGCAACAAATGATCCTATTGTATCTCGCAGCAATGTTGTCTTTGAGACAATGTCAGGTACCGGTAGCAATGCATCTTGATCTAATGCAACATCAACTGATACTTTTATGTGTCCATCCGGGAGCGGTCTATGTTGAAGTAAATCTCTCAAAGTGTTATGCACTTTTCCCTTTCCAACTAGGCCATAAGTCGGTAACGATAAGTATAGCTGACAAGATGAAATGCCCTAAACCAATAATAAATATGTTACAGTTACTGTGTATATATGTCAATTGACTTAAATGTGAAATTTTAATTTCATAATAATATATAATTACCTCAGGAAATTTATTTTGACAGTTGATACTAGCTTTGTCACTAGTTTCTTTCAACTGTGAACTGTACTTTTCTGCCATATCTCTCTCTTTATCCTTTTGCAATTTATGTACTTGTGCTTGTAATTCCTGCAATGTTTGCATCACTTCTTGATTGTCCTTTACCCCTCACCCGACCGGGATACTCAACAACATTAAGTGCTCGACTAAGTACGCTCCTATGATCCTGGTCCTCGCATGTGGATACCGATTGAGATAGAGTCTCTTGAAATTCATTTACATATAAAAAATTATTAGTGGAGATAAAACATTAATTAAATATTAATAAAGTTTTGATTTAATTAAAGACACAATTTTATACTTACACATTCATCATAAACATGTTGAACATTATCCCTAACAACTTGATCCTTGCCCACACGAGCTTCCTTCCACAAAACATGTACCGGAAGTGATGTTTCGTCACTTTTCGTCTCATCTAACTATGCATTGACACAAATAATAAGATCATCAATTATTACACATTGACACAATTAATAAGATTATAACATTTATATTTACTTACAATTTTTTGCTGTTAGTGTGCATATCCCAAACACCTTTTTTTATATGGATATCTGGGTTTTGATGCACTCTCACGATTTCTGTCACCCACTTTCTTGAAATTTTCGTCTCTTCTTTTGCCTACAAAAGCAAAACATTCTTCAGGTGCAATGAAGTTCACATACTTCATTGGAAATTCCGCTTCAACAAAATTTCCTTCCTCATTCTTAAGAAACTTGTTTGTTAAAAAAGATCTCCACCCTCTGTGTCTTTTTCCGGCCAATTGAAGTATATACTTTTTTTCGGTTGTCTTCAATGTTAAAAGACCTCTACGAAAAAACATATGCATAGAGTGTGTTAGTATAAGTAATTTAAACACATTATCGTCAATAAAAAGCAAATAACAATCATATATGGTACCTGTATCTCAGTCCAAATTTTCTCTTTACCGATTTCCAACTCTTCTCTTTTCCAGCTAGGAGCAGTTATTGGAATGTGCATACGAACAAGTGTACCAATGTAGCTTGCCAATTTTGCACCATTAGGCTCAATTAGTTGCTCCTCATCATTCCAGTGTACATTATATTTTAGTCCTCTATCTCTATCACGAATGATTTCCCTCATAATAGTTAATCCTCGTGTAACGTGTCTATCTGAAATTTCATTTGGAGCATTTACATCTTGTGAGTTTTCTTGATTACTAGCCATTTGACCTGTAATAAAGAAAAAATATAAATGAAATGACAATTATAAAAATCCATAATCCATATATTGAATATATATAAAATGACACATATTTAAATTTTATTGAATGATATAGGCTATAATTATACTATTACCTTTTTCACTAACGTCTTTTTCTTTTCTTGATAGGAATATGTTCTACTCGTCTCTTAACAACGCGGACGGTTAGATTGATCCAAATACCCTCATTATGATCATTTCTAATACATGATTCATTCTCTTTTTGATCATTTCTGGTCAACGATTCAATGTCAACACCAATATCGCCTTGATCTCCAATGTTTTCATCAATTACTTTGTTAGATAAAAGCACTATAGACCATTTCGTACTTGTCAGATCAGTGACATAAAACACTTGTTTAGCTTGAGAGGCTAAAATGAAAGGCTCATCTTTGTACCCCACCCTATTAAGATCGACTTGCAAAAATCCTGACTTATCCATTCGTATGCCATTATTATTTTCAACTCATTTGCAACGAAATATAGGAATCTGAAACTTATCATAATCAAACACCCAAATGCGCTCTATTACACAAAAATATGACAGATTTGCAAATTTCGGGTTTAAGTCCTTCACGTTTAATATGTGCATTGCTTCAAATACCAAGGTGACACCACTATTTTGCATATTAATTTTATCATCTTGTTCTTTGGTATAAAATGTGTATCCATTGATTGCGTATGCGGTATAAGAAAACATAACCAAACTTGGACCATATGCTAAACATCTCAACCTTTTTGTTATTGAAGCGGGATCTGAACGATACTTTGAATAAATATGTTCCTTAAACCATGGTATGAAACTTCGATTGTGCTCTCGTACTATCCAATTCTCATTTCTATTTGGATTTAAACCTCGGAGAACACCCTTGTGCATTTCAACATACGACTCAGCCACAATCTCATTGTGCAAAACATACAAATGCACTTGATCCCGTTCGACCCTTGATACTGTCACAACTTTATTTCCAATTAGTTTTTTACCTTTTTTTCCTTCAACAATATGAGATTTGGGGAGTCCAATTTATTGAACATTTGACAGATATTCAGTACAAAACTCAACTGCTTATTCAACAATGTATCGTACGGCAATACAACCCTCAGGTCGACTTCAGTTTTTCACATACCCTTTTAATATTTTCATATAACGTTCAGCAAGGTACATCCATCTCATATAATCTAGTCCACACAATTGTGTCTCTTTCACAAGATGAACGACTAGATGAACCATTATGTTAAAAAACGAGGGAGGAAAATACATTTCAAGATCACACAAAGTAACAACTATTTCTTTTTGCAATGTTGGTAAGATTGCAGGATCGGTCACCTTACTGCAAATTGACTTGAAGAAAAAACACAATTTAGTTATTGCGTTTCTTACTTTTCTGGCAGAATAGAACGTATACATATCAGTAGAAAATATTTCATTATAACATGGCAATCATGCGTCTTTAAACTCTTTAAGTTGAGGTCTTTCATAGACACAAGTCTTCTAATATCTGATGAGTAGCCTTCTCGAACTTTAACTTCACTTAGAGACTTACACAATATTTTTTTCTCCTTTCTAGGTAGAGTGTAAATAGTAGGTGGTAGATATGTTTGTCTTTCTTTTCTCACGGGTCCCTATTCATTTCTCATTCCCATGTTTACCATGTCCTCCCTTACTTTAAGACCATCCTTAGACTTTCCTTGTATATTGAGTAACGTACCAATAACACTGTCAAATACATTTTTTTTTCAATATGCATAACATCGAGGAAATGTATTACATACAACGACTTCCAATATGGGAGTTCAAAAAAAAATTGACCTCTTCTTCCACCCACTCTTGACAAGTGTATGTGCAAAAGGCTTGCAAAACTGAGTACTCAAATCTTTCACCTTTTCAAAAATTTGATCACCTGTCAACATTGTTGGAGCTCTACCTTGTTCTGCCATTCCATTGAATGCTTTTCTCCACTCACGGTAGTGATGATTAGAATTTAAGAATCTACGATGGCCGAGAAAGACATTCTTCTGACAAAGGTCCAATCGCGTTGTATCGGTTCCATCTTCACAAACAGGACACGCTTTTTGACCTTTAATGTTGTACCCTGATAGATTTTTGTATGTTGGAAAATCATTAATTGTTCCAAACAACACCGTCCTCAAGTTGAAAATTTCTTTCCTATACCTATCATAAACCTCCACACCGTTCTCCCACAAAAACTTTAAATCTTCGATTAAGGGTGTCAAGTATACGTCTATGTCATTACCTGGTTGTTTAGGCCCAAAAATTAACATAGATAACATCATGTACTTACGCTTCATACATAGCCATAGAGGTAGTTTATAAATCATAAGAATCATAGGCCATGTGCTATGCGAGATACTTTAAATACCGTGTGGGTTCATTCCATCAGTAGACAATGCCAAGCGAATGTTTCTTGCTTCTTTTCCAAATTCAGGATAATCATTATTAATTTTCATCCACTGTGGTGAATCTTCCGGATGTCGAAACTTTCCATCAATAATTCTTTCATTTGCATGCCAAGTCAAGTGCCTTGAATCGGTTTCACTATAATACATGCGTCTAACTCTCGAAATTATAGGAAAATACCAAAAGACTTTTGTCCGAGACAACTTTTTCTTATATCGAGGGGCACCGCATTTAGGACACTCATTTAACGATGCATACTCGTTTCGAAACAAAATGCAATCGTTTAGACATACATGTATCTTATCATAGCTCATGCCAATAGAGCACAACATCTTTTTGGCCTCATACGTTCAATTGGGAAGAACATTATCCTCTAGTAGCATATCTTTCATAATGACTAATAATTGTGTGAAACTTTTATCTGACCATCCATTCCTCGCCTTTAAGTTGTACAACTTTAATACCGTAGACAATGTTGTGAATTTTGTACAACCATTACACAACGGTTTTTCTGCATCGCTTACAAACCTCTCGAACATTTTGGGACAATCCTTAAGATCTTCTTCAAGCGCTTCTGCAATCTCTTCGACTCGATCATAATCGTATGTATCTGTGCAATTCTCGTTTGAAGCATACATCATATTATTCCCCGATTCAACATTCCTGTTACTTTTCTCACCATGCAAATTCCAACATGTATAACTTCTATTAATTCCACACCGTATTAAATGTGATGCCAACTGAACCGCGTCAACCCGACTCCCATAACACCAACCCAAGCAAGGAAATGTCAATCGACTGGAGTCTTTGGCGTACACAACAACAAACTTAACAAATTCTTATACCCCATTCTCGTACTCTTTTGAAAATCGATTGGAATACATCCATGTCTTATCCATGGTTTTACTAATTAAGCTAAACAAAAACAACTAATTAGGGCACAAAACAGTATAATGTGTTTCTGTCAAAATGCAAAGAATACACGAAATGGATCCGGAGCAAGAAAACACAATATATTCACGCAATTTCAGACAAATTCATCACATATTATAATGTCTCATAAAAGAGAATTTCACTGACAAGATAACCATTCAATCAATAAGCACTCATAAACTTATACTTAGTAGGTAATCAACTATCAAGATAACCATCAACACCACTTCAACACCCATAATCTCTATTACAATATCTTTTATGGAGAACCAGAAACAAGGCTAGAGAAGAGTTAACAAATTCCATTAATAGTAACAAAACTCATATTCAAAACTAACAGTTAAGCCTAAACTTAAAACAAATTTGATATACTCTAATAAAATAAACATCAACAACTAACAGTTTCAGGAAAAAATTGCAGTGAAATTAATAGTGAAAATTGCAGAAAAAATTGCAGTCAAAAACACAAATCAGAGCTTAATAGAAAGGATAGTGAAATTGTTTACCACTGATAAGTGCCAAAATGTAGTTATTTTGTATATATATTTTGTGGCACTTATCGGTTCTTTTGTTGATATTCTTTGAATAAATCCCCCGTTTTTTGTATAAATGTGTACATAATAGAATAATTGATTTTTTGTGTAAATATTGTATCATTTGATAGTTTTTCATCTCTTTTATAGGTATTCATTCATAATTGGAGCATTGAGTAATAAAGTGTCGAAGACACAGCTTCAAACGCGCGATTTGAGCAACTCATCAATGAATAAAGCTCAAACTCAACAAAATAAAAATCATCAATTTTATTGATATTTTTTCATGGTTAGATAGGAAATTTAATAAGCTTTCCAACGCTTCAAACCGGGCGCAATTCCGAGTTACGGTTCTCAAGATATGGCAAAAACAAGATGCTGATTTTTTTCAGGACATTGCAGACCGCGCTTAGCGCGAAAATACCAGGCTTAGCGTGCCCTGCGATATCAGAATTCTTTAAAAGGGGCTAAAAACACATTTTTAGGTCATGGGTTGGGTATTTTTGAGTCCCAACACCATCAACATCATTTTTTGGTCTAGAGAGCTTAGAAAACAACATTGGAGCTTGCATTTGGATGATCCGGAGTCGAATCCCTCGTCGATTGGTGTTGACAAACCAAGAAATGTTTGGTTCGTCTTCTTCTCTTCTCTTTGTAATCTCTTTTGTTGGGTTTTGTATGTATATCTACTCATAACTCCTGTATATTTATCGCCTTTGGCTTGTATAAAGTTTGCTTTACGAATTTGTGTCGGTGATTATCTTGGGTTTTTACTCTATGTTAGGGATTTGAGCTTTACTAGAGATAGATTGCTTAGATTCTTACCTAGGATGATTATCTGTTAGTTTTTGAATACTAGAAATGGGTTTAGATCTAACATTCACTATAGAGTATCTGATCTTAATGCCTCTGCGTTGGTGAAGTATGCTAGAGATGGTTATGGAGGTGACGCAGTTGACTTCCGTGTTGTTGAGATAGGCCAAACATGGCTATTGAGATGATTCGGGAGGATTCTAAATTTGGGTTAGAAATAGCCAAGGTTGTGAGAGGTATGTGATGACACAGACGAGTATCGTAGGCCGAGTATGACATGGGTGGTAGATTTAAGTCTGTGACGGGTAGTTTACATTCGTTCCGGACAAGCTGTCTATCCTTTATAGTTTTTGTTCATTTACTTTTTGTCTTTTATTTTCATCTCATTTAATCCCAAACTCATTAACGATAGAATTGTCGAACGACGAATCAATAACCAATCTCTGTGGACACGATATGATATAACCTAACCGGTATATATCACCCGGTAAAAATAAATACCAACTCTTTGCTTGCCGCTATACCGCTTCAACAAAATGGCGTCGTTGCCGGGGATTGGTTTTATTGTTTTTGTATTGCTGTAATTCCATTGTTTTTTAGTTTTGTAATTATTGTATATGTTGTATAGACTTTGTATATGAACTTGTATATTGTTACTTGTACATGTTGTGTGCTTATTTTCCATACTTGTACATATTTGTGATTTTCTTAGTTTTCATGTGATGTTGTGAATTGTCTTGTACTCGTAACGTTTGTTGTGTGGTTGTTAGGAAACTTTCTTTAGGTTTGCACGGTGTGGCAATACCATGGCATGACGAGAGGAGGTTACTAGTGCTCGCACAATAAAGGCGTCGAGCTTACGACGTAAAACAAGCATGTTTTTGTTTGTTTATGTTTATGTTGTTTGGTGGCTTATGTTTTAACAAGTTGAAATAGGACTTGCTCTTAATTTCAAACTTTCACTTTTCAACTTGTTAATTCGTTTTCACCAAGTTTATGTATTGTTATTTGCTTTAGTTTTGTTATGTCAATTTGTTATTTTCCACAAGTTTGTAGTGTTTTAGCTTGTGGAAGTGTGTATGTATTGTAAATATTGTTTAGATGTGTAAATGAGATTGTATAGGTGTGTGAGTGGAGCTTGCATAGCGGCACCTGTTATTTTTCAGCTGTAGGCTTAGCGCTTCTCTGAGGCGTGAATTCTTCTAAAATTTCACTTGGTTTTCGTTTTCCCACTTTCACCAAGGCTTTTTGTATTGAATAAAATTAGTATTGTTTTTCTAATTCTTTTGTTGTTGTTTGGACTCAAATTTTGGTCCGGTAACTTGAAGACTTTTGAGGTGATTTTCTAAGTTTGATCGTTTCAACTCGCGGATGTATGGTAATGATAGTTTTCAAAGTTGGTACACGTCAGGTATTCGTTTATCGCTTTCTATAGCATAACATGTTTAGGAAATTTATCATTTGTATAATTACCATGCTATTCATTCTTTTTGCATTACTTGCTCATGAATTGAATCACTTTAGTACCATTTTTAACCATAAATGTGAGGAAGCTTTCCATTGTTTATATATGCTGAGAGTCCACATTCTTGTTTTAACTAGATTTTATTATGCTTAATCTTTTGTTTTGTATTGATTGTATGATTGCAAGAAAATGATCAAGGCATTTTGTTGATTTTGAGCATAACTACCTTGGCCAAATATTCAATTCACCTTGTGAGTGTGTGAACCTTTGTTTTCCCCTTTGAGCTTTTATCAACATCCATTTTTATTTGAACTTGATGCTTGTCTATGAGTGTCAATTCACCTTTTTTGTATGAATGTTGATTTCTTTGTTTCTTGAACCCTCAACTATATGTTGTTGTATGGATTTTTACCTTGCCTTAGAAAGTAGGGAGTATTCACACATTAATGTTGGTTGAATTCAAGTTGGGGAGAGAAATGTTTATATACTTATATTGTGGTTGGTATGGGGTTAAGAGAAAAAAAAAAGAAAAAAAAAAGTGAAAAAGAAAGAAAAGAAAAAGAAAGAAAAAAGAGAAAATCTTCGAAAAAGAAAAACAAAAAGAGTAGGAATAATGTTATGTTAATAAGTGAGGTGTGTTTGGTGTGAAATTTGTGATGAAGAATAAGTTCGATTGAAATTATATTGTTTGGAACTTTGTGAGTTGATCACTCCCTTAGGTTTAGGCAAGTTTTTGTTTCGATTAGCTTTAGGACTTATCACTTGTTTGTTAACCAAGCCACATTACAACCTTGAAAATCCCTTGTGATTCTTGCATTTGTATTTTCAATACGTTTTTTGGATGAATGCATAATTTAGTCTATTGTTTGCAATATTGTGGAGGAGTGTTTTTTATCCTCACCTTTGTGTGTTCTTCATCTACCGATGAATTTTTGCTAGGTGTAATTCATGATTGAGCTTGTTTTGTTTTAGAATTTTTTGCATGATTTTTGTACTTAGGATTTGTTTCGTTTATATGTTATTGTTGTAGCATGGTGGTAAGTATGTGTTTGTCGTGTACATTTTTCGTTTGAACCATACATTTGTTTTCCGTTTTCAAAACTTGTTGATTCGTGATTATTTGATTATCATTATTTGTTTCTTTGAGTTATTTGACTTTGTTTGAGGACAAACAATGTGTCAAGTTGGGGAGAGTTGATAAGTGCCAAAATGTAGTTATTTTGTATATATATATTTTGTGGCACTTATCAGTTCTATTGTTGATATTCTTTGAATAAATCCCCCGTTTTTTGTATAAATGTGTACATAATAGAATAATTGATTTTTAGTGTAAATATTGTATCATTTGATAGTTTTTCATCTCTTTTATAGGTATTCATTCATAATTGGAGCATTGAGTAATTCCAGCTTTAGCAGCGCTTTTTCCTTAGAAAGCGCTTTCATTTCATATGCTTATAGTACCGCTTTTTAAAAGCGCTTTCTAAGGTTACCATTTAGCAGCGCTTTCTAAGGTTAACCTTTAGCAGCGCTTTTACGAAAGCGCTTTCTAAGGTGGGGGCATTTATAAGGCCTTTAGCATCACTTTTATAAAGCGCTTTCTAAAGGTAGCCTTAGAAAGCGCTTTTTTTAGCGAATTTTTTCTGCAACTTATAGCAGCGCTTTTGTCAAAAAACGTTGTCTTTGTAGTGCTGCCAAAAGCGTTTTTTGGCGTAGTGTCAGTCCTTTGCTTTGTCTTTTGAGGAAAGTTGGACATTCAACTTTGATGTGACCAAAACCTCCGCATTCATAACACCTTAATTCTCTACCTTGAGTAGGTATTTCCCCAACTTCTGCTTTCTTCCCAGAATTATTTGTCCTGCTGATGTCGTATGGGATGTTCCGGACATTTGGTCTTGAGCTACCCTCCATCATTTTCAGCACTCTATTAAATTGTCTTCCAAGGAAGACTATGGTGTTTGACAATTCTTCCTCAGTGTCAAGATCATATTCCTCGTCTCTTTCTTCAGTGTTGGACTTGAAAGCTATGCTCTTAGGCTTCTTATCAGATCTTTCATTAATGCCCAACTCAAATGTTTGGAGAGACCCAACTAGTTCATCCACTTTCATGCTGTTGATTTCTTGGGCTTCTTCTATAGTTGTTACCTTCATGTCAAATCTCTTAGGCAGAGATCTGAAAATCTTCCTTACCAGCTTCTCCTCTGGAATCTTCTCTCCCAAGGCACTGCAAGCATTTGCTATTTCAAGAACATTCATGTGAAATTCTTGTATGCTCTCTTCTTCTTTCATCTTTATATTTTCAAACTTAGTAGTGAGTAGCTGCAACCTTTACATCTTAAGTTTGGAAGTGCCTTCATGAGTAGTTCTGAGAATTTCCCAAGCATCCTTTGGCCACTTCACAAGTATTAATCAATTTGAAAATATTTCTGTCAACTCCATTGAATATAGCATTTAGTGCCTTTGAGTTCCCTAGAGCCAATTCATCGTCCTCCTTTGACCAATTTTCTTCAGCTTTTAGCTCACCAGTAGGTTGATTATCTGCTCCAATGATGACATGATGTGTCCATCCTTTCAAAATAGCTTTCAAAGCTCTACTGTCCAAGGACTTGATGTAAGCTGCCATACGAGGCTTCCATAGGTCATAGTTAGAACCATCCAGAATGAGTGGTCTATTCATAAGTATTCCTTCCTTTTCCATAGTACTAGAAAGTATCTTCCCTAGATCTCATCCAAAGACAGAGCAGGATGTCTGCTCTGATACCAATTGAAATTCTAGTATCAAATATAAGATATCAAAGGTGATGTCACGACACTGATATCTGTCCTATGAATACTGACAGTACAGAAAGTTAAAGTGCATAAAATAATAAGAACACTGTAGAATTGTTAACCCAGTTCAGTTTCAACCAACCTACGTCAGGGGCTACCAAGCTAGGGATGAAGTCCACTATTAGCAATATTAATGCGAAGCTAAACCTCCCTGTTTACACTCATCACTTAATCCCTACCCAATGACCCTTCTACCTAAGAAACCTATCTTAGATATGAGAACATCCACTCACTCCCTAAGTCACTCGCGGTGACAATCAACAATAACAAATATTGAAGATACCCTTCAAAGACACTTAATCACTCTTGCTTCAAAGTTTATGGTGATTGACAAATTACAACTTAACAAACGTCATACTCAAGTATCAAAGAATACAATAGAGGCTCACAATTAACAACCAACAAATAAAACAACCAACAAATAAACAACCAACAATGGAAATTCTATGTCTAAGTTTGTCTGGAATGGCCAATCTGCAAAACAGGGTTTATAGTCCTTAAATAAAGTAACAACAATTAGGGTTGCTTTATTCACAAGTCTTCAGTGTCCTAAACTTTCTCCATAGAAATAGGACATAAGATCTCCAAAAATATTGCTGAAGACATTACATAAGCTTTCTTAATCGAAGTATACAGATTAAACAAACTGACTTCTTAAAATATCTGAACTTAAAATAGTTCAGTTAAATTTCACATATCAGAACATCTACTGTGACTTCTGTTGTTTCAGTATTCTTCATGACATTTTTTTAAACAAAATATTATACTAAAATGACTGGCAATCAATAAAACCAACACATATATTTAAAAATAAAATAAATAAAAAGAAAGTATTTGACATTAATATGTTAATGTTGAAACATCACTTATCTCATATGCTTTAGTTAAAGTAATTTCATGCTAAATGAAAGATTTCACCTTGCTGTCAATTATAAATGCTTGCCGCCCCTTATCCTCTATTGGAACGGAACCTACCTCCTTTAAAAGGGCTTAAATTCAAATTTGCCAGTGGTCAAGGTATCAATGCCTAGTGCCCAAGTAAATACAAACAGAAACTAAATGCATGTACTACAAAGTACACATAAATAAATGGAAATAAAATAAATAAAACACAGATACTTGAATATCATAAAAAAAAAAAGAAATTGAATTGCCTGCAGTCACGTTATTGACTCACGCGGTCAAACCTTTATTAACCGTTTGATCACAATCAAACAGTTTAGAAAAAACAGATTTAATTTTAAAATTACTTATTTTAAATCAGAACCGTCAGATAAGAATCGAACGATCAAAATCGATTGAATGCGTAAATGTGAGATGAGAAGACCGTAAAGAATCAAAGTCCCAAAAAAGGACCATTCATCTATTGTAAATCTGTGATTCAAATCCCAATGCCTATATTTCCCACCACTGCATTATACTCAATGCCTGACTAGTTGGAAATTGGAAACGTTTTTATGACCATATTCATACACCAAATCCAAATCTAAAATCATGAGTGCCTGACAAAATTCATTCATTGCTCCACACTGTCCTGTGCAATGATGAAATTACTGAAATACTGTCAGGAGAGAAAGTTTGGAAAATAAATGATGTTACTGTTAAAAATATTGTAATACACATCTCGCCGACGCGTAAAGATTTTTGTAATTACTATGGATTCCTTATCTTGTAAATAATATTATATTGATATTGTTTAGTTTTTACTATAACAATCCGTTTTTTAAAAAATTGGTAAAATGCGTAGGGATAGTAAAACGGATCTGCGTGCCCATATAATCTATTATACGATCAAAGTTTTCGTTTCATTTCTTCTACTCAAAATGGATATGATCAACAATTTGTGCCTCGAATTTATACCTTCAATCAGTTATTATTAACATATTAAACTAAATTTTTTAACTGATTACAAATCTCACATGCATATTGTGTGACAGCAGTGAATCTGCATCCATATGGACATTCTCATGTAGAAAAATAACAACCAATTAATTTTTATAATTAAAATCAAAGTTAATCTTCTAAACAAAAAATAAACAGATAGTTGCATTGCATTTTTTCAATTTGATTTAGTAGCAAGCAAGTCTGTGGTTACAAGTTACAATACATCCTTAACAGTAACACTTATTTTACACATCTAGTTATCCCCATGAGACGCTAGAACTCACGTGTCTTACGGTGGTTGATGTGAAACCCAGGTGAAAACCCAGACTTAACCGAAAAAACTCCATTCCAAATCTCAGTAAAAGCCCTTATAATAATCCCATGATGTTCCACCGAATTCAGCTCAAGAAAACAGTTCAAAAGCTCTCTAAGATCATCCTTACAACATATCTCATTCTCCAATATCATTTGTAACATTGAATGTCGAAAATCAAGATAAGGATCGTCTGAATCTTTCTCAACCGCCACTCCTTCGTTTCCGACTCTACCAAAGCCTTTCAGTGATGATGATGATGATGATTTATCTGAGTCAAATGATGTTTTTGTTGTTGGTGTAGTCGTGTTGCTAGTGCTACTTGAAGTTTCGGTGTTGTCTCTGGCTCGCCGTCTGCATGGGTTTGCATTTGAAGATGAAGTAGAAGATGAAGGGTTGTGATGAACGTGATGTTTTTTGTGTTCTTGTTTTGGGTTGAATATGAAACTAAGTTTTGGTCTTCTACATGTTCCACAACCGAGGTTTATGGATACAGAGTTTAAGGTTAGTTTTTTTTTGGAGGTAGACATGTTTCTTTGTTTTTGCTTAGGTTTTTCAGTGTTGTGTTTGGAAGAGGAGTGATAAAGAAAAAGACATGCAATGAAATGAATTTTTTATGTGGATTTTTGAGGCGGGGAAGTGAGAAGATGAAGGTTGGTGTGTGAGAGTTGAGAGATTATTTATGTTGCATGTGTGAGTTGGTAATGAGGGACCTTAATTATTTGTTGAACTTTATTGGGGGACAAGGTGATCTGGACCGCAGATTTTTAGTATTGGATGTTTATCTATAAATAAATGTTTAGTTGTTTGTTAAGTTGTTAACAATTTAACATGATGGACAATGGATCACGTGTGTATCTAAAATCAGTCTTTTCGAGGATTGAATTTTTTAACTTAAGGTGTATGTAGATTGACAATGAAAATAATTAATTTTTGAATTTGGTAAAATTAACTAAGAATTGATTTATATTTAAATAAATTTATCTAAAATAAATTGAATAATAAATTTCAGTGTAATTTTTTTTTAAAATAGATGTTATAAATTTTAACTTTAAATGTAATTAATATTAGAGACAATTAATTTTACATTTGATAAAACAAATACTTCAAAATCATTCATAATCAACATCTCTAAAACTTAAAGATGTATGAGTTCAAATATTATAACATTATAATTAATGATATGATGTAAAATAAAAAATTTAAACAATTATTATAATAATAATAATAATAATAATTATAATAATAATAATAATAATAATAATAATAATAATAATAATAATAATAATAATAATAATAATAATAATAATAATAATAATAATAATAATAATAATAATAATAATATAATAACGGGATAACGAATAATAACTATTCATATTAAACTAGTTAAATTAATAGTAATCTACCAACTAATGAGCAAACAAAATCACAATAAGAAAATCAAAAGAAAGAACGAGAATCAACAATGCACAAAAAAATTATTATTATCTAATTCGATCTAAAATGATCTATGAGAAATGTACATGTGAAATGTGATATAGGGAGAGATTGCTCATGTGTAGGATTGCAAGAAAAGTCATATGTTTAGTTTCATAGAATTACTTAATGATCCTTTCAACTCTTGTAGCTAAAATATTAATAGGTGAATTATTGAGTCGGGTCTTATAGAGAAAATGATTTTCTCCTACTTTCTCAACGAGTATGGGAATTTATATGCTTGCGGATATAATAATTGCAGCTATTTGGTGATCAATTTGGTTTTGATAAGTACAACATTCTGAGGTGAAGTCGGTCATTCAATGTAATGATCAAGCTCCGGTATTTGGAGATCAAGAGATCATTTTATGTAAGATGTAATCAAGATGTCATATGATGTGATGATCAAATTGTAGTGCTTGAATATCAAATTATCAAGGCTCATCTCCTGATGTCAAGCGGCGTTTGGTGGAGTCAATGAAGATATTTGATCAAGAAATATCTCTAATGATGGTGCCTATCAAGAAGAGTTATCAAGCATCATGAGATAAAAGAAGATAAGTCATATATGAAGTGTTGAATCAAACAAGGGATCTTGAATCTTCAGAATTATGAAAGTGAGGAAGTGTGAAAACTCGCATTGTCCTTGTTGAGTGATTTGTGTCTGTAAAGGTGTAAGATTAGCTTTTGAAATTACTAAGACAAATCACACACACACTTTAGAATGACAGAAAAGTAATCCTAATTATATTAACATACCTGAAAAATATTGTTGTTCCTAGTTAATGGATTAAAGACTTATTCTAGTCAATTAAAAAGGTTTTTACATGACATAATTGATTAGCCTGTTATGGTTTATCAATTATCACTTTTTTAACCTTAATAATAGATTATTAGCTCTCCTAATTGATTAGTGATGGCACCTTTAAAATCCTTTCTTTTTGTATCATATAATCAATTAAGTAATAATCATCACCGATTATGGACATTAAAAAGCCCATGGATTCTTTTCATATTGAGCCACATATTGTCCTATAAATAAAGAGTTTTTCCTCATTTCAATTTAGACAAAAAGTATTTTGAATACATTTACCCCCTCTCTCTCTCTCAGAACTTTAGCCTTAATGCTTTTGAGAATGAATTTTTTTATCTATGAGGTGTTTGGTTTTGGTGTATGGGGTATTGTTGTAATATCTCTTTTGTGCGAAGTTTTTTTCCTTGTGATCTAAACCAATTAAAAAACTCTTGTTTGATTGTTGAGGTGAGCCTGGTAAAACATGTGTTTGGTTTGGAGGTCTCTGTATTTAAAACTTTGTTTGGTTCATGAGCTTAGCCTGGTATTAAAAGCTCTCGCTTGGTATGAGATTATTCAGATGGTAAAATACCTTGGTTGAGAGGTCTCCGTAGTTAAAACTCGCATGTTTGGTTTGGAGGATAGCCAATGTAAAACTCTATTTTTATGGAGGTTTATGGGAAACATATATATTAAAAGCTCACATCATAGTGAAAACACTCAAGAAGAAATTCTTGGGAGAGAAATAGGTCAAATCATTAGGTTGAACCTCGGTAAGAACAAGATATGGTTATGCATATGGTCTTTAGTTTTGATGATAAAAATACATTATTTCTTAGAGAAAACATTTGTACCCTGACGATTTTATCTAGTGTGTAGCTTTGCTAACAAGATCTGACTCTGATAGAAGGGCGTGTGACGTCATCGGTTTCTAAATCAATACACTTTGACTCAGAAGAGATTCTAGTATGTGTTACTAAGATCTAGACAAGTACTAAAATGTCTCTAGAGAACTGTTCTGGTCGACGTTAGTCTAAAGCTGTTATGATAAGACTCTGATTGAAGAGCTTTTGAAGACTTCTCAAGCTTTGAAGATTATGTGCTTCCAAGTTCCAAGATTCTGAAGACCGAGGTTCTGAAGACAAGGTTCTGGAAAGAACAAGTTCTAAAGACTCTAAAGACATAGGATCTAAAGATTTTCTTTGATGTTTTTGGTCCTTCTAAACATGTTTCATCAACATACATTTTGAAGCTTCTAAAGATTAGATGATAAGATCAAAAGGTTTTTCATGACTGAATAGTACATGGTACAAGATCAAATATTTCCACTACTCTGATTTTGTGGCTCAAAGACTCTATTATGGTATGATTTCGTCTACCACTATCATTGATTGTTACACAAGAAGACAAATGGAATTCAGTATTCCTATTCTACCCTCTAATGGATTTGTTTTTTTGCTATAAAAGGAAGACTTTGAAGAATTGGAAAATAAGAACTTTACAAAAAATAATTTGTTGAAATGCTGCTCAATTTTCTACTTAAATATCTTGTGTAAAGTTTTGTAAAACAAGGAACTTTTATTCGTTAACTTGGAACCAAGGAACTTTTGTTCATTCAAATTGCTATTAACATTGTTGTGTTATTTCTTTGTATTTCAAATTGTGTAATCTGGTTTCTAAGAAGCATCCTTGTAAATACACTTTGTATTTCAACCTTAGAGGTTATTGTTCTTTGAGAGAGTAGGATATAGTCATATTTTTTCTAGAAGACATCGACGATTAGTCTTTGTGGTTTGTAAACATTGATAGGTAGTATTTGTTTTGTGTCTGTAATCAGTTCGCTTAAGTGGATTAAGTCATTATTAAGAAAGAAAAATCACCTTGATGGGTGGATTGGATTAACTTCGTTAATAGTGAACTAGGATAAAAGTAATTGTGTTCATTTATTTTTGTTCTTGTTTCTTCCTCTTTTATTTCTAGAAACCCAATTCAAACCCCATTTCTCGTGTTTCTCGTTCCTTTAATTGGTATCAAATATTCATATCTAGTATTGATTTTTATTAAACACTTAATTGTGTCAAATAAAGATCTGATTATTTATGAAATACTATGGCAGGGATTCCACCACCAGTTGCACCCGTTGCAAATGAAAGAGATTACTATAACGTGAAACCTCTAGTCTTTGACGGAGAAAAATTTGACTACTAGAAAGACGAAATAGAAAGTTTCTTTCTTGGTCACAATGTTGATCAATGGGATTTGACAGTCGATGGCTACGACCATCCTATTAGTCCTAGTGGAATCAAGATAGAAAGAAGAGTGATTAATGAGAAACAAAATAAATACTAACAAAATCGTCACAAAGTGAGAATTATTGTGTTAAATATTATTTCTTACATTGAGTACAAAAATATAAAAAAATAGATACACTGCAAAGTCTATATCTGATTCTTTAAGAATGACTCAAAGGAAATGTCCAAGTTAAAGAGACCAAGGTGCTTGCTTTGATTCAGAAGTATGAAGAATTCAAGATGGAAGATGATGAAACTGATGAGAACATGTTCTCGAGGTATCAAAGTCTTATTGTAATACTGAAAGTTGTGAACAAAAGGTATTCTAAGACAGATCATGTGGAGAAGATTATCATAAACCTTCCCAAGAAATAGAGGCCCATGGTAACTGCAGTGAATATGTCCAATTACCTGAACAACACTTCTTTGAAAGAACTAGTTAGTTCTTTTAGAAGCCATGAGATATAGCTTGAAGAAGATGAGCCTCATAACGAGGAACATAAATGGCTCTGAAATCTTTTTGAAAGTTTTAAAATACCAGAGCTCTTCAAGTTGAAGAAGAAGAAAAATTTGAAGAAGATTCAGAAGATGAAGACGAGTTGTCTCTTCTCTCCAGAATAGTTAATCAACTCTTACCTCCTCTTATATATATATGTGTGTGTGTGTGTGTGTGTGTGTGGATGAAATGAAATGAAATCATATGAAGGTGACCCAAGATATATATCTAACACTATTCTCTCTCCATGTTTCTTCATTGAAGTTCATTGTAGTAAAGCCAACGAGGAAACGACACTCAACATAGTTTTTGCATAGTTGTTGTATTGGTGGTTTGTTAGTAGTGAATAAATTGTTAGAATTTTGGGTCACAAATGTAATATTTAAGGTTGTTGTACCCCAATTTTCCCCCTAAGATTCACTCATGCTTCATACCATTGCATGGCACAAAGATCACAATTTTTAATCTACCTCTCTCTCCTATCTTTGGCTTTGCCCTTAGGAGATCACCAAGCACCTTGTGTAAGTGTTTATTTCTTGTGTGTGATGATTGATACTTGGATAACAATTATATATGTACACTCTGCTTGTTAAATGTTATAGGTGAATGGTGCACAAGTTGCTTATTCAAGGAGTCAATGGGTTCTGTTGCACCCCAAAATTTGCCCTCCTATATCGATCTTATCTGGTTTAGGCTTTGCATTTATCATGACACTCACATGCATTCATATCACTGGTTCTGTGGTTACGGATTGGAGTTGATTCCCAAAGATTTCTCTGTCGAGTAGAAAAGGCGTGGTGTTTTCGACCAATCTGGGATATTTGAAAATGATGAGGTTTAATATTAAATCTTAGCCGTTCATATCTATCGGTTTTCGGGGCTTGGTGTTCGTTTTTTGGATTGAATGGTCTGTTCTTGATTGGAGCTACAGAAGTCTGGATATCTTGAATGTCATTGCCTCCTGATTCAGGAGATCAGTTCATCACAAGTTTGGGTTTTGCTGTTGTTTCGAGTTCTTGGTTCAGGATGTAAGAGGGTGGCTTATGTTTATCCGATTGTTGGTCAACGATTCAAGTTCTAGTGCATTCGGCTTGCTCGTCGACTTTGTTCGCTCTTGGCAATAGTGGGTGTATGTGAAGATATTCATCCAGAGGACTTGCTTACAAGATTTACGAACGTCAAACTGCCGCATGTTGAGATCTTTTCCTGTCACGTTCATCGCTCACAAGATTCAGGGCATTCTATGAAAAGACTAGAAGTTTTCCTTTTGGAATTCGTTTGGTTCCGAATTTTACTCCGCTACTGAAAATGGTTCGATTTGGAAACGCGGTAATAATTCCATTAATTTCAAGAGGAATCTGCTGCTCAACTCTTAAAAGAATCATGAAAGCGACAAGTTGACTGAGGATTGTGATCAAGAATTTCATTTTTGAACTTAGAATTTCAATTCTTGTCTCAAGAAGTAAAAGGCTCCGATTTTTTACGAGAATGGATAAAAATGGAAGCTTTGTGGCCGAGGAAATTCAAAAGGGTTCGAGTGTTTCCGAAGTTTAAGCCATCAAATCATCTTTGTGTTTAGAATTTAATTCTCAAGTTTTATATACTAGGGGATTCAATTTCTAAAAAATTGCAACAACCATGTTACCACCCGCTTGATTCAAGACTACAGATTGGAATTACGGATTGAAGTGGATTTGGATACAATTGTTAGTCAATATTCCAACATGTTTTGTTCTAACTAATTTAACTTTTGGTTCATGACAAATTTATGGGATATTTGATGCATATTGAGTTTCCAACTTTTATACACAATCAAGAATTCAAATCGATGCATTTTTCTCAAATCTTGTGTTCATGAAATTCCAAGAGTTTCAAAATTGCTCTAAAGTTTTTGTACAAGGACACGAGTCGAGTTACATGTTACAATTTGTCAAATCTTAACATACAAGTTTCAATTCAAAAGCCAAATTCCAAGCAAAATCATTCAATATTCAGAGATCATTCTTTCCATTCTTGTCATTCAAGGTTCAAAATCTTATTCGAATTCAAAATGACATTCAAAAATACCCGTTTACAAAAGTAGAATCAAACTTCCAAGTTCAATATTCACTTAACTTTGGTTTGTTCAAATGCTACAAGAGTTCTCAAAATTCAATGTTAATTTGAATGGATGATATTACAAAGTTCAAACCTTTGATACAACATTTTTCAAGGTTACATACACAAGTACAATCTATGGCCATAAGTTCAAACATACAAGTAAAGACTACATATGCTATGTCTTAATCCTATTTTCTAGTGGACATCTTTGTTTGCTTGCTTCCCCGTGCTTTGCTCTATCTTCAGACCATACTTTTGCTTTCTTGACCAACCTTCCTTCACCACTTCTCCAAGTTTGTGCCATGGCTCATGTTCATGAAGCAAAAACAAGAAAAAGCATTTGGTTAGTATAATGGACAGCATTGATAAAAACAAAGACTCAAAGCAACATATTTGTATCTCATCATTAGGGGGATTTAATTGGGATCAGTTTATGTTAATAGTGTTTATCATTCATGTTCCAAGATAACCCACCCTTTTGCAAATCACAACTCTTGTTGGTTCACAAAAGGGGGGTGTGGTTCAGAAGCATCATTACCACTAAAGCTGCTGCAAGTACAATATAATGCTGTCCTGTAATCAGAAAATGCACAGCAGCCCAACATATCAGAAATCAGTAATAACCGCAGCCCAACAGAGTTTCAAAGCATTTCAGTCCATCAAATGCACAGCAGCCCAATATACAGAAAATCAAGGCTGGCATATTGTTTTCCAACCCACAGATTAAAAAAACATAACACTCTAAGCCCAAGTTTTCTTCGTTTTGTTTTCAAAAGCCCTATCCCAAAAATTGACTGTCAGAAACCCTAATAGAGGACACTATAAAAGCAATGAAAACACTGTAATCGAGGGGACTGTTCATTTTTCAAAAAAACCTAGCCGCAAACAACAACATTCAAAAACCCAGAATTCCAAACATCATTCGAACAAAACAGAACAGCATACAGAATACTAAAACAGCATACAAATAACATCCAGAGTCATCATTTCCCAACCTTATCCCCCTTCAGAAAATCCGAAATAGCCACGAGAGGAAAGAGATTCGAAAGGTATTACCGGTTTAGCAGAGAAGAGAGGAGGTTGCGGACCCTTTGTGTCGCCATCCTTCTCTTTTCCTCAATGACTTTACGTTTTCTGTATTGCATCGCTATCATCATGTTTAGAAAGTTAGGGTTTCCCTTTTCCCTTTTCGTTCCCAATCTGTAAGCACAAAAAATCAAAAAAAACATTTTTCAGAAATCAAATAGTCAGTAAAACAGAGTAATCGGAGCGGAGAGTTCGAGAGAGATGAGAAACAGTTCCGCCGAAACCGCGAGCAAGAGAGAATAACAGATCGAGAGAACCACGGTGAGAAATCGCGGCGAGCTTTGAGAGAGAGATCGCGGCGAGTTCAAGAGAGAGAAGCTTCACAGTGAGAATCGCGGTCGAGCGAACGGTGAGGAGCGACGAGAGTGAAACATCGACGGCGAGACAAGCGGATCATGACCGCGAGCGGCCATGGGAACGGCGATGAAAATCGCGAGAGAGCGGCAGTGAGATCGGACGAGAGAGATGAGCGGCGGCTAGGGTTTCTTGAGAGGAGAAGAGAAACTGAGTTAGATCGTGAGTGATGAAAGTAGAACATAAACTTTCCTCTTTCATATAAACTTAAGTTTATTAACATAAGTTTTTTTAGTTACATATATTTGAGTTTTGTTCTAAATATAAGTGAGTCCAGAAATAAAAACTGATTTATAAAAAAAAAAGATTGATTTCGGTATTTATTTCATAAAGCATGTTTTCAATTTACAAACTGTTTCAGTAAAACAAATGTGTTGTTTTTTGTTTGTTTCCTTTTTTTTTGTTATTACTCATTAATAAAATATAATTTAAATTTAATATTAGTTTAAATTAAATAGGATTAGTTATATTTATTTGGAGTTATAAAAAGGTGGGTTAGGGATAGTATTATCTTTAAGAATGTTTAGCCATGTTGGTTAGTTTAGGTGGTGACACTTGTCACCACCTGTGTGGTCTGTTCGAAATCTGGTGTGTGCATATGTATGGTATATATTTTGCACCCTCCTGCATCAACCATCAGATCTGTCAAGATCTAGATCCAGCGATCCAGAATGGTGGACCACAGCATGCCTCCATGGAGCTTCTACACAAGATCCAGCAGCATTTTTGAGCTTGGGCTCAGATTGCTATCTACACCCTCCAGATTAAAGCTCCAATCAGGCCCATTTCTCAACTTTTCTCTTTAAAATTAATATTATGCAAGTTTTTTTATTTATTATATAATGATGTATTAAATAATACTTTGGCATATGGTAGTTTTTTATTTGTTGAATTACCAATTAAATTGTTAATTGATTTTTCATCAAGTAAAAGAATATCTATACTAATAATTATTTAAATTCCGATTTTGTATTGTATGTTAATCTATTTTCTTTTATTATCCGCAATTATCATTATCGATTTGCATGTTTATTTCGCGATTGCACACTCCGCTCTCACATTAATATAAAAACAACAACGTCTCCACTATCTCTCTCATTTTTGGTTACCCACACCAAATTCTCTAAGGGTCTCATGGTTGGGGGTGGGCATGGCCATCCTCACGAGGTTAATTAGGGCCCTCGTTGCCTTGATTAACCATAACCCGAAAAAATAATTGGTCCATATACCAATCACCATGTGGTCTCATGATTAATCAAGTCCATATACTTGGTTAACCATAACCCAAATATCATTTCTCGTCCAACGCGCAATTTTCAAAATAGTGTTATGGTACTTAATTAAATTGTTAGAGGTTCGCCCAACGATTTAATTAAAAATGTAAAGTATTTGGGCCATTAGAGGGAAACCCAATGACTCGAATACTTTATTCCATACACTTGAACATTCAAAACACTTTCAAATTAAATTAATTAATTGATTTTGTTTTCAAAAATCAATTTTTCTACAAAAACAAAAAAAGACCTAGTGATATGGTATTTAATTAAATTGTTAGAGGTTCGCCCGACGATTTAATTAAAATGTAAAGTATTTGGGCCATTAGAGGGTAACCCAATGACTTAAATACTTTATTCCATAACACTTAATAAAAAGTGAACTTTGTTTCACCTCACTCTTTTCATAATAAAGATTTTGGATGAGAGAAGATCGGTTGACCTCAATCGCCAATCTCGAGTATCGAATCGTTAGAGGATATCCCGACGTTTTGGTACTTGTCATCTACAATTAAAATCAATTCAACCCATTCAAATTCCTTTTCCGCTCATACGCGGTCATCAAAAACATTTTCAATTAAAATCAATACAACCAATCTAAGACATTTTCAACAAGAACTACGGAGTTTTGACTTTCCCATTGCACGAGGGAATACGTAGGCACGCGGTTTCAAAACCGTGTCAAACTCAAAATAATAACAAACAAATTCCGTTTTCTTCTTTCTTAAATTCATGATTTAGAAATTAGCAATACACACACACAAACATTTCGAACTAAATGGGTCCCATCGAGTACGATGGACGTAAGGGGTGCTAATACCTTCCCCTTGCGTAACCGACTCCCGAATCCATCCTTTTGGTCTTGTAGACCGCCTTATCCGATTTTTGTGGGTTTTATCTATATTTCCCCGTTCTTTTAGAACAAATAAAATTAGGTGGCGATTTCATTGTTTTGAAAATTCATTTTAAATGATTTTTTTTGAAAATCGAGTTGCTTCAGTTGGCGACTTCACTGGGGAGACTTTTTCAAATCTATTTTTGACTAAGCGAGTCAACCCTAGTTTAGTTCTTCGCATGTTTGTGTGTTTGTTTATCGCTTTCTTCTTTATGCTTATCTATTGATTATTTGCTTATTTTTTCTCTATGCTTTATATATATTATTCTGTTGATATATTATTGTGATGGGAATTCATGGGCATTGATACATAGATAAGCCCACTACCCAGGCTTCTAGGTCACCTTTTAGGAATAGAGGGGTTGCGTAGCCTAGGTCCACTTGACTCCATTGTCTTGTTGGCCCGAAGCGAAGACTCCGGCTTAGAGTTGGTTGTTTTAAGGAGGTCGTTGGCCCGCGTTAGCGCAGGACATCAATCTTTGGACAAATGACCTATAACTCTAAGTTTTGTTCATGTTGTCCTAACCGAGACCGAACGCTCAAATGTTGGATTTGGAGCATCCTGTTAAGAGCCGTTTCTTGGGGTATACCTTTACAAATACTATCGCCACGTAGGCCTCTCGCGCGATGATAGTGTTTGTAAAAGGGGATCTGAGACCCCAAGAAACATTTAGCCAAAAAACATAAGATTAGCCTTACCCGGGGAATCGTTGGGTAGACGTCGAAACCATGACCGGCCGATCCTTTGAACCAGTTCTATTTAATTTGCAACATGCATTGCATACATTTGCACAAAACCATTTAGCATATAACTTTTATTTTCAGGGAACCTTATAGATTTTGTTGGTGCGATGCGAAAGGAAGAATGAATCCAACTGTGAAGATCGTTCCATGTCTCAAATTCAAAGAATCAAGTTGGGAAGCGATAACTCAAAGTGAAAGAATTCCACTGTCGGAGAGCTTATTTTGGGAAAAGATTTGGGAACATCCTAGATCTTTTGACTACCAATGTGGACATGGAAGCTTTGATTGCTCTGGCAAAGTACTATGATCCTCCTCTCCGATGCTTCACATTCCAAGACTTTCAGCTTGTTCCTACAATTGAAGAGTTCGAGAGAATCCTTAATTGGCCTTTGAAGGACGACACCCCTTTTCTCAACATAGGGGAAGACCTCGATAAGGCTAAGGTGGCTGCTGCTTTGTTTCTTCCTGTAAGGGAGGTGGCACCTTGGATTACAGACAAAGGAATTCTTAGGCAAAACTTGGAAGATAAGTTGTTGGGTTTGAGTGTTCAAGACGATTGGCCGACTTTCAGCTCCATTCTTGCTTTGCTCATTTTTGGGGTGGTTTTGTTTCCAACTAATGAAATCGGTTACTTGAGCCCGTCTGCTATTGGTATATTCATGTCAAAGAACCCTGTTCCCGCATTGTTGGCTGACGTTCTTTACCATCTCCATGAGAGAAATTTGAAGAAGCGAGGGGTGGTTCTGTGTTGTTCTCCATTGCTGTACTTATGGTTGACATCTCATATCCCTCAGAGTGGACCGTGGGAGAAGATCCTGAGAAACTTATCTTGGTCTCAAAAATTGGCTTCATTAACAGCCGATGGTGTGATGTGGCATTCTCCAGGTTGGGGATTCGTTGATGTTATCACTCACTGTGGTGGATATTCTAATGTTCCTTTGATTGGGTCTATGGGTTGCATCAATTATAACCCAAGACTTGCAACAAGACAATTGGGGTATCCGATGGAAAACGAACCAAGGCTTGAGCACTTGGAAAGCTTCATTGTGCACGAACTTGGTAAAAAGGACCGCAACGAAGTATTGAAGATCCGAAGAGCTTGGGGTCAAATCCATAGGGAGAGCCGAGAGTTAATCAAGAGGGCGGAATTGATGGAAGGTCTTATCGCCAGTGGGTGATAGAGAGAGTCCAAGAAATCAAGCTGCCTTACTTTGTGGAGGTACCCTTTGATCATCCTGAACCTGTAATCACTCATGTGCCAATAGAGGAGAATATGAGGCTTCAGGAAATTATCAGAAAGATGGAGGAGGAAAGATTGGAGCTACAAAGCTCTAATTCGCATTTTTCTCAGAGCAGAAAATTTAGAAGCCAACCTCAAAGAGGTGAAAGAAGAGTTAGAGGGGAGAAGGATACAGAATGAAAAGGACGAAGAGCTCCTGATGAGATGTTCTGAAAACTTGAGGAGTGCTGCAAGTGGGGCAAGGGACCTCCGTCGACAATTGAAGACCGCCAAGATCAAAGGGCCAGCTTATCTAGATGAAGAAAAGGCCGTTGAAGAAAAGAGAGCATTGAAAGCACGCCTTGAAGCAAAGATTTCAAAGTTAGAAGCTTCTAGCACGAACCAATAAAATGCTAGAGAATGAGATAATCAAAAGAAGTCTCAGACGAGAATTGAAGCAATCGAATTAGTGAAAAGTTCGAGAGTGAACATTACGAGGGAAGAAAGAAATAGTAAAAGGGATGCTTACGAAGGCCTTAGAGAGCAATGCCAAGGTTGGATTGATGAGATCCAAAAGTCGAATCGTAGATGAAAAGGATGAACTAGTGTCCTTTCTAGAAGAATGAATGGGCATTTCTATTGGAAGTACAAAGAAATGGTTGACATGTGTAACCGTTTGATTATCGACGTACCTTGAGACTCAGGTCGGCCCTAGAAGACCTCAAGACAACCCGATACCTCCAGTGTGAGTGATTTCTTCCTCCGTCAAGAGGCGGTGAATGTGTTCAAGGCGGAAACTAGAGATTTGAAGCCTCGTCGTGGACAGCATTTCTAGTTTTTAGCCACTTATCTTATTTGAATATTTGAATCTAATTATTATTGTAATGATTTAAATTCCAGTACGAATCTTATTGCTCTGTTTGAGCTTGAACAAGCCTTGTAGTCACGACTAACAATTTGAGTTTCTATGAGATTTCGTTGAATTGCAGTTTAATCAGTTTTTCCCTAATATTTATTGTTAACTAACGAGTCTTCAAAGAGTCCCTGAAAATAAAATGTACAAAAACATATCATGGGCATGCATGCATACTCCCATAGCATATCATACATAACAGGGTATTCAGATCACCATCTTACTGCTGATTTTCTTCTCCACGACGAGACTACGTGTTTCGTGCTCACCGTTACCCGACAAGAAGTAACTTGAAGAAACTAATGGAGAAGATGGAAGCTGACATGGCCGCCCTAGGGACAAGAATGGATACTCGTATGGGGCAATTGATGGAGATCATTCAAAACATGGCTCTGCAACAAGAGGAGTTGAGAGCTCTGGTTGTGAGGCCTGCTGTGGTCACTACTGAAGAAGTTGCTCATGGGAATGCTTTGTCCGAAATTAGCTTGGAAGTCAACGCCGGTCTTGCTGATCTTGCCGACGAGAACCAGGCTGCTCAAACGGATCATGCTGCGGTGGTTCCTCCTCCGCCTACCCCTACGCGTCGCCAGCGACCAGAGCCTGTGTTGGTGCCTCAACCAGGAAGAAGGACTGTTCAGATTCCGATTCCTCAGCATGATGAAGATAACTTTGAAGATTGGTTTTCCAATGTTGAGGAGCCAACCGAAGCTGATAAGAAGTTGAAGATGCTCGAGGAGCGCATGCAAGCCTTTGAGAATCAGGATGTTTTGGGTTTCGACATGACCAACTTGGGATTGGTTCAAGGAGTGAGGATTCCTCCAAAATTTAAAATCCCAGAGCTTTCGAAGTACAAGGGCAACTCTTGTCCTAAAACCCACTTGAGGTATTACTATAGGAGGATGTCTGCGTACACGAAGGATGAGAAGCTCTTGATGCATTTTTTCCAAGATAGTTTGACTGATGGGCCATTGGATTGGTATATGGGCCTTGATAGCTCCCAGGTGCGAACTTGGAGAGAGTTGATTGTAGCTTTTGTTCAACACTATGGCTTTAACACTGATATGGCGCCTACTAGAACCCAGTTGCACAACCTAGCTCAGAAGAAAACTGAATCTTTCAAGGAGTACGCGCAAAGGTGGCGCGAGGTAGCTGCTAAAGTTCAACCTCCTATGGTGGAACGAGAGATGGTGGAAATGTTTACCGGCACACTAGATGGGCCGTACTATGCCTCTTGCAGTCTGACCAGTACTTTCGCTGACATGGTGATGTTTGGTGAAAGAGTTGAGATGGGGATCAAGCTAGGAAAGATCCAAGATGTTGGTACTGACAAGAATCAAGTTGGTGGCGCCAAGAAGGCTTTTGGTGGTTACCAGAAGAAGAAAGAAGGTGAGTCAAGTGCACTGTATGAGCGAAGAGGAAAGGAGAAGCGCCAGGAATTCAATCGTCAAGTTGCAGTAACTATTCCGCTAGTGTTCCAAAACAAGAGGTTCCGAGACAATACCAGCCTGACCCATGAAGAAGTTTGACCCTTTGCCAATGTCTTATGCAGAGGTATTCGCCCATTTGCAAAGTCTGAATATGATTGAATTACGCCATTTGAAGATTGACCCTGATAACCGCAAGTACTTCAACGCGAATGCCCGTTGTCTCTATCATTCCAATGCTCCGGGGCATTCCATTGAGAATTGCTATGCTTTCAAGTACAAGGTGCAGAATTTACTAGACACTGAGGCAATCAACTTTGGACCTCCTCCCACTCCTAATGTCATTCAGCACCCTTTACCTCCTCATGGTGGAAATGCTGTTAATGCAATTTGCGAAGATGGAAGTCTGAACCTGATAATGGATGTTAGTGATCTGACCACTCCATTGTGGTGGATAAAGAATCAATTGTTGTTGAAGGGAAATTTCCCTGGTTGTGATGATGATTGTAAACAATGCTTAATCCAAGTTGAAGGTTGTGATAAGTTGAGAGACGAGATTCATTCGACATCAAGGGCTCTTCAGTTCGTCCAGAAAGAACTTGATATGAAGAATGATGAAGATGAGGTTGACGTGGTCACTATCCCCGTCACTTCTAAAAGGATTCCCGTTACAATCCCCGTGCCGACTAAGAAACCTCCTGTGATTATCACTTTGCCGGGTCCAGTACCCTACACTAGCGAAAAGGCCATCCCGTGGAATTATGGGTCCGAGTACTACCGTGACGGCAAGAAAGTGAATGTGGAGACTTTTGAAGGAGGAAAGTCTGATGAAAAGAAGATTGGAGGATTTGAGCTTGCAGTGCATGACATTGCGGAAGAAAGTCGGATTACCCGAAGTGGACGAATCTTCTCTCCACCCAATCTAGTTGAGAAAATCAAGCTTTGGCCAAGGCTAAAGCAAAAGGAAAGGAGTCATGATTGGGGGTGAATCAACACCAAAGATTCCAGAACCTGTTCTGAGCCCTGAATTAACCAGAGATGTTGAAGAATTGATGAAGTATATAAAGAAGAGCGATTACAAGATAATCGACCAGCTCGCCAACGCCCGCCAAGATCTCTATCTTAGCTTTGTTGAGGATTCGAGCCTCACCGCAACGCCCGATGCGCTATTAGGAACATCCTTCGTTCCCAAGAGATCTCGGTTAACCAATTTGGAGGCATTGTGAACAACATTTCGGCAAGTAATGGTCTCGGTTTCTTCGACTTGATTTACCTCCCGAGGGAAGGAAGCATAACAAAGCGCTACACGCTTCCGTGGAGATAGCGAGAACTACTTTATCCGTGTCTTTGGTTGACACGGATCCTCCTCAATGTTCTTCCAAAGTCTACTCTCTTGAAGTTGGATTATGAAGGTTGTGCTAAGACCCTGATTTGATAGTTAAGGCGTTTGATGGGTCAAGAGATCGGTGTTCGGTGAGGTGGACCGCTATCAAGGTGGGCCCGCAGTTTTGATGACTTTTTCGTCATGGATATTAATCCCTCCCATCGTTGTTTGCTTGGACGCCTGGATTCATGGGGCTGCTGACATCCACCTTGCACCAAAAGTTGAAGTTCTTAATTAATGGAAAGGTGGTCACCATTTATGGTGAAGAAGATTATGTCGTCACCATCCGAGCAACTTTCGATATGTTGAGGTTGAAGGAGAGATCCACGAAACTCCATGCCAAGCTTTCGGCCGTACGTTGATAAGATCCCTTTGCAAAAGGTGAAGTCTCCATGGCATCCTACAAGCAGGCTCAGCTATTGTCAAGTCGGACATCCGAAGGGTGGGGAAGAGTGCTAGAACTTCCTACACGGATAAGAGGGTTTGGGTTTTGCTCCGAATGAAGATCTCCGCCTCCACCCCTGGGCAAAGGGTGTCTCCTCCGCCAAGTTTGTCAAAGGTGGAATCCATTGAAGATGTTGATGCCATTGATGGTGAAGCGGATGGTGACTATGATGTGGACAAGTGGATCTACCCAACTGCTCCGGGACGTGAGCTTTCAAATTGGCTCGTTGAAGATGTTGTGGTTACTCGCTTTGAAGAGTAATTTTCTGCTTTTATGTCATTCCATAATTCCTACGTTATGCCCAAGCGTAGTGATCATGCTGTAGGGCCACCATGTTTTTAACTTTCAAGTTTATCATTAATGAAGGACGCCTTTTTGCATTCAAATTTTTCTCTTTTTGTTTTCTTTTTCTTTACTTTCTTCACTCATTTCTTTTAAAGGTGACAATATCAAATTTTACTTTCTTTTTATACAAACCTTTTGTCTTTTCTCTTTATTAAAAAAAAACTTAATTAAAAAATATAATAAAAATAAAATTACCAACAACGCAGATGTGGTCCTTCGACGGACCTGGATTTTGTCGACGATGATTCCGCTGTGGCTCATTATGATTTCGATGAACCGATTTATCAAGCTGAAGAGGAAGCCGAAGAGGACTGTGAATTACCTGAAGAATTAGCCAGGATGTTGAGGCAAGAAGAAAAGGTCATCCAGCCGCACCAAGAGGATCTAGAAGTGATTAATCTGGGAACCGAGGACGCTCGAAAGGAGGTCAAGATTGGGGCAGCATTGGAAGATGGAGTTAAGCAAAAGCTTGTCGAAATGCTACATGAGTACGTAGACATCTTTGCTTGGTCTTATGAAGATATGCCCGGGTTAGATACTGATATCGTTATGCACGAATTGCCCCTCAAAGAAGGATGCCCACCGGTAAAGCAGAAGCTTCGGAGAACACATCCAGAAATGTCAAGAAAGATCAAAGAAGAGGTTCGAGCGATGGAAGGGTTTCCTAAAGGTTGTTTCTTATCCCCATGGGTTGCAAATATTGTACCAGGTCAAGAAAGACGGCAAGGTAAGGATGTGTGTTGATTATAGGATCGAATAGAGCTAGCCCTAAGGATGACTTCCTCTCCCGCACATCGACATTTTGGTCGATAATCTCGCAAGCTAAAGTATTCTCCTTCATGGATGGTTTCTCCGCTATAACCATTAAGATGGCGCCCAATGATATGGAGAAACTACTTTCATTACACCGTGGGGACTTTCTACAAAGTGATGCCTTCGGTTTGAAGAAGGGCAACATATCGCCTATGGTCACTCTCTTTCACGATATGATGCATAAAGAGATCGAAGTCTACGTGGATGATATGATTGCCAAGTCCCAAACAGAAGAAGAACACTTGGTTCACTTGTTGAAATTGTTCGAAAGGTTGAGGGAGTTCAGGCTGAGGTTGAACCCGAGTAAGTGCACCTTTGGGGTGAGATCAGGGAAACTTTTAGGCTTTATCGTGAGCGAGAAAGGGATTGAGGTTGATCCTGCTAAGATAAAAGCGATACAAGAAATGCCAGAGCCAAGGACAGAAAAGGAAGTGCGAGGTTTCTTGGGAAGACTGAATTACATCGCTAGGTTCATTTCTCATCTCACTACCACTGAACCCATTTTAAGCTGTTAAGAAAGAATCCAACGACCAGGTGGAACGGCGATTGTCAGACGGCGTTCGATAGTATAAAGAGGTACCTACAAGAGCCTCCAATTCTCTCACCCCCGGTGGAAGGTAAACCGTTGATTATGTACTTGACCGTGTTGGAGAATTCCATGGGTTGTGTGCTCGGTCAACATGATGAGACAGGCAGGAAAGAGCACGCCATATACTATTTGAGCAAGAAGTTCACAGAATGCGAATCGAGGTATTCATTATTGGAAAAGACTTGTTGTGCGCTAGCATGGGCAGCAAAACGGCTCAGACAATATATGTTAACTCACACTACTTTCTTGATCTCCAAAATGGACCCGATAAAGTATATCTTTGAGAAGCCAGCTCTCACAGGAAGGATAGCCCGGTGGCAAATGATCCTGACTGAATATGATATCCAATACACTACTCAGAAGGCTATCAAAGGTAGTGTGGTGGCGGACTATCTCGCCAAGAACCGTTAGATGATGACTATCACCGATGAAGTTTGAGTTCCCGATGAGGATATTATGTATATCAGAGATTGTAACATTCCGGCCTCGAGACCCGAGCCAGCTCATGGTGGACGATGGCATTCGATGGAGCCTCAAATGCATTAGGAAATGGCGTTGGCGCCATTATCACTTCTCCAACAGGTTTTCATATTCCATTCACTGCCAGAATCTGTTTTGATTGCACCAATAACGTGGCCGAGTATGAAGCTTGTATTTTTGGAATTGAAGCAGCCATTGATCTGAGAATCAAGATCTTAGCAGTATATGGAGATTCCGCTTTGGTAATTAGTCAAATCAATGGAGATTGGGAGACTCGCCATCCGAATTTGATTCCATATCGAGATCATGTCTTGAAGTTGATCCCTTATTTCGACGAGATCACTTTTGATCACATCCCAAGGGAGGAGAACAATTTGGCGGATGCTTTGGCTACTCGTCATCCATGTTTAAGGTCGGATGGGCGAATGATGCCCGCTCTATCACTATAATGAGGTTGGATGAGCCTGCTCGCTATGAAGTAAGGTGAAGCATGAAAACCTGGTTCTATGACATCAAAAGGTATCTCGAGACGAAAGAATACCACGATGATGCCTCCATCGTTGATAAGAAGGCCTGCGCAAGTACTCGCCAAATTTTTCCTCAACGGCGTGTGTTGTACAAAAGGAACTATGACTGCTTTTGCTCGATGCGGATAGACACGAAGCAAATAAGATTATAGAAGAAATTCATGAAGGTTCCTTCGACGCATTCTAGTGGACACACCATGGCCAAGAAGATCTTGAGAGCAAGCTATTATTGGTCCACCATGGAGAACGATCACAACCATGCTAAAACATGTTACAAATGCCAAATCTACGCTGATAAGATGCATGTGCCACCTTCTTTATTGAATGTTTTGACCTCTCCATGGCCTTTTGCGATGTGGGGCATTGATATGATTGGAGAAATTAAGCCCACCGCTTCTAATGGACATCGATTCATCCTTGTTGCCATTGACTACTTTACCAAATGGGTTGAGGCAGCATCTTATGCTCGTGTCACTAGACAAGTGGTCACACGCTTCATCAAGCATAATATCATTTGTCGCTATGGGGTTCTCGAGAAGATCATTACTGATAATGGCTCGAATCTCAACAACAAAATGATGAAAGAGTTGTGCGACGATTTCAAGATAAAACATCATAACTCTTCTCCATATCGTCCAAAAATGAATGGTGCCGTGGAGGCAAACAAGAATATCAAGAAGATTGTACGTAAGATGGTTGTCACTTACAAGGATTGGCACGAGATGTTGCCATTTGCCTTGCACGGCTATCGCACTTCAACACGCACGTCAGGGCAACTCCTTCTCCTTGGTATACGGTATGGAAGCGCCCCACTGTGGAAGTTGAAATTCCTTCCTTAAGGATTTTAACGGATGTGCAACTCGATGAAGTGAATGGGTTCAAAATAGACTTGATCAATTGAATCTCATCGACGAGAAGAGATTGATGCCTATTTGTCACGGACAACTATACGAGCGTATGAAAAGGGCTTTCGACAAGAAAGTATGTCCTCGGAATTTCCAAGCTGGTGACCTTGTGCTGAAAAGAATTTTGCCTCCTAATAGTACCGACGCTCGGGGCAAGTGGGCTCCAAATTATGAAGGACCGTATGTTGTGAAGAAAGTTTTCTCTGGAGGAGCTATGTTGCTCGCAACTATGGATGGAGAAGATTTCCCTCACCCGATCAATGCAGATGTAGTCAAAAAATACTTCGCATAAAAAGGACCCGTTAGGTTGACTGGCCTAAGCAAAATAAGGGCATCCCGACGAACCAAGAGGTTCGGGCAAAAGTTAGGGATAAACACAAAAGATTGTACACCCGGCAAGTCGAAAACCTGAAAGGGCGGCTTGGACAAAAAAGGGTATCCCGGTGGATCGAAAACCCGAAAGGGCGGTCCAGGCAAAAATTAGGGATTCAAGGCGAACGACTACAATCTGCACGACGCATGTTTTGGTCAGCTTTTTACAATAACTTGATAATCCAGAGAGATGTAGGGTCAGTCTAATCGGGGCATTTTCTGTTGGCGGCTCGATATGAAGGGATGTTGAAGTTGTGAAGAGCATGGCGGATTCAGGATTCGACAAAATCCATGATTTTTATTGTCACCTTTTCTTTTAACTTTGATGTATAAGCAATTGCCTCTTTTCAGGATTTGCTTCTTGATGTAAATGCTCATTTACGGGCTAATCAATCAATAAAATTACTTTCGTCCAAACTGTGTTTTTCTATCATTTATTTCTGTCTTATTTTCATGTATTTTTAACTGTTTTGTTTGCAAAAGCGACGTCCGATATTTTTAATAAACTTCGCATATAAAACATCAGTGTCCAACAGCACATGGCATAATCTCTGAAGTTACTCAGAATTACGGGTACACGGCATTAACGATTGAAACAGTTGATCACCGTAGCAGAATTATTGTTATATCTTCTGTTTTACAGTTTTTGTTGTGCAAGGATTTTAAAAAGGAGCGTTGCACGCTTGAGCTTGAATCTCCAACAAAGCTTCTTTCTCTCCCACAAGAGTTATCCATGGCAGATGTTTACCCTTGGATGTTATCACTCTTTCCCAGACGCGGAAGATTGCAAAGAATGGTCTACACCAGCAAGATCACTTTCCAAAGATCACTTGTGCCAGAAGATATAGTTGACTCCTCTTATGCTAGAGCTCGTAATCAGGAACTCTACGCAATACGATTGTCATCCCAGATGAATGTTAATCTCCAGGAGTTACTTCCCCAGTGATGCTAATCATTGAAAGATGATACTTCTATTCCACAATCCCCCCTATCAGGGTCCAGACTATCATCTCTTTGATGAAGACCAGATGATTGTATTCAATTCATGAAGGGTTGATGTTCCCTCGGCAGCTCACAATTGCCTTTAGTCCTGGATGAATCATTAAAACATGCATCATTGCATTGCATAGCATCCTCAAAAATGCGTAGCATTTCCATTTATATGGAGCATTACGCTAAAAAATAATAATCTCAAACATGCATCTAAGCATAAGCCAGATTAAAGTGTTTCTCGAGAACCTTTTGCGTCTCCGAAGAGGAATCATTCAATAAAAATCCCAAGTGGTATTCCCAGTCAGAGTTCCCTCAAGAAATTGTTCTTGTTGTTGTTATCATTTTTGACCCGTGTCGGTCTCCTATATCATTCAAAATTCAATTCAATTACCAAGCGTCTTACTTTTGCAAATTTCTATTTTGGTATTCTTTGTTTGCCCTTGTGAATTTGTCTTCATCTTGACGATTTTACCATTCCATATATTTTCCCCAAAGAGTCTCGCCTCTGGTCTCATTCTTTGTATGTCTAATATCCTTACCTGACATATGCTCCCTATATGTGTTCAATATCCTTACCGAACATGTATATTCGATCCTTATGTGTCCAATATCCTTACCGGGCATGTATATTTCGAAACCTTTGTTAGAGTCGTCTTCGGTCGGTCTCTTTCCAGTGTATGTCTAATATCCTTACCTGACATATACTCCCGTTTGTTCTCATTTTTGATCTGCGATGCAACTTATTGAAGTATGCGCGTTCCAAAGATCTATGAGTTCTTGCCTTTCTGATCTGCGAAGCAACTTATTGAAGTATGCTCGTTCCAAAGGTCTGTCTGGTTTCATTTTTGATCTGCGATGCAACTTATTGAAGTATGTGCGTTCCAAAGATCTCCCTGTTCTCATTTTTGATCTGCGATGCAACTTATTGAAGTATGCGCGTTCCAAAGGTCTATGAGTTCTTACCTTTCCGATCTGCGAAGCAACTTATTGAAGTATGCTCCTTCCAAAGGTCTGTCTGGTTTCATTTTTGATCTGCGATGCAACTTATTGAAGTATGCACGTTCCAAAGATCTGCCTGTTCTCATTTTTTGATCTGCGATGCAACTTATTGAAGTATGCGCGTTCCAAAGATCTATGAGTTCTTGCCTTTCTGATCTGCGAAGCAACTTATTGAAGTATGCTCGTTCCAAAGGTCTGTCTGGTTTCATTTTTGATCTGCGATGCAACTTATTGAAGTATGCACGTTCCAAAGATCTACCTTTGATCTGCGATGCAACTTATTCAAGTATGCTCGTTTCAAAGATCTATCAATTTTCATTTCTAATCTGCGAATTCGCTTATTCAAGCGCATTCGTTTCTCAAAGTACCGAAACTGTCAAAAAAAAAATAAAAAAAAATAGAAAAATAAAAATTATCAAAAAAATTGAAAATCCGAAAAAAACACAAACATTTATACTTGTTCTTCGGAGCGCAAATTTTTGGGTTCTTTGAGTATTTAATCTTCTTCTACCTTGAAAGTTCAAAAGGCTAGCGCCAATTTCACTTTCAGGTTTAAGACGATTAAATAGGGCAACCTTGCACCCAAAATTTGCCCTCCTATATCGATCTTATCTGGTTTAGGCTTTGCATTTATCATGACACTCACATGCATTCATATCACTGGTTCTGTGGTTACGGATTGGAGTTGATTCCCAAAGATTTCTCTGTCGAGTAGAAAAGGCGTGGTGTTTTCGACCAATCTGGGATATTTGAAAATGATGAGGTTTAATATTAAATCTTAGCCGTTCATATCTATCGGTTTTCGGGGCTTGGTGTTCGTTTTTTGGATTGAATGGTCTGTTCTTGATTGGAGCTACAGAAGTCTGGATATCTTGAATGTCATTGCCTCCTGATTCAGGAGATCAGTTCATCACAAGTTTGGGTTTTGCTGTTGTTTCGAGTTCTTGGTTCAGGATGTAAGAGGGTGGCTTATGTTTATCCGATTGTTGGTCAACGATTCAAGTTCTAGTGCATTCGGCTTGCTCGTCGACTTTGTTCGCTCTTGGCAATAGTGGGTGTATGTGAAGATATTCATCCAGAGGACTTGCTTACAAGATTTACGAACGCCAAACCGCCGCATGTTGAGATCTTTTCCTGTCACGTTCATCGCTCACAAGATTCAGGGCATTCTATGAAAAGACTAGAAGTTTTCCTTTTGGAATTCGTTTGGTTCCGAATTTTACTCCGCTACTGAAAATGGTTCGATTTGGAAACGCGGTAATAATTCCATTAATTTCAAGAGGAATCTGCTGCTCAACTCTTAAAAGAATCATGAAAGCGACAAGTTGACTGAGGATTGTGATCAAGAATTTCATTTTTGAACTTAGAATTTCAATTCTTGTCTCAAGAAGTAAAAGGCTCCGATTTTTTACGAGAATGGATAAAAATGGAAGCTTTGTGGCCGAGGAAATTCAAAAGGGTTCGAGTGTTTCCGAAGTTTAAGCCATCAAATCATCTTTGTGTTTAGAATTTAATTCTCAAGTTTTATATACTAGATTCAATTTCTAAAATTGCAACAACCATGTTACCACCGCTTGATTCAAGACTACGATTGGAATTACGGATTGAAGTGGATTTGGATACAATTGTTAGTCAATATTCCAACATGTTTTGTTCTAACTAATTTAACTTTTGGTTCATGACAAATTTATGGGATATTTGATGCATATTGAGTTTCCAACTTTTATACACAATCAAGAATTCAAATCGATGCATTTTTCTCAAATCTTGTGTTCATGAAATTCCAAGAGTTTCAAAATTGCTCTAAAGTTTTTGTACAAGGACACGAGTCGAGTTACATGTTACAATTTGTCAAATCTTAACATACAAGTTTCAATTCAAAAGCCAAATTCCAAGCAAAATCATTCAATATTCAGAGATCATTCTTTCCATTCTTGTCATTCAAGGTTCAAAATCTTATTCGAATTCAAAATGACATTCAAAAATACCCGTTTACAAGGGTAGAATCAAACTTCCAAGTTCAATATTCACTTAACTTTGGTTTGTTCAAATGCTACAAGAGTTCTCAAAATTCAATGTTAATTTGAATGGATGATATTACAAAGTTCAAACCTTTGATACAACATTTTTCAAGGTTACATACACAAGTACAATCTATGGCCATAAGTTCAAACATACAAGTAAAGACTACATATGCTATGTCTTAATCCTATTTTCTAGTGGACATCTTTGTTTGCTTGCTTCCCCGTGCTTTGCTCTATCTTCAGACCATACTTTTGCTTTCTTGACCAACCTTCCTTCACCACTTCTCCAAGTTTGTGCCATGGCTCATGTTCATGAAGCAAAAACAAGAAAAAGCATTTGGTTAGTATAATGGACAGCATTGATAAAACAAAGACTCAAAGCAACATATTTGTATCTCATCATTAGGGGGATTTAATTGGGATCAGTTTATGTTAATAGTGTTTATCATTCATGTTCCAAGATAACCCACCCTTTTGCAAATCACAACTCTTGTTGGTTCACAAAAGGGGTGTGGTTCGTACATCATTACCACTAAAGCTGCTGCAAGTACAATATAATGCTGTCCTGTAATCAGAAAATGCACAGCAGCCCAACATATCAGAAATCAGTAATAACCGCAGCCCAACAGAGTTTCAAAGCATTTCAGTCCATCAAATGCACAAAGCCCAATATACGTAAAATCAAGGGGTATATTGTTTTCCAACCCATGATTAAAAACATAACACTCTAAGCCCAAGTTTTCTTCGCTTTGTTTTCAAAAGCCCTATCCCAAAATTGGAAACCCTAATAGAGGACACTATAAAAGCAATGAAAACATCAGAATCGAGGGACTGTTCATTTTTCAAAAACCTAGCCGCAAACAACAACATTCAAAACCCAATTCCAAACATCATTCGAACAAAAAATAAAGATATGTAATACTAAAACAAAGATACAAATAACATCCGAGTCATCATTTCCCAACCTTATCCCCTTCAAAATCCGAAATAGCCACGAGAGGAAAGAGATTCGAAGGTATTACCGGTTTAGCAGAGAAGAGAGGAGGTCATGGACCCTTTGTGTCGCCATCCTTCTCTTTTCCTCAATGACTTTACGTTTTCAGATTGCATCGCTATCATCATGTTTAGAAAGTTAGGTTTCCTTTTCCTTTTCGCTCCCAATCAGAAGCACAAAAATCAAAAAACATTTTTCAGAAATCAAATAGTCAGTAAAACAGAGTAATCGGAGCGGAGAGTTCGAGAGAGATGAGAAACAGTTCCGACGCCGAAACCGCGAGCAAGAGAGAATAACAGATCGAGAGAACCACGGTGAGAAATCGCGAGCTTTGAGAGAGAGATCGCGGCGAGTTCGAGAGAGAGAAGCTTCACAGTGAGAATCGCGGTCGAGCGAACGGTGAGGAGCGACGAGAGTGAAACAGCGACGGCGAGACAAGCGGATCATGACCGCGAGTGGCCATGGGAACGGCGATGAAAATCGCGAGAGAGCGGCAGTGAGATCGGACGAGAGAGATGAGCGGCGGCTAGGGTTTCTTGAGAGGAGAAGAGAAACTGAGTTAGATCGTGAGTGATGAAAGTAGAACATAAACTTTCCTCTTTCATATAAACTTAAGTTTATTAACATAAGTTTTTTTAGTTACATATATTTGAGTTTTGTTCTAAATATAAGTGAGTCCAGAAATAAAAACTGATTTATAAAAAAAAAAGATTGATTTCGGTATTTATTTCATAAAGCATGTTTTCAATTTACAAACTGTTTCAGAAAAACAAATGTGTTGTTTTTTGTTTGTTTCCTTTTTTTTTGTTATTACTCATTAATAAAATATAATTTAAATTTAATATTAGTTTAAATTAAATAGGATTAGTTATATTTATTTGGAGTTATAAAAAGGTGGGTTAGGGATAGTATTATCTTTAAGAATGTTTAGCCATGTTGGTTAGTTTAGGTGGTGACACTTGTCACCACCGTGTGGTCTGCTCAAATCTGTGTGCATATGTATGGTATATATTTTGCACCCTCCTGCATCAACCATCAGATCTGCCAAGATCTAGATCCAGCGATCCAGAATGGTGGACCACAGCATGCCTCCATGGAGCTTCTACACAAGATCCAGCAGCATTTTTGAGCTTGGGCTCAGATTGCTATCTACACCCTCCAGATTAAAGCTCCAATCAGGCCCATTTCTCAACTTTTCTTTAAAATTAATATTATGCAAGTTTTTTTATTTATTATATAATGATGTATTAAATAATACTTTGGCATATGGTAGTTTTTTATTTGTTGAATTACCAATTAAATTGTTAATTGATTTTTCATCAAGTAAAAGAATATCTATACTAATAATTATTTAAATTCCGATTTTGTATTGTATGTTAATCTATTTTCTTTTATTATCCGCAATTATCATTATCGATTTGCATGTTTATTTCATGATTGCACACTCCGCCTCACATTAATATAAAAACAACAACGCTCCACTATCTCTCTCATTTTTGGTTACCCACACCAAATTCTCTAAGGGTCTCATGGTTGGGGGGCATGGCCATCCTCACGAGGTTAATTAGGGCCCTCGTTGCCTTGATTAACCATAACCCAAAAATAATTGGTCCATATACCAATCACCATGCACTGTGGTCTCATGATTAATCAAGTCCATATACTTGGTTAACCATAACCCGAAATATCATTTCTTCAACGCCGCAATTTTCAAAATAGTGTTATGGTACTTAATTAAATTGTTAGAGGTTAACGATTTAATTAAAATGTAAAGTATTTGGGCCATTAGAGGAAACCCAATGACTCGAATACTTTATTCCATACACTTGAACATTCAAAACACTTTCAAATTAAATTAATTAATTGATTTTGTTTTCAAAATCAATTTTTCTACAAAACAAAAAGACCTAGTGATATGGTATTTAATTAAATTGTTAGAGGTTCGCCCGACGATTTAATTAAAATGTAAAGTATTTGGGCCATTAGAGGTAACCCAATGACTTAAATACTTTATTCCATAACACTTAATAAAAGTGAACTTTGTTTCACCTCACTCTTTTCATAATAAAGATTTTGATGAGAGAAGATCGGTTGACCTCAATCGCCAATCTCGAGTATCGAATCGTTAGAGGATATCCCGACGTTTTGGTACTTGTCATCTACAATTAAAATCAATTCAACCCATTCAAATTCCTTTTCCGCTCATACGCGGTCATCAAAAACATTTTCAATTAAAATCAATACAACCAATCTAAGACATTTTCAACAAGAACTACGGAGTTTTGACTTTCCCATTGCACGAGGGAATACGTAGGCACGCGGTTTCAAAACCGTGTCAAACTCAAAATAATAACAAACAAATTCCGTTTTCTTCTTTCTTAAATTCATGATTTAGAAATTAGCAATACACACACACAAACATTTCGAACTAAATGGGTCCCATCGAGTACGATGGACGTAAGGGGTGCTAATACCTTCCCCTTGCGTAACCGACTCCCGAATCCATCCTTTTTGGTCTTGTAGACCGCCTTATCCGATTTTTGTGGGTTTTATCTATATTTCCCCGTTCTTTTAGAACAAATAAAATTAGGTGGCGATTTCATTGTTTTGAAAATTCATTTTAAATGATTTTTTTTGAAAATCGAGTTGCTTCAGGTTCATGTGTTTATTTCCATGTCTTCTCTCCTCAATTATCAAGATTTTGAAAGTATTGTCTCTCATTGAGGATTTCTCTTGTCCTCAACCATGACCTCTCATCTTGAGTATATGATTCATGTTTGAAAAATATAACCAAATTCAAAAAATTCTCCATTCTATGGCCATCTATCCTGACGTTAGGGTTTTGGACTTCTGAGATTTATATCTTGGTGTTTGTATGAAGTTTGTGGATTATTTCAAAGTCATTTGGTTCTTAAGAGGACTCCTAATATGAATATGCTTGGACCCAAGGAGTTTGATTGATGAAAAGATTGTTTTAGAGATCTATGATTGCCCACTCCCTAGTTTGATGCTTCATCTATCTTGTATGACTTCAAAGGATCATAACTTGGTCATCCCTTGTCTCCTTGAGCTCATTTTTCATTCAAAATTAACCTAAGTATGTCTAATACAACTTAGTTCAATTGGTGAGAAGAGAAAATTCTTGGAAATTTGCCTTTGAAGTCAAAAGATTACAAGTCCTTGATGAATTTCTCAATTGTTGGTCAATCAACTTCAAATGATCATATCTTAATCATCATTTATCATATTGGGGTCATTTTTTGCAGAACAATATTGAAGATGTGAAATTTATCTCCATGTGATCTTTGAAGATTGAAAGTGTTTGGAAGTTACTTGGAGAAGCCAAAATATTATCGGTCACTTCACAAATTTTCATCAAACTCACAAGATCATAACTTTCTCAATTTTTGGAATTTTTGAGTGATTCTTTTTGCCAAATGTTCCTTGAGAGTTCTACTTCATGTCATATTTGAAAATCAAGAGCAAATTTTGAGTGGAAAAGCAAGTTTGAAGAAGAAACATTATAGGTCATTTTTAGAAAGTGGCATGCTTGACCAAGGTCTGGCAAGGAAAATCAGTGATTTTTCAAGAATCCTAAAGGCTCAATCTCTCAACTCAAGCATCCATTTGATTTGATTACTTTTGCATTGTGTTCTAATCTTTGAATACTTAATTTTCCTGAAAGAAAATCAAAAAACGCACGAGGAAATTGGATTTGGCCTCAGCTCAAAGTTTGTGCAAAATTTTGGTTCGAGCTCACCATCAGTTCATGCATTTGCACATGTAACTTGTTTTTAAGCCAAGTTAAGCCTTACTTTCGTGACTAATTGTGATTAGGAACTTCTCAGGATTAATTAGCACATCAAAGTGCAAGAAATGATTGAGTTTTGATGCTCATAAGGTCACACTTTCTTCATGAACACGGGTGTGCACGAGTTCCACTCAATTGTCATCATTCACACCTCATTTTGATTCCATTTGCCTATCTTATAAATAAGGGACACATTCCACTCCTTTCCTCAAGCTTTGATAGCCAGAAAACCCCTTCCAAACTCTCTCTCGAATCCAATTTTTTTCAACTTCGTTTTCACTCTCAAAGCTATTTTGAAATTAACCATTCATTCTTCTTCCTTGAACCTCACTGAAGCTAACAGAACAAAAATTGTACCTTGAAGCTTCTTACATTGTTCTATCCAAATCTAGTTTTAGAGCTCTGAAAGTGAAACGCGTTCAGGTAGGAATCTCCATCAAAACTTGTAAAATAAAACATCATTGCACTCTCCTCATCTCCCTGATCCTTGTGATCTTCACCATTTTCATTTTCATCAAGTATTGATTGAGAACTCCATCAAAATCCTATTCGTTATTATTTGAGTTTTTTTTCAAAATTCTCTTCACTCAGTGTAAATAAATTTTTCGCGAGCATGTGGTTGAGATTGTCTTGAAGAGACGAATCCAAGGATACCTTTCATGATTATTGATTTTACAGTTTGAGGAACTCCAATTTTGGAGTGGCTGGAGGTTGAAGACGATGACATGTCTCGTCTCAACCAATGAGAGCACGCCATGTTATTTTTCAAATTGGATCCTGTGATGAAGCTTTACCATGCACGCGTCCCCGAAACCCTTGTATCTGATTACTTTTATTAGTTAGCATAGATCCAACGCGTGACATTATTTCTTGTTTTATTTTTTTAATTTGTAATCCGGTGTGAAAACCAAGGAGGTCTATATCAAGCACAACACGCCATGCCCATTGGATGTGATTACTAGTTTGTTTTGACTATAATCAGATGGTCCACATTTTTTTGGCTTTTATTTTATTTTCTGATTTTATATTTTAAATGTTTTAAACTTTAAAAAATCATATAAAATTCATTTATGACTCAAAAATTATGAAAAAAATCACAAAAATATTTTGAAATATTATCTTTCTAAATTTTATTTTTTCATAATTTTATTTTCAGACTTGATATTTTTTAAAGATTTTTCTCTTTAATTTGATGTTTTTAATTGTTTTAAAATACTTTTTGACATTTTCAAATTTTGGAAAAATTATGGAAGGATCCAATGGTCATTTGACAAATATTGGTGACCTCATTTTATTTTTATTTTTGATTTTACTATTTTTTTTTCTATTTTGGTTTATTTCACCTTTTATTTTATTTTCTAAAAATATTTTCTAACTTTAAAAAATTCTTTAAAAAATTTGTCAACACTTGTTGACCTCTGTTTGACTTTGGGTAATTTTCTTGAAATTTCATTTTGATGAAAAAAATACTATTTATGTATTTCATCAATAAAGTCTAATTAAATAACCTAATTTCAAAATCATTTTAATCCTTTTTATTTGATTTTTGCTTTGCTCACTTGAGCATTTTATTTTCTATGTCATTTTTCCTTTACTCACTTGAGCATTTTTATTTTCTTGCCATTTTGAATTTGCTCACTTGAGCTTTTATTTTCCTTTTCCAAAATACTTAATAATTCAACCTAAACATAAAAAACTTTTAATTGGACTTGGTTACTATCCTTGAGCTTGAAGCTTGATCTTTGGACTTAGGATTAGGATCTCTACCCCCAACTTGGGGATCTTTGTGTCTTTGGTGTTCTCCTGTCTTGTCTGGTTATTATCTTTGTATGCAGGTCATTATGTTATACTCGATTAAGAGTGAATTTCCTCCAAATAGAGTTGTTACTCTACCCGTTTTTATTAAGACAAGAGTTCATCTAAGGCATTGACTTATCTAAAGCTTGGGTTTTTTGTCTGATTATTTATTGTTTATGTGGTAATCCAAAGGATAGGATATGGTATTGGCTCTTGATTTCAAGTACTAGTCTTCTCACCCGATTAGATCTTTCTTTACCCTTACCTTTTAGTTTATGCACTTAGGTTAGCCTCTTAATCTCCTCCCCATTCTTTAAGTTTCAAAATCTTCCCTCTTTTTCAAAGGATTCTTGTTTTCAAAACTCGAACCGCTTTCATAAAAAACTCGGACTTAGGTCCATGCATTTTCAAACTTCTTTTCTTAATAAATTTTCAATTTATTTAACAATACTTTGACTTTTATTTTCATAAGACTAAAAAACACCTAACCTCATTCAAACATTTTTTGAACCCTTTGTGGCTTTTCTAACAAACATTTTCTTAAAATCAACCAACACACAATTTTGGTCTTTTTTAGTCGAAATACTTGGTTTTGATTTCAACATCTCTACAATCCCCACAGAGCCATCGCTCTCCCTACAAAGACAAATCTTCTCCAACGAAGTATTACATTATCATCTCCTCCCAACAGAGTTCAAACACTTCAACTTCATCATGTTAGTCCCCGGGCAGTGATCATATCAACTTCATCACGTTAGTCCCCGAGCAGTGATCCTATCAGCTTCAATCACGTTAGTCCCCGATTAGTGATCCTATCAGCTTCAACTTCATCACGTCAGTTCCCGAGCAGTGATCCTCTATATTCATCACGTTAGTCCCCGAGCAGTGATCCTATCAACTTCGTCACATTAGTCCTCGAGCAGTGATCCTTCACATTCATCACGTTAGTCCCTGAGCGGTGATCCTCTATATTCATCACGTCAGCCCTCGAGCAGCGATCCTATTAGACTTATCTACATTCTCAACTCATCATGTTACATTGGTCCCTGAGCAGTAACACATCAACCAATTACATCAGTCTCCAAGCAGTAACATGTTATTCCATACCACATCATCCCCCAGCAAGGTCTATACACAAGATATTCATCCTCAACTGAGTATCTCTCAATGATTATCATTCCCCCAACAACAACAATATCCAGACTCAAAACTTGGTCAGATAGTGCATCAGAGAAATTCACATCTCTCTTATTCCCCAGTCAGGGTTTTCAACAACTTCATCCCCAAGTAGAAATCAAAAATCTCCAGCAGAACGTTCCTATCTTCTTTAAGATGGATATGTTTTGAAATACCACAACATCTACATTCATACATTATTCATAAAAATCATAACATGTGCATATATCATTCACGAACATTGTCATATACTCGCATGCATCATAATATGCATAGAACTAACCATATCTTGTCAAGGTTTATTTCCCCAGCAGGTAAAAGCTATTTTCCAAGACAGAAGGTTAAAGATTAATACCCGAAACAAGACGGGAAAACTATCTAAACGACCATACAAATTATTTCCAGACAACAAATCATAGATTAACACCCGAAACAAGACGAGAAAACTATCTACATGTTGACAACTATTCATCTCAGAAATAGCCAAGACAAAGGTTTATTTTGACTCTCTCTTATTATCAACCACCCTGAATGTCATCTTAAAGCCCATCTCCAACTACACATCTTCATCACCCTGGATGGCATCTTTAAGCCCATCTCCGATATTTCTCTAATCTAGAAGACAAACACAGAGTCTAGCATACGACTCAATCTCCAGCATCAGCTTTTCCAAATGGAATCTATAAGCCCATTCCAGCGCATCTTCAATTGATGATCGCATTCCATACAACAACGAGTGCAAATTTTCAGGTGTACTCGAGTGTTCAATCATCTTCTACCTTCAGGTCACGAAATGCAAGCATACCAATATAACCCTTCTGGTACAAGAAGATGGAATAGGGGCAACTGTCATACCCCAAAATTTCCCTCCTACTTCTCAAGATAATTCACATCTACATACTCAACGATTTCACAAGGGTTGACCAGACAAACCATCTCCTAAGCAATCAATCCAAACTAGGGTTTTGCTCCTCTCAAGTCAAAATGGATTTCCAATGTTCCAAGTGGTCATCATACCTCATCATATGATTCAAGGGATCACCATGTCAAGTTTCAAGCCTTACAAGTCAAATTTGCTCATCCAATTGCTCAGATGGTTGAAAATCAGATGTATTGGACAAAAAGTCAACTATGGTCAACATACAGTCAAACTTCATAATTTTTGGTCAAAACCAATATTTTGAAGTGACATATATCATTTGATCAAGGTTTGATCATGATTCCTCGAGAAAAGTTAATATTTGATCAAAAGTCAAAGTTTCTAAATTAGGGCTTTTTAGACAAAAGTCAACAGAACTTTGACCAGGCATAACTTTCACATACTTTATCACAAATTTTTCCACAAAATCTCATTTTGAAGGGAATTCAATTCTCTACATATTCATGTCTCACAAGCTTTGGTAAAAAAATGTTTCATTTAGAAGTTATAGATCAAAACATTACAGGTCCTTTTAAAAGTCAACAAAAAGTCACCTTTTTGCAAAGAAGTATTCATGAACATGGAAACTTCAATGAAGATGAAACCCAAATTAGTGCTTAGATGACATATTGAGATTTCTAAAAATTCCAAGAACACCCAAAAATGTTTAAAATTGAGCAAGATACAAGTTGTGCAAGTTTGACATTTTTGAGGAGGTGCATGAAGAAAATACTTGAGAAAATCAAAAAATTTCTAAATGGGCCTAACTTTTCTTGGTTCAAACTTGTGTCTTATCTGAATTAGAACCTCCAAGCCCAAGGCCACGCCTTTTATCTTTTATTTTTATTTATTTTGGATTTTTATTTATTTAAAACCAATTTAATTAAAATAAAAGATATAAAATCAAAACATTAAGTGCAAGGTTGATTTTTTTTATCATTCTTGAGGTCCAAGTAAGCCATACAAGCTTTCATTTTCGAAATTATTGAGGTTGGCAAGAGAATTGATTGAAATTGATTAAAAAAAGGCAATATTTGGTTTCATTACAAATAAATATTTTCTCATTGATTGGCATATAATTCCTTCATGATTCTTGACCTAATTCACTCTAGTATATATACACACACTGATCCCAGATGCTACAAGGACGAAATTCTTTCCTCCAAGAACCCTAGAAAACCTTCAAAAAACCGTGACTTGCAAGCAACTAGCAGCCGTAGTTTTGGATCAATTCAAACAGTTCCAAACCTTGCAACACGTTCCTGGTGACTCTCTGATCAATTCCAGTCATTCACCAAGCATCCAGACGTCTAGAATCACAAGAACAAGATTACGGTTTGCATACTCTAAACTCAAAATCGATTTCAATGATTCATGCACTTTTAACATGATTTGATTATATATTTGTGTTCCTGATGCTATTTCAAAGCTTTCTGCATGGTTCAATTTATGTTTGAGTACATGTATACGAATCTACCATGGCTAGGGTTCCAAGCTTGGAATTAGGAAAAATTGGACGAAACCAATGACTCCGTCATACTCAGATGATCAAACCGAGTTGATCCATGTCTCCATAACAAATTTATGTTGCATATTATTGGATTTTGATTTTTGCAGGGATTTAGCTACAGGAATAATTCGTAGGTAAAGGCTATAGCAACTGAAGAAAACCGTGGGTATAAACCTGAATATTTCAAATGGGGACGATGAACCTTGGCGCATTTTTTCTGTTTAATTAATTTTTCAGAAACTAATCTCCCTTATAATAAAATCGTTCCATGTTACTAACACAATTGCAGGCTGGCTCAGTTGGTAAGGCAGCGGGCGTGTGAAGGAAAGGGCTTGGGTTCGATCCCTGGCTCTGTTCATTATTTTATACACCTTTGCAAACTAACCCTTTTTTCATATTTTCCTATTATTTAATTTCCTTCAAAAAAATTTTTAAATACAATAAAAAATCATTAAAAAAATTTTCTTTTCATAATTAGGTTCGAAAAACTCTAATTTAATTTTTTTCATCAAAAAATATTATTTTTCACTCATATTTTATTTAATTGTTAATTAATCGAAAATTAACTTTTAAATCACTTTTTCCATATCAAATTAATCTAGAAAATTCCCAAAAAATAATTTTCTCATTTAATTAGGTTTACTAACCCTAAAACTTTTTTCTAACACAAAATCTTTTTTTTCACTAACATTATTTTCTCTTATTCACATTTCGATCCTTCTCGCAAAATTATTTTAATATTATAACTGTTCATAGGTTGTAATAGTTAGGACTTTAATTTCTCGCATTTTTTCCAATATTATGTAACTGCTCAAGGGATGTAATAGCTTAATTAGGATTTACTTTCTGCACTCCTATATTATGTATCTAACCCAAAGCCATGTAATAGTCTAGGGTTTACTTTCCGCACTTTACATTTCCGCACTTTAATTTCTGTACATATTCACTGCTAGTAATTAGGCGTGTATGGCAAGATTAAATCAAGCAATATACATCACTTCTAACACAAGATAAATATCTTAATACAACACACTCTTCACACATGCACTCACCTTAGGGTATCCTCTCTTGTTGCCTTTCGAATACATGGTCATGTCCCTCGAACGTGGGGATATCTTAGCTAAGACGCTTACAAACAAATCATCATAGTCCCTTCGAATCAAAGATCATAGTCTCTCGATGACCCTCAATTTTTGCCTATGAATACATGACCTAGTCCATTGATTGTTACCTACGAAAAGTGATGATCGTCCCTACGAATATGCTAAGGTATCCTTACATGTTTCCTTCTATGACCATACGATGACCCTTTGAATGGCCCTTTACATCCAACAGATAGATTTACCTACCAAATAATGGTATGGATAGCACTACCCTAAAGGAAAGCAAAATAACATGGAAATGACCATTCTGAGTAGGTAATAGACTCTTAATTGCTTGCTCTATCGAAATACTTTTCACACCTCACACTCACTTTCAAAAACTTTTCAAAAAACTTTGTATACATTCCAGCGTGAATCATTACAAAGTTAAACACTTTTCCAAAATAAAGCATTTCCGAACACTTCGTATACATTCCAGCGAGAATCATTACAAAGTCAAAGAAAATGCCTTTTCAAAAGCATCTTTTCAAACACACACATAGAAAGCAATTTATAAAGTGAGCTAAGCAATTAGGAGCCCGTAGATCACTACGGATGGAAAGGGTGCTAATACCTTCCCTTTTCATAACTGCCTCCCGTACTCAGAATCTAATGAAGGTCTTTTCCTGTTCTTTTCGCCTTCCCTTAATTGGATAAAAGAAAAGTCGGTGGCGACTCTTGCTATCCGCAACATTTGCGATAAAACGCAAAACAAACAAGTAAGTTCTCCCATCGTATTACACTGTTATAAGCGATAGACTCAATCTTCCCAATCATATAAATACCCCACATTGCAAAAGGCCATGGAGATGCTAGTAAATTCAAAGGAACAGGAGGAACATGCACTTTATCAGCATACACTTGACACCTATAGCAAATTCTGGCTTGATTATAACAGTCTATTTTTATTGTGGACCAATAGTAGCCCGCCCTCAGGATCTTTTTTGCCATGGTGTGACCACTAGAATGGGTCCCAAAAGCACTCTCATGCATTTCTTCAATGATCTTCGTCGCTTCATTCTTGTCCATACATCTGAGCAACATACCATCGTGATTCCTCTTGAATAAAGTACCATTGCTGAGGAAGAACTTTAAAGCGAACCTCCTTAAAAACTTCTTATATGTGATGGACGCTTCTGCTAGATATTATTGGGTTTCTAGGTACCTTTTGACATCGTAGAACCAAGGATTACCATCCAACTCCACCTCGAATTCAAAACAGAAAGCTGGCTCGTCCAATCTCATGATGGTGATCGAAGGCGCCTCATTAGCCCACTTCAACTTGAACATAGACGACAAAGTGGTCAATGCATTTGCAAGATGATTCTCCTCTCTAGAGATATGCTTAAATGTGATCTCTTCATAATAAGGAATCAACTTCATCACGTGTTCGCAATAAGGAATCAAGTTCTGATGACGAGTCTCCCAATCACCGTTAATTTGACTGATAACGAGATTAGAATCCCCAAAAACTTTCAAGAACTTGATACGCAAGTCAATTGCAGCTTCAATCCCATATATACAGGCTTCATATTCTGCCATGTTGTTAGTGCAGTAAAAAAAATTGAGCTATAAAAGGAATATGGAAACCATCGGGAGAAGTGATAACAACTCCAACACCATTACCCATTGCATTCGAGGCACCATCGAACACCATCGTCCATTGTGACCCTGGTTCGGGTTCTTTCTCTAGGCTAGGAAGGTTGCAATCTCTGATGTATATGATGTCTTCATCCATGAATTCAAACTTCATCGATTGATAGTCATCCACAGGTTGGTGAGCAAGATAATCCTCTGGCGCACTCACTACCTTTGATAGCCTTCTGGGTAGTATACTAGATATTGTACTCTGTCAAAATCATTTGCCAATGGGAAACTCGGCCGGTGAGAGCTGGCTTCTCAAATATGAACTTGATAGGATCCATCTTGGAAATCAAGTAGATGGTATGTGTTAGCATGTACTGCCTCAAACGTTTAGCAGCCCATGCAAGTGCACAACACGTCTTCTCAAGCAAAGAGTGTCTCGACTCATTCTCAATGAACTTCTTTCTCAGATAATATATGGCTTGTTCTTTCTTTCTAGTTTCATCATGCTGACCGATCACACAACTCATGGAATTTTCCAGAACTGTTAGATACATAATTAATGACTTTCCCTCGACTGGCGGTATAAGAATTGAAGGCTCTTACAAATATTCTTTGATTCTATCAAATGCCTTTTGAAAATTATCATTCCAAACAACTGCTTGATCTTTCTTTAGCAACTTGAACAAAGGTTCACATGTGGCTGTAAGATGAGCGATGAACCTAGAGATGTAATTCACTCTCCCCAAGAAACCACAGACTTCTTTCTTTGTTTTTGGTTCGGGAAACTCTTGAATTGCCTTTACTTTGGCAGGATCAACTTTAATGCCCTTCTCGCTCACGATAAAGCCCAACAACTTTCCTGATCTCACCCCAAAGGTTCACTTGTTTGGATTCAATCTTAGCCTGAATTTCCTTAGTCTTTCAAACTATTTCTTCAAATCGACTCGATGTTTTTCCTCTGTATGAGACTTGGCAATCATATCATCAACATAAACTTAACCTCTCTATGCATCATTCCATAAAAGAGGGTGACCATTAAACGCTGGTACGTTGTCCCTGTATTCTTCAAACCAAAAGGTATGAATTTGTAACAAAAAGTTCCCCAAGGTGTAATGAAAGTAGTTTTTTCCATATCATCTAGCGTCATCTTGATTTGATTATAGCCAGAAAAGCCATCCATTAAAGATAACACCTTAGCTTAAGCAATATTATCAACCAAAATATCAATGTGGGGAAGTGGAAAGTCATCTTTAGGGCTTGCTCTATTCAGATCCCTATAATCGACACACATTCTGACTTTACCATATTTCTTCGGCACCGGCACAATGTTTGCAACCCACGGAGGATAAGAGACAACCTTCAGAAAACAAACATCCAACAAATTTTGGGCCTCTTCTTTGATCTTCTTAGACATCTTTGGATGAGTTCTTCGAAGTTTCTACTTGACCGAAGGACAATCTTCTCGAAGAGGTAGCTTGTGTACCACAATATCTGTATCCAAACCTAGCATAACTTCATAAGACCAAGAGAAAACATCAATGTACTCACGGAGCATGTCTATCAGCCTTGTCTTCACACTGTCTTCCAAATCGGCCCCTATTCTAACTTCCTTTATTGCTTGCTCCGTACCCAAATTAATTAATTCCAGAGGCTCTTCATGTGTCTGAATAACCTTTTCCTATTGTTCTAACAATCTGGCCAATTCTGCAGGGAGTTCAAAATCTTCCTCACCCTCTTCTTAAGCTTGGTATATCGGTTTATCGAAGTCATGATGAGCAATAGAAGAGCTGTGGTCACTGGTATCTGGTATGAATATGCATCTGCATGATTGATTTTTGTGTTTTAGTGATAGTGTGTGAAAAGTAAAGACATTGCCATTTTTTCCCTTTAAAAAAAAACAAATAAATGAATAATAAAAGTAAAAATATGGGAAGAAAAAGAACACAAAAATTTGAAAGAAAAACGTCTTTTATTTTATGATAAAAACTTGCAAAAGTAAAATAGGATGGCCCTACACAATGGTTCACTACGCCTTGGGCAGAGCATAGGAATTATGAAATGATAAAGAAAACAGAAAAATTACTCCTCAGCAGTTGTGACTTGAATGGTGTCCACAAACATCCAATTGTTCAATTCTCGGCCAGGGATTCATGGCGAATCCAATCTTCTATGTTTAAATCATCATCTTCATCATCAATTGCTTTGACTTGAACATTCTTTCTGACACCATCACTTGCAAAATTGACAGGAGTGGACAAGTCAGGAGCCTTGAGAATTTGTCTTTGCAAAATAGGACCAAAACCCAAACTAAACTTGTTAAACTTCGGGGTATCCTCTACAACACTGCCCCACCCTTCGGGGCGACCAAAGTCAACCAAAGCTTGAGCATCTCTCAACGAAGCCAACGATGTCTCAGGTTTCTTCCTCTCCTCAAGATGAGGAGTCTTGGTCATCTAAACAGTCTCAAAAGCCTGAAATGGAGTCTCATGAATTTCACCTTCAACCTCCATGTAACAGATTGAAGCCAAATGGCTTACAATATATACTCTTCCTCACTAAAAATAGTGATGGTCTTTCCCTCACGAGGATATTTGAGTTTCTGATGAAGAGTGGAGGTGACTGCCCCAGCCCTATGAATCCAAGGGCGTCCCAAAAGACATTAATAAGCCGAATTAATATCCGTCACATAGAAAGTAGACGCAAATATCTTTGAGCCAACTTTAATAGGTAGATCAATCTATCCAAATACAATCCTCCCCGAACCATTAAATGCTTTCACAACAAGGTCACTAGGACGGAATTCCAAACTAGAATAATCAATCTTCATTAGTGCTTTCTTGGGCAACACGTTCAATAACGATCCAGTATCCACCAAAACCCTTGACAAGGTTGTACCCTTACACTCCATGGAGATGTGCAAGGCTTTGTTATGGTTACAACCCTCAGTGTTAGAACATAGTTTGGTTCTACACCAATCTTATATGTTTTGATGATAACAAGTACTGTTGATGACTATCATGTTCTGACAATTATAAACAAATATTTTGTATGAAACATTGTTGGCTTCTAAGGTTGTTTTAAAAGTATGCAGGTAAAGTTCTAACCTTGAAAAGAAAAGAAGCATTTTTGGTTTTTTTATAGAACAGAAGCTCTGACGAAAAGAAATGGAACATAAGTTCTGACGAAAAGTGGTGGAACAAAAGTTCTGACGGAAGAAGTAGAACAAAAGCTCTGACGAAAGTAAAAGAACAAAAGTTTTGATGTCCGTTAGAAGACTCTGAGATAAGCACAATTCTAAAAGCATTAGAAGATTCTGATCAAAGAGAAGTTCCAATGTGAGAAGAAGACTCTGAACTGAACATACAGAAGCTCTATCATGATTAGAAGATGTTAAAATATTCACGCTCTAAACGAAGTTCTGATAGACTTCTAAATAGCACCATATTGCTCTACAAACTCTGATATCCATGTTCTGGCTGAAAGACTCAGAAGCGTGGCCATTCATTAAATGAAGATTTGAAGCAACGACTATCTTCCAACAGGATATCGCTTTTATGGAAAGAAAAATCAATGTGAATTATCATTATTCCATATACAGCCTAAAATGTCTCCAACAGATACTTTCCATGAACAACTATATAAATGATTCATCTATGAAGAAAAAAAAAGAACTACACACGCAAAAACAACAAAAGAGAATTTAAATCATTCAGTAGTTCATAAGTGCTAAAGCATTCTTGTATGAAAATCACAGTCGTGATATAGCTTTCTAGTAGCATTATTAAACACTTTTTTTTTAATCATCTGTTAATTGTAATTCCTTGAGAAACCAAGTTTTGGTGTTCTTGAGAAGACTAAAACAATTGTTTTAGTGAATTGTAATTCCTTGAGAAACCAAGTTGTGGTGTTCTTGAGAAGACTAAGGAAGTGGTCTTAGTGGTCTGTGTGACACCCCAAATAATTCAGTTATTAAATAATTGAAATTTTGATTATTAATTTAACTAAAAGTTTAATTATTAGTATTTTTGGATTATTGAATTTAATTAATTAATTAAATAAATGAAAGTGTTGGAGGTGTGAGGTGTAATGGGGGGTGTGAAGAGTAAAACACTCTAGCAATTCTAATTATGATTTTATTATTATTATTGGAATAATAAAAGGGACAAAATTAAAGGAAGGAAGGAAAAAGAGAATATTGAGAAGTTTCACTCTACGTACATTGAAGAAGAGAAGAGAAAGAGGGAAAAAGCCAAAGCGTTGGAATTCAAAGAATCATCGCAAGGTAAGGGGTGATTTCATTCGGTTACTATGCCTTATGCGTTTTAGAATTTAATTGAATGATTGGTATGTTAGGAAACTTGAAATTAGATAACTTAGGTTTTGTTAAATTATCCCAAAATGCGTCGAATTGTATGAATTGGAACCATTAGTAATGATATGAAATTATTAGGGATGATGGAATTATACTATGTGTGTTGTATTGGGTGTTGGATGGTTGATTTCTGGTGCAATTGTTTCTATACCTCGTATTGGATTGGAAGGGAATTAATTGGAATACATGAATACTATCAAAATGCAGATTTTTGGTTCTACAGGTCGCAGGAACCGGTTCCCATGTGGGAGGAACCGGGTTCCTGGTACAAAAATCAAAGGGAAGTAATTCTGGGTTGTTGGGAACCGGATTCCCAGTTAAAATTTTTCAAAGAAATCACATTTTTCTGTGGGAACCGGTTCCCAGTCTGGAGGAACCGGGTTCCCCATACAAAATTCCAGAGGCGTGTCATTTCAGACTTGTGGGAACCGGGTTCTCCCTGGGAGGAACCGGTTACTACTGTGTTAATTTTAAAAATGTTCCAAACTTTGAAAACTTGTATTTTATGAACCGTAACTCCGATTAGAGTGACGTTTTTGGCAGCGTTCTCTAAATTAAACGTACTATCTTATAAAATTGTGAAATTTCTATTTCATGAATTTTATTTTAAAAAGTGCCAATTTTCCGATTTTGTGAACCAAATGTAATTTTAGAAATGTGACGAGCAGGTTAGAATTGTTCCTGACTGATTGGATTAAGGACTATACACTTATGTGCTGTGTTTGTTGTTTATGCACGATTATGCTATGATCATGTGCTGTTTGATGGTGTTGATTATGTATGGAATAATGTTGTGATCATATTCCGTTATTTGAATGTTGCATGCTTTTGTTGTTCATGCATATGCATTATGGTGGTGGTTAATTCCCATTGTGTGGAATTGGACCTGTAGAGCCAATACCCATACCCAGTGGTTTAGTGGTGGTGAAGCTAGATTCATTTCCCACTGGTGTATGGGTGAATTGTTGATTAACGCTGTTTCCGGGGTGTAAACGGAACAGGGTGTGAATTGAGTTCACGTTTGGTACCACATGAATAGAGTCTGCATTGCATATGGAATTATAACATGTTAGGATGGTTTCTAGTGTTATAATTTCATTGTTGTTATTATGTGCATAATAAACTGTGTGATTTGCAATTGTGGACTGAAAATCTGATTATGCTAATGAGGGTGAAATAATATATTAAATTGTTCTGTTGTTTTTAGAAATGTATAATGCATTTTATATTGCAATGAGATCTCACCCTTACTTTGATGATTTCAGATTAAGGTTAGCAGCTCAAGAGTTGGTGAGGATGGCTTATAGAGTTATGTTATTTTATTATCCGCGTGTCAGTGTCATGCTCTTGTAGTTGCAACATTGGGGAACGTTTGGCTGAGAGTTTTGTTTTGTACTCATTTGTTTTTGGATTTATTTTGGGAATAATCATGAATTGAATTTTATTCCGATTATTGGTATTTTTCTGCTGTGTAGAACATGATTATTGGTTTTGACTATTTGAATAAAGTTCTTCAGTGAAGCATGACTACTGTTGTGAAATTTTTATATTTTAATGAATTGTAATGCCCTTTATTGTACGTTACTCTGATTTAATTATTATATTCGCGGGGTATTTTAGAAGGGGTGTTACAATAGTGGTATCAGAGCATAGTCGGTCGTGTCTTAGTGTCGTTATCCCTTTTGTATGCGACTAGTGCAAGGTAACACTTTCGATACTTGTGTTCTAATGTATTTGTTTTGTAATGTGACAGAACAATGGCCGGAAGAGGTAACGGAAGAGACGATGCTGCTATTGCTGAGGCTTTGGGAATGCTAGCTGGTGTGCTTGGAGGGAATCAGCTGAGAGCTAGTATCGGTTGTCATACCCCAAAATTTGCCCTCCATTTACTCAAGAGATTTCATACATCTATGCTCAAGGATTCCTCAAGAGTTGATCAGACAAACTCTCTCTTAGACAATCAACCCAAACTAGGGTTTGGTATCTCTCAAGTCAATATGAACTTCCAACATCTCCAATGGCCTTCATGCCTCCTCATATGCTTCAAAGATTCTCCATGTCAAGTTCCAAGCTTCACAAGTCAAGTTTCCTCAGACAATTGCTCAGATGGTGGAAAATCAGTTGTATTGGACAAAAAGTCAACTGTGGTCAACATACACCAAACTTCATAATTTTTGGTCAACATCCTCATTTTGAAGTTACATTCATCATTTGATCAAGTTTTGATCATGATTCATCAAGAAAACTCAAGATTTGCTCAAAAGTCAAACTTTCTAAATTAGGGTTTCTAGGTGAAAAGTCAACTGAACTTTGACTGATCATAACTTTCTCATACTTTCTCAGAAATTTTTCCACCACCTCTTGTTTTGAAGGAAATTCAATTCTCTACAACTTCATGTTTCACAAGAATGTCCAAAAAATGCTTCATTTGAGAGGTATAGCTCAAAACATTACAGGTCATTTTCAAAGTCAACAAAAAGTCATTTTTTTGATTTGAAGATATATTGAGCATGGTAACTCCAATTTAGATGAGACCAAAAGGGTTGGTTAGCGGACTCTTAGAGCTTTCCAAAAAGTCCAAGAACACTCAAAAATGTGGAAAATTGAGCAAGTTACACCATTCACAAGTTGGGCAATTTTGAAAGAATGCACAAAGAGAGATACTTCCAAAAATCAAATCTTTTGCAAATGGGCTTACTTTTTCTTCATCCAAACTTATTCCTCATACAATTAGGAATATCCAAGCCCAATGCCACGAATTTTTGATTTATTTTTCTATTTAATTTTGAATTTATTCATTTAAATACAAATTAAATTTTAAAATAAATTATAAAATCAAAATTAATTGAAAGATTGATTTTATTCCTTCCTTGAGATTCAAGAAATTCATTAAAAGCCAGCAATTTCGAAATTGGATCAAAAAAGGCAAGATTGGATTGAAATTGATCAAGTTTTGAAAATTTGATTTTCATGAAAAAATCAAATTTGATTATCATTGATTATTGATCAAATCTTTCCCAAAACAATGCCAAATCCATCCAGCATATATACCTGATGCATACCAATCACAAGAGGACGGAAAAATTGCCTCAAGAAACCCTAACCTAAAGTCAAAAATCCGTGCCTCTCAAGCAACAAGCAGCATTGGATTCAGGTGGTTTCAAGCAATTTTGAGCATTCCATCTTGTTCCTTGTGCCATTCAGAATCGATCCAGACCCTCACATTGCACAAAACCATTCAGAATCACAGAATTCGAATTCGGTTTGTCCAAGAAAAATTCAAAATCGTATTTTAATTCTCATGCATTTTTAACATGTTTTGTGGTTTGTTTTGTGTTTAGATGGAAGTTTGCAAGCTTTCTGCATAGTTTGATTGAGTTTCCATGGCCAGGATCGATACTTGCCATAGCTAGGGTTTTTTGGTTCGAATTAGGGATTCACGAAATAGGACAAATTGGACAAAAAGGACACCACCATCGTGTTCAGAATGGAATTTCGAATCGGACCATGCATTTAGATTTCATTTATATTGCCTGTGCTGGATTTTGGAATTTGCAGGGGTCATAGCGTCGCTCTGAGGCCGACGCAAAATGCCCAGAATTCAAATAAGAACGATGAAGTTCTTGGCGCGGAGACGAAGCAATATGAGGACGACGCGTGTTGTAATCCACTCACCGTTTCAAACAAAGCACACTTGGCGAGTGGTAAAGGCTCATCCTGTAATCGATATTTTCAAGGGTCCCGGTTCGATTCTCCCTGTGACCATTTGGTTTTTTCTCCCTTTTACAAACTTTTCCATTTTTCCTATTTTATTTAAATATTTTTCATGTTATTTTAATTAATTTCATGTTTTTATTTATGCATTAAAAAATCATCAAAAATTATTTTCTTTTTGCATTTATTTTCAGAAAACCTTTATTTAATTTAATAAATTAAAAAACATATTTTTGCATGCATATTTATTTTTATTTGTAATTTTGCATTTAAATCATTGTTAATTAGTTTTTAATTATTAAATTGCATCTAAAAAATCCCAAAAAATTATCTTAGTATATTTACATTATTTCCAGCATGTCATATTTTTTCCAATTTAAAATTTGCATTTTTCCTAACATTTTCTCTTATTTCGATTTCATCATATTTTCCGATTTCTCATTCGTTTCACAGGTTCTTCCAATTCGGACGTTTCTTTACTATTTTCATGTTATTTTCCAATAATGTAACTGTATATGGGATGTAATAGTTTAATTTAGGATTTTATTTTCCGCATTTTAAATTATGTATCTGCCCCAAAGCCTTGTAATAGCGTAGGACATTTACCTTTCCGCACTTTACATTCCGCATTTTATTGTCCGCACCCTATAAATTGCTAGTAATTAGGCGTGTATGGCAAGACTAAAATTGAACATAGCCCACTAATTTTCAAGATAACATATTCTGAAATCAACACACTTCTTTCACACACGCACCCCTTAGGGTAATTCTCTCTCGTTGCCTTTGCGAATCCAAAATGGTCATGTCCCTCGAATGTAGAGGTATCCTAGCACCGTTGCCTTCAAAACAAATCATCATAGTCCCTTCGATACAAAGATCATAAGACCCACGATGTCGTCTCCGAATACATGATCTTGACCCTCGATTGTCGCCTACGAAAAATGATGATAGTCCCTTCGAATGTGCTAGGATATTTCCTACAAGTTGCTTTCTATGACCATCCGATGTGCCTTCGAATGTCCCGCTTACATCCAACAAATGGAGCTACCTACTAACTAATGGTACGGCTAGCGCTATTCTAAAGGAATGTAGAAGTACAACAAAACGACCAATTCTGAGTGGGTAAATAAGTCTTTTAGTTGCTTGCTCTATCAAATGCTTTTCACACCACACACTTTTTTCAAAGTTCAAATTCTTTCCAAAACAAAAACATTTCCGAACACTTTGTATACACTCCTACATGAGTCATTACAAAGTCAAAGCGAAATGCCTTTTTTCAAAACATCTTTGTCAAACACACAGAAAGCAATTTTAAAAAGTGATCTAGAGCAACTAAGAGCCCGTAGATAACTACGGATGGAAAGGGGTGCTAATACCTTCCCTTTTCATAACCATTCTCCGAACTCGTAATCTAACGAAGGTCTTTTTACTTTTACCTTCCCTTAATTGGATAAAAATAAAAGTCGGTGGCGGCTCTTGCTATCCGCACATTTGGATACAAAAATCCTACAAAGTCAGTTCACCGTATTACATCGGTGCTGATAGATAGTTGGGGAACTTTCAGAGGAACAATCCTCCATTGTTCAAAGGCACGCATGATCCCGAAGGTGCTCAGAGATGGTTGAAAGAGATCGAGAGAATTTTTAGAGTGATTGATTGTGTGGAAGAGCTGAAGGTGAGATATGGTACTCACATACTGGCAGAGGAAGTTGATGATTGGTGGGTTGCTACCAGGACAAATATGGAGCAAGATGGTGTTGCACTGACTTTGGTTGTGTTCAGGTGAGCTTTTATGAGGAGGTATTTTCCTGAAGATATTCGGGGAAAGAAAGAAATTGAGTTTTTGGAGCTCAAGCAGTGCAATAAGACCGTGAGTGAGTATGCTTCGAAATTTACTGAGTTGGTGAAGTACTATGCTCACTACAACAACGATGCAGATGGAGAATTTTCTAAATGTATCAAGTTTGAGAATGGTCTTCGTGATGAGATCAAGTAGGGTATTAGGTATCAGCGCATTCGCAGGTTTTCTGACTTGGTGGACTGTAGTAGGATTCTGGAGAGGATCTTACTAATACTCGAACAAATTCTCGAGGGTATGTTGATTGGAAAGGAAAGCAATAGATGGATCGTGGGAAACCTTATGATAAGAATAATCAGAGATCCGGTGGTTGGAAGAAGCCTAGTGGAGGAGATTCTAATGCGCATATCAAGTGCTATAGGTGTGGTGAAATGGGACATCGAGCTAATGAATGTAAGAATGATACGAGGAAGTGCTACAACTGTGGGAAACCTGGTCATGTAGCTACTGATTGCAGAGCAAGGAAGGCAACTTATTACAACTGTGGCGAAGAAGGTCATACTCGTCCGCAGTGTACAAAACCCAAGAAGGAACAAGCTGGTGGTAAAGTGTTTGTGTTGTCTAGATCTGAGACTAAGCCAGATGATCGGTTGATTAAAGGTACATATTTTATTAATGGCATACCTTTGATTGCGATTATTAATACTGGAGAGACTCATTCTTTTATTGCTTTGGATTGTGCTAAAATATCGAACTTGGATATTTCTAATATGGATGGAAGTATGGTTATTGATACTCCTGCGTCGGGTTCAGTGACTACTTCATTTGTTTGTAGGAATTGTCCTATTGTGATTTTTGGTAGAGGTTTCAGTATGGATTTAGTGTGCCTACCATTAGAACAACTTGATATCATCCTTGGAACGAACTGGTTGGAATTCAACTAGGTTCATATCAATTGTTTTGCGAAGACAGATATTTTTCCTGAAGAAGCTAGTATTGAAGATGTGACTATGTTAGTTAAGCAGATGAATTTAGCAGTTGATGATGGTGCTGTGGTGTTTATGTTGTATTCTGCGACGGAAGTGAAAGGAAAAGCTAAGGGTAATGAATTACCAGTGGTGAATGAATTTCCAGAAGTGTTTCCGGAAGACGTTAGTGAATTGCCACCCAAGAGAGAAGTGGAATTTACTATAGATTTGATTCCTGGAACTAGTCCGGTGTCGATGGCGCCTTATCGCATATCGAAATCCGAACTATCTGAATTAAAGAAGCAGTTAGAAGAATTACTTGAGAAGAAGTTTATTCGTCCTAGTGTTTCGTCTTGGGGTGCTCCTGTGTTGTTGGTTAAGAAGAAAGAAGGTTCAATGAGATTATGTGTTGATTACAGGTAGTTGAACAAAGTTATAATCAAGAATCGGTATCCATTGTTGAGGATTGATGATTTGATGGATCAATTGGTTGGAGCTTGTGTATTCAGTAAGATTGATTTGAGATCTGGATATCATCAGATTTGTGTGAAGACGGAAGATATTCAAAAAACTGCATTCAGAATAAGGTATGGACATTATGAGTATTCTGTTATGCCGTTTGGAATTACTAATGCACCTGGTGTTTTCATGGAGTATATGAACAGGATATTTCATCCGTATCTTGATAAGTTTGTGGTAGTTTTTATTAATGACATTCTGATCTATTCGAAGAATGATGAAGACAATGCAGAACATCTTAGAGTTGTATTGGAATTGTTGAAAGAGAAGAAGCTTTATGCAAAGTTGTCCAAGTGTGAGTTCTGGTTGAGTGAAGTAAGTTTTCTTGGTCATGTGATTTCTAAGAATGGTATTGTTGTGGATCCTACGAAGTTAGAAGCGGTATCTCATTGGGAAGCACCGAAGAATGCTTCTGAAATCCGTAGTTTCCTTGGTTTTGCAGGTTACTACAGAAAGTTCATTGAGGGATTTTCGAAGTTAGCGTTGCCATTGACTAAGTTGACAAGAAAGGGTCAAGTGTTTGTTTGGGATTCTGAATGTGAGAAAGGATTCCAAGATTTGAAGAAGAGGTTGACTAGTGCTCCGATTTTTATTTTTCCGAATCCGGTGGAATCTTTTATTGTGTATTGTGATGCTTCATTGATGGGTTTAGGTGGTGTTTTGATGCAAGATAAGCAGGTAGTGGCTTATGCTTCAAGACATTTGAAGATTCATGAAAGGAATTATCCGACTCATGATTTAGAGCTGGAAGTTGTGGTATTTGTTTTGAAATTATGGAGGCATTACTTGTATTGTGCTCGATTCGAGGTATTCAACGATCATAAGAGTCTGAAGTATCTCTTCGATCAGAAAGAGCTCAACATGAGGCAGAGAAGGTGGTTATAATTCTTGAAGGATTATGATTTTGGTTTGAATTACCATCCTGGTAAGGCAAACGTGGTTGCAGATGCCTTGAGTAGGAAGTTGTTGCATATGTCTATGTTGATGGTGCGTGAATTGGATTTAGTTAAGAAATTCAGAGATTTGAGTTTGGTATGTGAGACTACTTCTGATAGTGTCAAATTGGGTACGTTGAAGCTGACTAGTGGTATTCTTGATGAGATTCGAACTGGACAGAAATCTGATGTTGGTTTGGTGGATAAATTGACATTGATCAACCAAGGTCAAGGAGGTGAATTCCGAATTGATGAGAACGGTGTTATGAGATTTGGTGATAGGGTGTGTGTGTCATACCCCAAAATTTGCCCTCCATCTTCTCAAGATATTTCATACATCCATACTCAAGGATTCCTCAAGGGTTGATCAGACAAACCCTCTCCTAGACAATCAACCCAAACTAGGGTTTGGCAATCCTCAGATCCAGATGGACTTCCAACACCTCCAATGGCCATCTTGCCTCCTCATATGCTTCAAAGATTCTCCATGTCAAGTTTCAAGCCTCACAAGTCAAATTTCCTCAGACAATTGCTCAAATAGTTAAAAATTAGTTGTATTGGACAAAAAGTCAACTGTGGTCAACATACAGTCGAACGTCCTGGTTTTTGGTCAACATCCTCATTTTGAAGTTACATTCATCATTTGATCAAGGGTTGATCATGATTCATCAAGAAAACTAAAGATTTGCTCAAGAGTCAAACTTTCCAAATTAGGGTTTCTTAGTGAAAAGTCAACCAAACTTTGACTGAGCATAACTTCTTCATACTTTCTCAAAAAATTTTCCACCACCTCTTGTTTTGAAGGAAATTTGATTCTCTAAAACTTCATGTCTCACAAGAATGTTCAAAAAATGCTTCATTTGGAAGGTATGGATCAAAACATTACAGGTCCTTTTCAAAGTCAACAAAAAGTCAACATTTTGTTTTGAAGATATATTGAGCATGGAAGCTCCAATTGAGATGAAACCAAAGAGGTTGGTTAGAGGACTCTTAGAGCTTTCCAAAAAGTCCAAGAACACTCAAAAATATGGAAAATTGAGCAAAATACACTATTTAGAAGTTGGGCATTTTTGGACAATTGCATAAAAGGAGATATTGATCAAAATACAATTTTTTCCAAATGGGCCTATAATTTTATGATCCAAACTTGTTCATGATGTTATTTGTGACCCATTGATGATTGGCCATGGCAATTTTCTATTTTATTAATTTATTTTTGGATTTAAAACCATTTAATTCAAAATTAAATTATATAAAATATGAAAATAAGATATTTTTCCAAAAGGAGTGAATTTATATCAAACTTGAGGTCCAAGATAGCCCATAGAACAATGCCAAATTCGTGCTAGCCTTCACATTGAAGAGAAAATCAAATTTTCTCCAAAATTTGATTTTATTTGAAAAATATTCAATGCACATTCAAGAGCAAATCTTTTTTCCTTCTTTTTCCACTCCTAATACACTCTATAAATAGCCAGCAAGTTGACAAGCAAAGGACATGAAACCCTAGCCCTTACAACAACCCACACTTTGCCAAAATTTTTCAAGAATTGTCAAATTTCGAATTTCATTCTCCGGCCAGTTTCAAGGTGTTTTAAGGATCAAAACTTGTTCCTTGGTATCCCAGCAAGCAAAATTATCCCTTACTCGAAGCCAAATCGTCCCAGATCAAGCCACCTAGCTCTCACCAGTTTGGAACTTTCTTAATTTCGATTCTCATGTTTCATGCATCACTAATTGTTTTTGATTGATTGTATACACTCAGGGCACTCATTAGATCATGATTGATGTGTTACATGTGAGGTTTCACGTGTAAAACTCATACTGCCATTATTAGGGTTCCAAGAGCTGTAGGATTCGAAACTCAGGATCCAGGTCATTTCAGAACAAAAGGACCTCACCATCGTGATCAGAAGGGTCGAATTAGTCGATCTGGGCACTTGTTTTGCTTTAAACGATGCATTTTACAGGTTTTTCAGGTTGATGCTCACCGGGGAAGACGACCGGAGCTAGGGCTCCGGTGGATGCAGGCGTGGCGAAAAGAAAAGACCTGATTCGTCCATTTGAATTAACCGGGGTCCACCAGCTGACTGTGTCTTGACTTCACCAAACGACGACGCGTGTATGCTCATGTTCACGTGTTTCCAATCCCATGACACCAGATGCAAGATGGCCTAGTGGTTAAGGCGCTAGCTGTTGAAGATGCCCTCCATGTTCATGAGTTCGAGCCTCACTAGGACCGGTTCTATTTTTCTTTTCACAAACTTCAACTATTTTCTTATTTTTCATATTTTTAATATTTCTATTCATTTTAATTTATTTTCACAATTTTTTATCATGCATTAAAAAACACCAAAAAATATTTTTCTTTTTGCATTATTTCCAGAAAATGTTTATTTAATTTATAAAATTAAAAATATTATTTTTGCATGCATATTTAATTTAATTGTTAATTTATCATTTAAATCACTTTAAATTGATTTTTAATTATTAAATTAACTCCAAAAAATCCCAAAAAATTATTTTAGCATATTAATGTTGTTTCTTGCATGAAATATTTTTCTCATTCAAAAATTATTATTTTTCATAACATTTTCCTCTTATTCGATTTCCTCATATTTTCCGATTTCTCATCTTTTCACAGGTTATTCCGTTTCGGACGATTTCTTTTTATCGTTTTCTTTTTTCCAATTATGTAATTGCTTATGGGATGTAATAGTTTAATTAGGGTTTCTACTTTCCATATTTTAAATTATGTATCTGCCCAAAAGCCATGTAATAGCGTAGGATTTATCTTTCCGCACTTTATATTTTCGCAATTTACTTTTCGCATCTTATAAACTGTTAGTAATTAGGCGTGTATGGAAAGATAAAACTGAACATAGCTCACTCTAATTTTCAAGATAACATGAATCTGAAATCAACACACTCTTTTCACACATGCACCCCTTAGGGTAATTCTCTCTCGTTGCCTTTACGGATTCAAATGGTCATGTCCCTCGAATGTAGAGGTATTCTAGCACCGTTGCCTTCAAAACATATCATCATAGTCCCTTCGATACAAAGATCATAGACCCACGATGTCGCCTACGAATACATGATCTTGACCCTCGATTGTCGCCTACGAAAAATGATGATAGTCCCTTCGAATGTGCTAGGATACTTCCTACAAGTTGCTTTCTATGACCATACGATGTCCCTTCGAATGTCCCTTCTACATCCAACGAATAGGGTTACCTATCAACTAATGATACGGATAACACTATTCTAAAGGAACGTAAAATAACACGAAAACGACCATTCTGAGTAGGTAATAAGACTTTTAGTTGCTTGCTCTATCAAAATACTTTTTACACCTCACACTTTTTGTCAAAGTTCAAACTCTTTTCAAAAACGAAACATTTCCAAACACTTTGTATACATTCCTACATGAATCATTACAAAGTCAAAGCGAGATGCCTTTTCAAAACATTTTGTCAAACACACGAGCACAATTTTAAAGTGATCTAAGAGCAACTAAGAACCGTAGATAACTACGGATGGAAAGGATGTGATACCTTCCTTTTCATAACCTTCTCCTTACTCGTAATCTAACGAAGGTCTTTTTCTGTACTTTTTACCTTCCCTTAATTGGATAAAAGAAAAGTCGGTGGCGACTCTTGCTATCCGCATATTTGCGATACAAAAACCTACAAAGTCAGTTCACCGTGTTACAGTGTGTTCCGGATATTGCAGAGATTAGGAAGAGTATTTTGGAAGAAGGACATCGTAGTGGATTGAGTATTCATCCCGGTGCTACTAAGATGTATCATGATTTGAGGAAGTTGCTTTTGTGACCTGGAATGAAAAAGAAAATTGCTGAGTTTGTTTATGCTTGTCTGATTTGTCAGAAGTCAAAAATTGAACATCAAAAACCGTCGGGGGTTGATGGAACCTTTGTTTGTTCTGGATTAGAAATGGGATGACATTTCTATGGATTTTGTGTTTGGTCTACCTAGGACAATGAAGAATTGTGATTCTATTTGGGAGATTGTTGATCGGTTGACGAAGTCTGATCATTTTATTCTGATAAGAATGGAATATCCTATGGAGAGGTTGGCAGAGTTGTATGTTGAGAAGATCGTGAGTTTGCACGATATTCCTTCTAGCATTGTGTCGGATAGAGATCCGAGGTTTACGTCAAAATTCTGGACATGATTGCAAGAAGCTTTGGGTACTAAGTTGCGGTTGAGTTCTGCTTATCATCCGCAGACTGATGGTTAGACGGAGAGAACGATTCAGTCGTTAGAAGATTTGTTGCGATGTGTGTTGGAAAAAAGTGGAGCTTGGGATAGTTACTTACCATTGATTGAGTTTACCTACAACAATATCTTTCATTCGAGTATTAGTATGGCTCCGTTTGAGGCATTCTATGGTAGGAGGTGTCGGACGCCGTTGTGTTGGTATGAATCTGGAGAAAGTGTTGTGATTGGATCAGAGATTGTCCAACACACTTCGGAAAAGATCAAGATGATTCAGGAGAAGATGAGAGCTTCTCAGAGTCGTCAGAAGAGTTATCATGATAAGAGTATGAAGGATCTCGAGTTTAGCAAAGGAGATCATATGTTTATGCGAGTTACTCCGATGACTGGTATTGGTCGAGCTGTGAAGTCAAAGAAGTTAACTCCGCGCTTTATTGGTCTGTTTCAGATTACGAAGAAAGTTTGAAAAGTTGCTTACCGGATTGCTTTACCACCGTCGCTTGCGAATTTGCATGATGTTTTCCACGTGTCTTAGTTGAGGAAGTACATTGTTGATCCGTCTCGTGAGATTCAGGTAGATGATATACAAGTGTCGCACCCTAAAATTTACCCTCCTAACTTCAATTTATCTGATTCAGGTTTCACATTCACCTGCATACGCATCTGCATCATTCGTCGTATTTAAGTTGACCAAAAGTCAATTTAAATCGACATTTGCATCGTTTTGTAATTGTAAAATATCAGTTATTTTACTTCATTTATTTTTACCTCTCTACCTATTTATTGCATCGTTTTAAATTATTTATATGTCGATGATGTCGATATTTCGGTTTTATAAACAGACTGTTAAAAGCAATTCGATACTGTGCGAAAATTAGCGGGGAAAATATTTCAAGTTTTCATCTTTTACTCACTGCTTTATGAATCTACGTGTCACGTAGATTATAAAAATGTGTCCTCTCTAATTTTTCGATACATTTTTGAGTCTCATTTTTAACCGTAAGTGTTTTAAAGCCGGGTATTCTTTGTTATCATTTTATTTCGATTTTAAATATTTTGGTAATTTTTCTTTAATCTTTGAGACCTGTAGTTTATTTTAACGTGTTCATTTAATATCTTTGGATAATTTATTGTTCAAACTTTTACTATTTTTGACAATTTTAGATGTCCATTTTTTATCTCTAAAAAATCAAACAAAAATACTTTTGGGGTCATAATATTTTACCCAACCCATTTTTGTGGCCCATTTTGTGAAAAGGGACATTTTGGCATTTTGAAAAATTAGAAAACCCTATTTTTTTCTTTATATATTGTGTTGTGTTATAATTGAAGGAGGCTACAGCTGCGCAAAATAAACTTTAGTTCCTCTTCTTCCTCTCTCACACCGTCTCATTCTCTTCATCTTTCTCCAATCAGAACCATTCAATACCTACCTACCTCTTCACTCATGTAACACCACACCCATTCCACAACCTTCACACCTTCTGTCTCTCCCTTTTTCACTCTCCTGCTATATGTTTTCCTTCACCACACCAACAAATCACCACTCACCAATTTCTACCAAACATTAAAAACAATACAAGTTACCAAATTTTTTTAATAATTTAGCTTATCATGATAGTTTAGTTTATTAGGTTGTTTGATTTAGAATAATTTAACTTATTATTTTTTTTAGCTTTTATATTTACTTGTTCAGTTTAGTCTTTAGTTTTATTTATTTATTTATAACTATTTTAACTACCAATAGTTTAGCTTTAGTTAATTAACTTAATTGTTAGTATTTTTTTTTTATCTAAGTTATTTATTTTATATTTCATTTCTATCATTTATTTCTAATTAGAATTAGGATTTATGTTTGGATCTCATTTGGGCCTTCAATTAAATTCCTACTACCATTTTACTAACTACACCTTGTTTACCCTTTCAAACCTCCTAATATTGCTTAGTTTATTTACCTATAATTTTTTATTCTTTTAGCTAAACAATTTTAAATATTTAATTAGAATAATTTTGTTAGTTGTTTTTTTTAGTTTCATCCAATTAAATTAATTAATTATTTTTCTGACTAAAAATTAATTTTTTTTTTATATAATTAGTCTGTAATTAACTTAGAATTAGTTTTTCATATTAAAATCAAATAAAAAAAATACAAAAAATATGTTTTTTTAATACTTAGGATATTAATATATTTTGATATTTGGATACATATTTTCTAATCATTATTTTTTTTAAATCTTTTTATCTTAAATTCTAGAAACGATGTATAGGTCGCATGATTATTTTGTAATAGCGTAGTTACTTTCTCGCACTTTTTCCTTATTAAGTTCATCCCCATTTGTAAATTGTATCCCAATTCCCCACATGATGTAATAGTCAGTAAATTATTTTATTGCTTTACTTTAATTAATTATTTATCACATGTGCACAAACCATTTTCAAAAAGAACCAATACTCGATTGCGAGCCATTTTTTAACCTTGAGTCGACAAAGCTTAGAAGCGTCGCAACGGCCACACATTTGTGCACACACCACGCTTGCTCCTGGGCTTACAATGAGACTTTAATTTATTAGTTAAATATTATTTAATTATCTAATTGGGTTATTTAAAATTGATTAGTCCATCTAATTAATTTTATTAATCTAATTACTTGATTAAATTTCGTTTAGTTAATCGATTAAATTTATTTCGCGCATGCACCTACACAATGTCAATTGCCTTATCATTTGCGCTAGCCACCATGTATGGGCTTTTAATTTATTTACTTGCTTTATTTCATGCTTGTACATATTATCCATTTCATCTCCATTATCGCACCTTTGTCCATATACCAATTTTTTTCCATCCAAAGGGCCTCATGGTAGGGAGTAGACACTTGTCTATTCTCTCGAGATTAATCAAGCTTTCTTAGTTAATCATCGCCCAAATCACTTCTCTTCTCATCTTTAAGACCTTTCATAATAAATTTCCAAACCTCGATCCAACGTCGAAATCGTTGGTGGCTAGGCCAATTGTTTAAACACTTATAAAAAATGAACTTCGAGTCTTTAAATCGTTGGATGCTAGTCCAATTGTTTAAACACTTGTAAAAAAATGAACTCACAGTCTTTAAATCGTTGGATGCTAGTCCAATTGTTTAAAGGCTCTTAAATAACGTGAACTTTGTTTCACTTCACTTTTTTTCTTAAGAAAACTTTTGGGATGATAGATGACTCGTTGAGCATTGAGCTCCTCTTATTTCTAGTATTTGAATCGTAGGATGCTAGTCCTATTGTTCGGTAGTTTTCACCCACTTAAAATCAATTCAACTCACTCAAAATCCTTTTTTTCGTTCATATGCGATCATCAAACTCTTTTCCGACAAAGAGTGTGCAATAGCCATTTCAAACAGGAACAAGGACTTAAGCTTTTCAAACAAACTAAACAAGTCCAAGTTCAAGCATTTGAAATGTCTAATGCACGGTTTTTCTTATAAAATAAACACAACCAACTTAAAACCTTTTTGAGAAGAACTACGGAGTTTTGACTTTCCCATTGCACAAGAGAATACGTAGGCACACGGTTTCAAAACCGTGCCAAACTCAAAATAATAATAAACAAACCCCTTTTCTCCATTTTTATTCATAACTTAGTAATAAACACACACAAACACATAGAACTAAATGGGTCCCATCGAGTACGATGGATGTAAGAGGTGCTAATACCTTCCTCTTACATAATCGACTCCCGATTCCATGTTTTTGGTCGTAGACCGCCTTATCCGCATTTGTGGGGTTTTATCTATATTTTCCCGTTCCTTTTGGAACAAATAAAATTAGGTGGCGATTTCACTAGTTTTCGAAAATTAAATGATTTTTGAAAATCGAGTCATCACAACAGGTACGAGATAATTTGACTATTGAAGTGTTGCCTGCGAGAATCGAGGATCAGAGATTGAAGTAGATGCGAGGTAAAGAAATAGCACTGGTGAAAGTAGCTTGGGGAGGACCAGCAGGTGGAAATGTCACTTGGGAGCTGGAGAGCCAGATGAAAGACTCGTATCCCGAACTGTTCGTCTAAGGTATGTTTTCGAGGACGAAAACTCTTTTTAGTAGGGGAGAGTTGTGACACCCCAAATAATTCAATTATTAAATAATTAGAATTTTGATTATTAATTTAATTAAAAGTTTAATTATTAGTATTTTTGAATTATTGGATTTAATTAATTAATTAAATAAATGGAAGTGTTGGAGGTGTAAGGTGTAATGGGGGGTGTAAAGAGTAAAACACTCTACACAATTCTAATTATGATTTTATTATTATTATTGGAATAATAAAAGGGACAAAATTAAATGAAGGAAGGAAAAAGAGAATACTGAGAAGTTTCACTCTACGTACATTGGAGAAGAGAAGAGAAAGAGGGAAAAAGCCAAAGCGTCGGAATTCTAAGAATCATCGTAAGGTAATGGGTGATTTCATTCGGTTATTATGCCTTATGAGTTTTAGAATTAAATTGAATGATTGGTATGTTAGGAAACTTGAAATTAGATAATTTAGGTTTTGTTGAATTATCCCAAAATGCGTTGAATTGTATGAATTGGAACCACTAGTAATGATATGGAATTATTAGGGATGATGGAATTATACTTTGTGTGTTGTATTGGGTGTTGGTTGGTTGATTTCTGGTGCAATTGTTGCTATAACTCGTATTGGACTGGAAGGGAATGAATTGGAATACATGCATACTGTCAAAATGCAGATTTTTGGTTCTGCAGGTCGCAGAAACCGGTTCCCATGTGGGAGGAACCGGGTTCCTGGTACAAAAACCAGAGGGAAGTAATTCTAGGTTGTTGAGAATCGGTTACTCCTGGGGAGAAACCGGGTTTCCAGTTAAATTTTTTCAAAGAAATCACATTTTTCTGAGGGAACCGGTTCCCAGCCTGGAGGAACCGGGTTCCCCATACAAAATTCCAGAGGCGTGTCATTTCAGACTTGTGGGAACCGGGTTCTCCCTGGGAGGAACCGATCACCACTGTGTTAATTTTAAAAATGTTCCAAACTTTAAAAACTCGTATTTTATGAACCGTAACTACGATTCAAGTGCCGTTTTGGGCAGCGTTCTCTAAATTAAACGTACTATCTTATAAAATTTAGAAATTTCTATTTCATGAATTTTATTTTAAAAACTTCCGCTTTTCCGATTTTGTGAACCAAATGTAATTTTAGAAATGTGACGAGCAGGTTAGAATTGTTCCTGACTGATTGGATTAAGGACTATATACTTATGTGCTGTGTTTGTTGTTTATGCACGATTATGCTGTGAACATGTGTTGTTTGATGGTGTTGATTATGTATGGAATGATGTTGTGATCATATTCCGTTATTTGAATGTTGCATGCTTTTGTTTTGCACGCATATGCATTCTGGTGGTGGTTAATTCCTATTGTGTGGAATTGGACCTGCAGAGCCAATACTGTACCCAGTGGTTTAGTTGTGGTGAGGCTAGATTCGTGTCCCGGTGGTGTATGGGCGAATCACTGATTAACGCTGTTTCTAGGATGTAAACGAAACAAGGTGTGAATTGAGTTCACGTTTGGTACCACATGCATAGAGTCTGCATTGCATATGGAATTATAACCTGTTAGGATGGTTTCTAGTGTTATAATTTCATTGTTGTTATTATGTGCATAATAAACTGTGTGATTTGCAATTCTGCACTAAAAATCTTATTATGCTAATGAGGGTGAAATAATATATTGAATTGTTCTATTGTTTTTAGAAACGTATAATGCATTTTATATTGCAATGAGATCTCACCCTTACTTTGATGATTTCAGATTAAGGTTAGCAGCTCAGGAGTTGAAAGGATATGGTTAGTCTTATGCAGATTATGATGCATGCGAGTGTATGACAATATTACTATGATAAATGCACATGTTATGACTTTTATATAGATGTATGAATATAGACGTAGATGTATTTCAAAATATATCCATCTTGAAGAAGATGAAAACGTCCTGCTGGAGATTTATGATGTTTGCTAGGGGATAGGGTTGTTGCGAACCCTAACTTGGAGAGAAAAAGAGATGCTTCTGATTCCTCTGATGGACTATCTGACCAAATCTCGAGTCTGGGTATTAATGTTGTTGGAAGAATAGTGGCGATCAAGAGATACTCGGCTGGGGATCTTGTGCATAGATTCTGCTGGGGAGTAATGTGATATGAAATAACCGGTTACTGCTCGGAGACCGCCCTTTCGGGTTTTTAGTCTACCGGGATACCCTTTTTTGCCCAAGACGCCTTTATAGGTTTTCGACTTGCCGGGTGTACATATCTTTTGTATATATCCTTAACTTTTGCCCGAACCTTTTGGTTCGCTAGGATGCCCTTATTTTTGCCAAGGCTAGTCGACCTAGCGGGTCTCGTTCATGCATAGTATTTTTTGACTATGTCTGTGTTCATAGGGTGTGGAAAGTATTCAACATCCATGGTGCTAAGTATCATAGCTTCGCCAGAAAATATTGTTTTGACTACAAATGGTCCCTCATAGGTGGGAGTCTATTTTCCCCTAGGGTCACCTTGTGGGAGGATGATGCACTTGACTACTAGATCACCGACTTGGTAGAATCTGTGCTTGACTTTCTTGTTGAATGCTCTGATCATTCTCTTTTGGTAGATCTGTCCATAGCAGATGGATGCGAGCCGTTTTTCGTCGATCAAGTTGATCTGGTCTAGGCGAGTCTAGATCCATTCATCTTTACCTAGTTTGGCGTCCTGGAGGACTCTGGTTGAGGGTATCTGAACCTCGATGGGTATGACTGCTTCCATGCCGTATACAAGAGAGAAGGGGGTTTCCCCTGTAGGTGTTCGTACTGTAGTGCGGTAACCGTGGAGAGCAAATGGCAACATCTCGTGCCAATCCTTGTAAGTCAATGTAATCTTCTGTATGATCTTCTTTAGATTCTTGTTGGCGGCTTCCACTGCGCCGTTCATTTTAGGCCGATATGGAGAAGAGTTGTGATGCTTAATTTTGAACTGCGTGCAGAGTTCGGTGATCATTTTGTTGTTGAGGTTGGTATCGTTGTCTGTGATGATCCTTTCGAGGATGCCGTATCGACAGATAAGATTATGCTTGATGAATCGAGCCACAACATTCATTGTAATGGATGCGAACGAGGCTGCTTCTACCCATTTAGTAAAGTAATCAATTGCCACAAGGATGAAACGGTGTCCATTGGAAGCGGTCGGTTTGATTTCTCCAATCATGTCGATGCCCCACATTGCAAAAGGCCAAGGTGCGGTCAAAACATTTAACATAACTGGAGGTACGTGTACTCTGTCCGCACATATCTGGCATTTGTGACAAGACCGAGCATAGCGCTGACAATCAGCTTCCATGGTGGACAAATAGTAACCTGCTCTTAGAATCTTCTTAGCCATCGTATGTCCACTGGAGTGGGTAACGAATACGCCCTCATGTAATTCTTCCATGACCCGTTCTGCTGTTTTCTGGTCTACACAGCGGAGTAAGCACAAGTCATGATTGCGCTTGTATAAGATGTCGTTGCTGAGAAAGAATTTGGATGCGAATCTTCTCAAGAATTTTATGTCATTGACAGATGCCCCTACGGGATATTCCTGAGTCTCAAGATACCACTTCACTTCGTAGAACCAAGGTTTCTCTTATGTATCAAGTTCACAACAGTATGCTGGTTCGTCAAAATTTTCGATGATGATTTGGGGAGCTTCGTTGTCCCATCTGACTTTGAACATAGATGACATAATAGCTATTGCGTCTGCCAACTGATTCTCTTCTTGTGGAATATGATCGAAAGTAATTTCTTCGAAGTAAGGGATTAGATTTAGAACATGCTCTCGATATGGGATGAGATTCAGATGCTTTGTATCCCAATCGCCTTTAATCTGACTGATCACTAAAGCTGAGTCTCCTTACACTTGCAAGAATTTGATTCATAAGTCAATAGAAGCTTTGATACCCATGATGCACGCTTCGTATTTGGCCATGTTATTGGTGCAACTGAAACATAATCTGGCAGTGAAAGGCGTGTGTCCGCCGATAGGAGACGTAATGATGGCGCAAATATCGTTGCCAAGCGCATTTGAGGCCCCATAAAAGACCATGGTCCATCGGGACCCCAGTTCAGGTCCTTCCTTTGGTCCTGGTTCTTCGCAATTAGTAACTAGCAAAACATCTTCGTCTGGAAACTCGAACTGCATATACTGGTAGTCATCTATGGCTTGATGAGCCAAATGATCGGCTACTACACTTCTTTGATTTCTTTCTGAGTAGTATACTGGATGTCATATTCGGTCAAGGTCATTTGCCATCTTGTTATTCTTCCGGAGAGAGCAGGTTTCTCGAATATGTATTTTATCGGATCCATCTTGGAGATCAAAAAGGTAGTGTGAGTCAACATATATTGTCTTAGTCGGTGAGCAGTCCAAGCCAAAGTGCTGCAAGTTCTCTCGAGCTGTGAGTATCTTGTTTCACAGTCGGTAAACTTTTTGCTAAGATAGTATATTGCATACTCTTTTCGACCAGACTCGTCATGTTGCCCTAACACACACCCCGTCGAGTTCCTTAATACTGTTAAGTACATGATAAGAGGTCTTCCTTTGGCGGGCGGCATCAGGATAGAAGGGTTTTTAGATATTCCTTGATTTTGTCAAAAGCTTTTTGGCAATCGTCGTTCCATTCTACTACTTGATCTTTCTTCAGTAACTTGAAGATTGACTCACAAGTAGCAGTCAGATGTGCAATGAATCTGGCAATGTAGTTTAGTCGTCCCAAGAAACCTCTGACTTCTTTCTCAGTGCGGGGAGCTGGCATTTCTTGGATAGCTTTAACCTTGGCGGGGTCAACCTCAATACCTTTACCACTGACAACGAATCCCAAGAGTTTACCGGATCTGACTCCAAAGGTGCACTTGTTGGGATTGAGTCTTAGTCTGTATTTCTTCAGTCTATCAAACAGCTTTCGCAAATGATCAAGATGCTCTTCTTCAGTTTGTGATCGAGCTATCATGTCGTCGACATAGACCTCTATCTCGTGATGAATCATGTCATGAAACAAAGCCACCATGGCACGTTGATATGTGGCGCCAACGTTCTTCAGACCGAACGACATGACCTTGTAGCAGAATGTGCCCCACTGTGTAACGAAAGTAGTCTTTTCCATGTCTTCAGGAGCCATTTTGATCTGGTTGTAACTGGAGAAACCATCCATGAAGGAGAATACCTGATGTTGAGCGGTGTTGTCGACTAGAACATCAATATGAGGAAATGAAAAATCGTCTTTCGGACTTGCTCTGTTCAGATCTCTGTAATCCACACACATCCGTACTTTGCCATCTTTCTTAGGTATGGGCACCATGTTCGCAACCCATTGTGGATAAGAAGTAACGACTAGGAAACCGACATTGAACTGTTTCATAATTTCGGCTTTGATTTTCTCAGACATCTCAAGACGCATACGACAGACCTTTTGCTTTATAGGGAGAAATCCTTCCTTCGTTGGTAGCTGGTGCACCACAATGTCGATATCCAAACCTGGCATGCCTTCGTATGACCAAGCAAAAATCTTGATATAGTCTCGCAGCATCTGGACCAATCTTTCATTGATACTATTCTCAAGACCTGCTCCTATCTTGGTTTCTTTTCTGTCTTCGTCAGTACCTAGATTCACAACCTCGACTGGCTCTTTGTGTGGCTGTATAACCTGTTCTTCTTGCTGTAGCACTCTGACAAGTTCTCTTGGCACTTCACAATCTTCCTCACCTTCGTCTTCGGGTTGGTAGATCGGATTATCGAAGTCATATTTAGCAATAGCAAAGCTGTTATCAACGAGGGTGTGTGTAAGAACACATAGCTTTTTGAAGGGGTAGTAAAGTGAAAGAAAGGAAAGAAAACAGTATTTAAATGCAAAAGTCCAATGATTTTATTGAATGAAAATATGCAAATGACAAATAATAACCCTCGCAAACGAGCCGTGATGCCCTGGCCAAGGCACTAGGCTTTTAAGTTTATTGTCTGAACATAAATAAAGAATGAAAAGCATAACAGAAAATAAAAAGCAATTACTCCTGTCTAAAGGAGATTGGTATGACGTCTTCGGTCTTCCAGTTGCTGAGTCCGTTGTTTGGAGTTGGGAAGATCCAGTCGCTGATGTTGAAGTCGCTGTCGTCATCTTCTATAGCATGGACTCCATTCTTGCTGATGTGGAAACGAAGTTTGCCGACACGTTCGCGACGTATCATCTTCTAACCTTTGGTGGTGAAGCCTAGACCAGTCTTGTTAGATTTGAAAGGAAGATCAGGGAGATGACCCCAAACGGTACGACCTCCTTCTTCAACTGCAACTTGGGCGTCCTTCAGTGAGGCCATTCTTGGTGGAATCTTAGTAACTTCAGGCGTGACATGAGAGTCAACAGGCATGACTCGTGGAACTGCTTCAAAAGCTTGACAGGGAGTTTCGACGAATTCACCTTCCATTTCGAGGTGGAACGATTGCAGATGGCTTACCATGTATTCTTCCTTACTGCATACCGTAACAATCTTCCCCTTCACTGGGTACTTCAGCTTCTAATGTAAGGTAGAGGTAACAGCGCATGCTCCATGTATCCAATGGCGTCCAAGTAGGCAAGAGTAAGTTGGACGAATGTCCATGACAAAGAAAGTGGAGTCAAAAGTCTAGGAACCGACTTTAACTGGCAAGATGAGCTCTCCAAGTACTTTTCGTTTAGAACCATCAAAAGCTCTTACAATTATGTCGCTGGGCTTCAAGACCACTCCTTTTACATCAAGTCGGTCGAAAGCACTCTTTGGTAGGATATTTATAGCAGAACCAATATCCACCAATACATGAGACAATGTAGTGCCCTTACATTCAATGGAGACATGCAAGGCTTTGTTGTGTTTCTTTTCGGAAGGAGTCAAGTCAGCATTAGAGAAACTCAAACCGTTGTTGACAGTCAGGCTAGCAATACAACCCTCGAATTGATCAGCAGTAGTGTCTTGCGGTATGTGAGCATTCTTCAGGAACTTTACTAAGGCTTTAGCATGAGCCTCGGAGCACAATAACAGAACTAACATGGATATCTTGGACGGAGTTTGTCCCAACTGTTCCACAACATTGTAGTTGCTCTTATTAGTGATCTTTAGAATTTCCTCCATTTCTTTCTTGGAGGTACCCTCAGCAACTTCCTTTGGCACTTCTGTATGAGTAGGATGAGTTACTGGTTCTTTCTCTCTAGCTCTGGGAATTGGTTCGATAGCTGGAATTCGAGCTGGAGTCGTAGTGTCTTTTGGTGGAGAGATTTCTGGAGAAAATACTCTTCTGGTTCTGGTTACCTTGCTTGATTCGGTGATGTTGTCTATGTTAGGATTGGCAGGTTCAACTGCAATGTCTTCAATGGTTAACGAGTCTTGCTTGACGCAATGATAGTAAACATCGGCTCTATAATTCCACGGTATAGCTTTGTCATAGAAATATGGAATTGGTTTGGGAGAAGTAATGATGAGAGGTGCCACTCTAAGCGCAGGATCGGCAGAGGAGATCCTTATTGTGTTTACATCAACATAGTCTTATGGGAAATCGTCTACCCATCCGGTTGCCTTGACATCTTCAATAGGAATCTTGTAGCTTTCAAGAGTGGCATACTTCACCATAAAATCAAACTTTCCACTTGGCTTCTCCAAGGTATCCCAAACTTCTGGTTCGGCTTTGCTTACGTCTTCAATCTTCAAATTCTTAGAAATGTCTTCACACAGATTCTCCACAGATGGAGGCTTCAGATATAGAACTTCTCGGTTGTCCATCATGCGTTGAATACGCCTTTTCAACCAAGCACATCCGTCAGATTTAGATGCACACCAACGACAATCATCTGGGCATCCCAGAAATACACCGGCTTGCAACAAATCTTTCTTAACACTCATCAGAGGAATAGTCAGCTTGTTCACATCATAAACATAGGAGTCTTCGTCAATAGCATTGGAACTTTTACCATGGTCAGGCATTGGTGCGTTGATCACATTCGGAGTTTCAAAAGGAGGGTCAAATTCAATTTCCCTGGCATCAATCATGTCTTGAATCTTGTTCTTCAGAGCCCAACAGTTGTTGGTGTTGTGCCTTGGGCTGTTGGAGTGGTATGCACACCTTGCATTAGGATTGTATTTTGAAGAGGAAGTGTTGACGTGTTGAGGAGGATCCCTCAAAGTAATCAGCTCTGATTTCAACATGTGTTGCAATGCTTGCGACAATGGCATGTTGATCTTCATAAACTGTCTTCGTGGCGCGTTCTGGTTACGCGCGTTGTCTCGTTGAGGTTGCACTGGTGTAGGATTGGAGATCATAACTGCCCCCACAGATTGAGTACGATCGGTTATGACACGACTGTTCTGACCATACACAACATTGGCTTCTTTCTTACCACCAAAAGATCTCTTCGCAGCATTTGGAGATGACTCAACCTGAATCTTCCCGCTCTTGATTCCAGCTTCAATACGTTCTCCTGTCAGTATCAGCTCGGTGAATCTGGATGAAGAGTTTCCAATCAGATGATTGAAAAATGGGCCTGTCAATGTTCCCATGAACATATTAACCAACTCCCTATTGGACAAGGGTGGTTGAACTCTGCCTGCTAGATCTCTCCACTTTTGAGCATATTCTTTGAACTTCTCGTCACGACCCATAGACATGCTTTGTAGCTGCATGCGGGTGGGTGCCAATTCAGCATTATACTAGTACTTCTTGTAGAAAGCATCTGCTAAGTCATTCCAGGTATGAATGTGGGTACTCTCTAGCTGATAATACCACTCTAACTGAGTTCCGGATAAACTCTCTTGGAAGAAATGGATCCATAGCTTCCTGTCTTCAGTGTGAGGATGGATCTTCTGAACATAGGACTTCAAGTGCAACTTCGGGCAAGAGATGCCGTCATACTTGGCAAAGGTAGGAACTTTGAACTTGCGGGGAATTACCATACTAGGGACAAGACTTAGATCATCAAAATTCAGCCCGGATATTTTTAGATTTTCCACAGCATTCAGGCGGTCTTCAAGTTGCTTATATTTGTCATCATCAGGAGGGTACTGCTCACTCACATAGTCTTCATCTTCGTTTTTCAGACCCATGACGACTTCCTTCACTGTTCTTGACACTTCCCTCAGTTTCACCGCTTTTGTCTGAGATTTCAAACTGGCTGACCACCCTAGCTGCACCCTTGTGATTTCTTCCCATGTTGAGGATACCGATGGTCTTCTTCTTTCTAGTGATGAGCTTCTTCAAGTCTTTCTAGCCTTGGGCCATGTTGGTGAACATCTCTTGGAATTGAGCATTCTGAGCCTGGAGATCTTTGACAGTCTGTTCAAGAGCCATTTCTGCTGAAATAAATAGCGAGAGAATAAGAAAAACAAGTCTTCGATGTACCTGTTATGAGATGTTATGCCATGATATGCGATGTTTATGCAATGCAATGTTTTCTAGGACCTTAGGAATTTAAACTTGTTAAACAAGCATGAACAAACTTTTTATTAGTTCCTTTTTTTTTCTTTTTAAGTATAAAAGATAGTTTGGAAAAATAAAAGAACAAATTCCTAGAGTTTTAAGTCTCCCATGGGCGCTTCCTCTTTGTGTTGAAGTAGGTATTGATGTTTCGCTCCTCGTGAAGTAGCTTTGTGTTGCACCCCAAAATTTACCCTCTTGATTTAGGCTATGTTTCATCATGAACATCATATTGCATTGCATTCATATCTCTTAATAGGATCCAAGCTCTTTGGGTTTCAAAGATCTCTACAAGTTAAGGAGGTTGATTGGGTTATCATAACCTTCTGAAGGAATCCCAAGTTTCCATATCTGTGGATCTTTCAAGTCACAAGGTGTATTATACCTCAAGACATTCCATTTGTCTCATTGATCCCACAAGATTTGAAGTTTTGAAGAGATTTGGTGGGAAATTCATTTGTGGCATTCATCTGATGAAATTAGGGTTTTGGTCCTCTGTGGAGTATGAAGCTTGGATGAGTCAATTTCTTGAAGTATTACCTTCTTATCATCATTTGAGTTATCATGATTCAAAGGATTTCTCAACACATTCAGAAGATTTGAGGTTTTGAAGCTTGATTGGTTGCCTCCTAACACATGGAGCAAAATTAGGGTTTTGGGTAAAATCAGGATTTCTTCAGATTTTTCACTCAAACTTGATTTCACTTGTTTCTATATGTTGTTGGACATCTATGAGTGAAATATTGAGGCTCAATTTTGAGCAGAAGCAAGTCAATTGATCACAAGGGGCAAAATGGTCATTTTGGTCAAAATCAGTCAAAGTCAGAAGTTGACCAAGTGGACCTTTGGTCAACCATCAATTCAACGATCATATTTTCATTTTTCATGACCAAATTCACTATTGAATCAATAAAGTTGAAGAAATTGGAGTTAACTTGTTCTTGAAGTTATTTGAAGTTTGAATGTTTTTCTAAGTGTTCACCCTATGGAACTTTGACACATCATAACTTTCTCAATTTTTATCCAATGGTTGCATACCATACATATCTGGAAAGCTTGGAAAAAATCCTACAAGATTGCCAATGTGTAACATTTCTAAAAAATGCACCATTTGAGAGATATTTGACTTAGAAGTTTCATGCACAAGTTTTGACCAAGGCTGGGCAAGCTTGCATTTTTCTGGGCATTTCTTTGAGGAATTTTCACAAACAGGTGGTGGGCATAATGTTGAAGCTTATATCTTTTGATTTAATTGGGATTTTTGAAAACCACTTCGTGCATTTTGAAGTATGCCATGAGAGCTTTAAATGGAACTTTGAATCACATCATTTGGTTCAAAATTGAGCAAGTTACAAGGCTCACAAGTTAAGGTTATGAAGCTGTTTACGATGCATGCCATGCAGGCCCATGCGTGCCCAGAATTTTCAGCGAATGGCTTGTTTTTTCTAAACTTGTCTTGGTGATATCTCATTCAATATTCCATCATTTTGCATGAACCAAAGCCCATAGTGAACCTCATTGAGAGATCTTTTGATAGAATCCAAAAGGCCAAGAAATGCACGAGTCAATTGTGAGAAATTTGGGTCACAAGTAAGGTCATTGGGCTATAATTTGCAATGCATTTTTTTATAAAACTCAATTTCCATCCATTTCTTTCACCCCAAGTCATTTCTATTGTTCATTAGAAGTGTACTAAAGCCGACAATGCCAGCCAATTCAGTTAAATGTGTACTTGTACTTGGTTGCACACCAAAATCTAAAACTTGCTCATTTTGGCCAAAACGCCAACACTCATTATTTAAAAGGAATCAAGGACTGAGATTAAAAGGATCAAAATATGAGAATAAAAGGCACCAAAAGCAAGTGAAACCACGAGGGAAGCACAAGCCATTTCCATGCTTGCAAGTGACACCTCCATAAGAGCAAATTTTCGGATTGGACTTAAGAGGCTATTTCAAGGCCCACTTATTTTTATAAACTCTTCAACATACTATACATAAGCCAGAGCAAGCCTCATTTCACTCTCTCCATGCTCACAAACCCTAAATTTCAGATCTTAACACAAAACTCCATAACTGCATTTTTCTTCAAATATCAAGTTTCAACTGTGCATTTGGAGATTTTCTTATTTATTCTTCATCCTAAAGACACAAGGAAGAGAAATCAAGCATTGGAACTCAGCTGGAGTGAAGGAGACAATAGATTACCATTTGCTTTTGAGGTAAGAAACTTGAACTTTGATTCTTGAAATTTAGCCGTTCATTTGTGTGTTTGAGCTTATATTCATGTTCATTGATGTTGTTTGAATGATTATGGAGCTTTACAACTTCCAATTTAATGAAATATGCATGATTGAAGTTTCTGAAAATTTCAATATGGATGATTTTTGCACTTTTCGTGGTGTGATTTCTTGATGTATAGTTACTTATTTTGAGATTTACGACTTGCATGATGTTCCTTGCCATGAGATCTTTAAAATGAGCTTTGAACCACGAATTTTGGTTGAGAATTAAAAAAGATATGAGGTCTGGAAGTTGGGGGTCTGAACTGCACGAAATTAGTGTTAGGGGGTTGCTGGAGGTTAGGGATGAAGTGAGGTGTCACTTCCTGAATTGTCCATCTGAATTTTCATGCATTTTTTATTTATTTCTTTCATCTGATTTTATTTTATGCTCAAACTATTTTCAAAAATTATGAAAAAAATATCATAGGTCCTTTTCAGTATCTAATATTTTCTGGAATATTTCTGGAATTTTTAAAAATGTTTTGATTGGTCAAATAAATTCGGAGATTAACTAATTTTGATTTGATTAACTTTTATCTAATTTTCTTGTAAATTCTTGAAAAAATACTTTTCCATGATAAACAATTTCACAAAATTTATTCTGAGATCTTTGATTGGTTTATGATGATACCATGACTTTTAGTTGAGTATGTTTTAAATTTTTCATAATTAAATAAATTCATGCATTATATTGCATTACATGCATATTTATCATTATTAAAAATATTTTTCTTCATACAAAAAATACATAAAAAATATTTTGGTCCATTTAAATCATGCACCATGCATTTCTGAATTTTATTTTATCATTCTTGCATTTTTTCCATTTTAAAAAAAATTTCATGCATTATATTGCATTTCATGCATATTTAAATTGTTAAAAATACTTTCATGCATGTAAAAAATGCATAAAAAATATTCTAGCTCATTTAAATCATACTTCATGCATCTATTATTTTTATTCTATAATTTTGTCATTTTTACATGATTAGATCAATTTTTGCATTAAATACATGATTTGCATTATCCATTATCCATTTTATTTGCTTTTACCATTTTTCCTTGAAAATAAAAAATGCCAAAAATATTTTTGACCATTTTTAGTGTGTTAGGTCACTGTTTCTGATTTTTATAGATTTTTTACTTCTGACTTTTATATTTTATACAAATTTTTCTTATTTATTGGTCATATAAGCATGAAAGGTAAATTAGTGTTGACTTTTTGATTTTGTTTTGACCTTTCCATGGATTTTTAACTTGGGCAAGGATATGTCCCTGACTTGTAAGGGATTTGAGCTCCTTATTTCATTTTTTCTTGGATTTTATCTTTCATTTTTCTATTTTTGTGGAATTTCTAAAGTGAACATACCTTTGCCTAGTGTAATTGAGTCTACCTTCAATTGTGAAGCTTGTGGACATAATTTAAGGCCAAGCTTTGGATATGTGATGATCATTTGAGTGCTCTAGAGATTTTTAACATGTTTTTATTCATTGGAAATCCTATGTTAATCATTAGGTTTCTACCTTGAGCACAAAGTTTTATATGGTTCCCTAAACCCTATTTTGTTGATGTATTGGTTCTTAGACCCTTTTCTTGTATAATTTATGTTTCTAATTGATGTTTAAGGGTATGATAACCTCAAGGATAGTCTTCTAAGACTTGAGAGACATTTGACCTCAAAGGATCACCTTGTTCCCTTTAGTTAGAAGTTTGATCTTTGTTTCATTTGTTGCATTCTTGTGCATGGATTGTAAGGTGAGGAATGCATTCATGCAATTCTTTGGGAATTTACTTCTCATTTCCTCATTTTATCCTTATATCATATTTAGGGCCTTGACTCCAGTTTGATTGATTCATTTAAGCCCCTAATTTGCTCAAGCTCATGCAACTTTGGTTGAGTAGAAGGTTACCAACTTATGCTTTTGGTTGTACCACTTGTGTTGTATGCATCATACATGGTTCTAGCAATCCAATTCCAATTGGATCTTTGAGTTTTACTTCCGACATTGTACATTATGTAGTCAATAACTCAATTCTCTTTGATTCATTGACTTGAACTCAATTGTAATATCATCATGATGACATAGAAGAGCTATATTTTCTTTTTCTTCTTCTATTGTTTGGTTGAAACATACCTTGAGGGATTATAGGTTCATGACTTGGGGCATGTCACTTCAATTTACATTAATCTAAGCTCATGACAAACATCTTGTGATGGTTCTATCATAACCCTATGACATGCAAGACATCTTTCCCTTCCTACAAATCATAATCAATGTTGTTTGATCTAAGATAGGTGGTATCTTGCTTTGGATGATTTTGCTCATCAAATAGGTGACTTGTTTGTGTATGGAAGCTTCATCTTCTACATTTGGTTGCTCATGAATCATATCTTGAGTTAAAATTATGACACAAGTCACACATGGTTTTAATTCTCTAACTAAAACCACTTTTTTTCTAAGTCTTTTTTAAGAATAATGTTTAACTAGTTTAGATGTTTCATCCAATGAACTTGTGTGTGTGAGTTTTCCACTTAGTTTGAATTGCTTTTGTTTGTAGTTTACTTAGGTCTTAAGCTACTGAACTTATGTGTTATATTCCTTTCTCATCATTCCCTTTCCACTACTAACCTTTGCATTATGAGTAATTGTGAAGCATGACATTTTGGTGATTGTTTGTGTTTATGTGAGCATCATGTTTATGTTCTTTCCATACATCTCATTTGTCCACAACACTTGACACAAACATTTTAGGACACATTCATCTAAGCACACTTCACCACACACTTCTAGATGCATGTTTAAACTTTTTCTAGTTGCTTTTATTTGTGTATTGTAAATGATGAATATTTATGTGATGACCATGCATTATTACCATGATAGCTACAGCCATCCATGTCCCCTTATGCTATGAGTTTCATTCTTTTGCATTCATGCATCAACCATGCCCCATTCCATCTTTAATTGCATTCTAGGATAAGTTTTTAACTAGTTCTTGTGTAGATGTTGTATGTGTACAATTTGAAGCATCTCATGACTTGATAATGCATAACTTGAGTATATTTCCATCACATATCATCTCTGATCCCAACACCATTTGACACTTAGCACATGTATGCACAAGCACATACACACATGCATGCACATGTCTACTCGCACTTGCACGAATCGAATGCATTTCTCTTGAGTGTTTTGCTTTTGAAATTCTTTGTATGCATGTTTAATTTTTTTGTTGATAAAATAACATGTTTTCTACTGTAACTTGTGTATCTTAACATTTCTTAACTCATTCCTCTTCATCTTTGCCTTTCCATGGCTTCTTTTAGATTGTAAACACCTTTTAGGTTAAGCATTTCAACTAGTTTTCGCACCAACGTTGTAATTGCATCCTCATGGCATTTATTTTATGATTTGGTTATTAATTCATTTTCATGATGTTGGTACTGTAATCTCTTCATCTCGACACCTTCTTTGCATATCATAAACCTCACACACTTAGATGCACTTGACCACACGCGTTTGTTGCATGTTTGCGCACTTTTGATAGATTTTTGCTCTTGAATCTTTGTGGTTTATTTTGTATGATGTATATGAGCATTGAAATGATTAGATACTGACTTTTATGTATTTTTATTCTTTAATTGTCTATTAACTTCATCTAAGTCCACCGCTTCGAACAATTAGCTCCTTGCATGCTTTTAGGATTAGTTTCGACCTAGTTTGTGAACTAACTTGCTTGTGGGTGTTTATAATGATGTTTGATGTTTGTTAAAGTTTTGTATAACTTTGTAAATGAATGTTGTGTCTACTGAACTCACTTCACATGACACTTTGCATGAGCATAATTCACTCAAATTTCACTACATCTTCTTCTTTCTTCTTCTTCTTTCTTTTTTTAGCACTTGTTAGTGCTTGGTTTGTGTGCTTTTGCCAAAGCACTTTACTTGATTCTACCCCTCTTCTCACTTGGTTTTCCAACCAATATGATTGATTTTATAGGTTCCCCTTAGGTTTCCTCGATTAACTTAGTCATCGAGTTTAGACATTAAGTTAGGCATCCATGTATGACAATTTTAGGTAGATTCTTCCCCTTGTTTATATCCATAACTTAGGAGCAACTTTGCATGATAACATTAGGATTTAGAAGTAGGTTAGTTTTCCTTAGCCGTTTTACCTTTATCCTTTTGCATCCTTAAAACTAAAATCTTGTTTTTGTTAAGTGCATTAAAACATTCTAATAATCTGAAACTTTTTCCAAAGTAAAAGATACAAACCAATTAGTCTAGGATTTTTCGTCGTCCTGTTTGCTGTTGATTCTTCGCCGTCCTGTTGCTGATGTTTCGCCACCTCATCCTCTGATGTTTCTCCATCTCATCCTTTGACGTTTTGTCATCTCGTCTCCCGATGTTTCGTCATCTCGTCTCCCGATGTTTCGTCATCCCGTCTGTAGCTGATGTTCCGTCATCATGGAGGTGTTTCGTCATTGTTTGCTGTCTCGTCTGCTAATCTAAAAAACACAAACAAACCAAAACAAGTGAGCCAAAATATGATGCTCTGACTTTCCCATTGCACGAGGGAATACGTAGGCATCCTGTTGCAGGGCTAGATCGAGCAACCTTTGTAAATATTTCCTTCTTTTCCCCGTGTTTTCTATTTCTTTATTTTTCTTTTCTTTTTGCATGCATTATACCATATACAGATATAGATAGACCTTTACACCCATTAAATAGAAAGTAAAAGCGAATACCATAGAGTACTACGGGTGCGTGGGGTGCTAATCCCTTCCCCTCGCGTAATAGACTTCCTTACCCGATCTCTCGGTCACAAGACCGTGATTTCTTTGTTTCAGGTTTACTCGATGTTTACCTTTCCCTCTTGGCGGGATAAAAAACGTTCGATGGCAACTTCATTGATATATAGTTATATCCTTTGATTTTTTGGCCGGGTGTTTCAGCTGGCGACTTCACTGGGGATCGTCTAGACCTCTTGCTGGTCCGATCAGAAGTTGATCCTAGCTTTTGTTTTCTTTTCTTTTGGGTGTTTATTTGTTTTGTTTGTTGCTTTATAGCTTATTTTCTGTTATTTGTATATTTATACTTGTACATGTTTGCATGCATCAGCATCTGGCTATATTATTCTGTCGGCTGTTGAGCCGTTGTTTTTTTTTTGGAGGGTGGGAGTTACAAGAGGTAAAAGGCCCACTACCCAAGCTAGTGACATATAGGATAGACAGATGTTCATGTCGAATCCCGCATCCCGCATCCCATGATGCGTGTGAGGAGGCATGAAGTACCAAACTCAGACGAGGTTCGATTGCCGGTGCTTTCGCCCTACATCCTTTGTGTAGTAAGCGAAGTTCTCGATAAAGAACCATCGACTCTGTTTATCATTAGGTACCCAGTTGTGTCTAGTATTACCCGTGAGGTTGGGTTGGGACAGGTACAGATGCTGACTTATGTTACTTAGGTTCTTTGGTTATTGGTTCTGTCACCTATGGCTTACTTCACTAGCAAAATAGTGTTCAGAAATGGAGCTTGGGTCCTATTGCATTCATGAAATTTTTTACAAACTGCATCCATTTTTTTAACATACATGTTTTATCATTTCCAAGATTACTAATCTCCGAGTCAGGTTATTAGGTCACTACTAAAAGATGGATACTGAAAAGAAGACTAATTACAGACGTCATCTAGTGTACAAGTTTCCTGCTCTAGCTCTTGAGAGTTTGAGTTTGTTGGCCAAGAGGTCCCCTCCTGAGGTTGTTGTTAATTTTACCAGAGACTATGGAAGGATTTTGTCGTATTTAAAACACCCTCTCAATGAATAACAGGAAGATGGTCTCAAAGCTTTGTTCCAGTTCTACGACCGTGAGTTGAGATGCTTCTTATTTCCAAATTATCTATTGTTGCCTACCTTGGAAGAAATTTCTATTCTTTTAGACATTCTAGTGCTTCATCAAGTGCCTTTTCACATTGCTATGGGGAGACCTACTGATGACCAGATTGTTGATGCCTTGTTCTTAGAGAAGTCGGTGATTTCAGCTAATGCCGCAAAAAAGGGGGCGGTGAAAGGTTTTCATTTGGGATTTCTATTGAGAGAAGCTAATGCTAAAGCTGCGAAGTTTGATTGGAGAGGTTTTAATGCCATCTTGGCTTGTTGTATTTATTGTATGCTCTTGTTCCCAGATGATCCCAAATTAATTGATGAGAATGCTATCTCCTTGTTCATTCAGAAGAATCCTGTTCCCACCCTCCTGGGAGATCTGTATCATTCCATTCAGTCAAAGAGTTACGAAGGAAAGAGTGGTTTGGTCCATTGTTGCGCTCCACTCTTGTACCAATGGTTCCAAAGTTTCCTCCCTCGTGTCAGTGATTTTGTGGATACTCAGCATACTATGCGGTGGGTGCCTCGCTTGATGGCTCTCACATCTCAGGACATCAGTTGGTATAGGCATGTTGTGACTAAGACGGATAGAGAAAGTATCATTGTCCGTTGTGGGGAGTTCCCTAATGTAACTCTCATAGGTATCCGGTGGCGTCAATTATAATCCATTCCTTGCTTTGAGACAATTGGGATATGCTCTGATAGGCCCTCCTAGTGAAGAATGTGTGCGAGAGACTTTGTGCTTTGACATACCAGACATTACCGTATCTTTGGAAAGAGCTGTTCAAGCTTGGAAGAGAATTCACATTGAAGGAGGACGGTTCTTTGGCAAGAAGGATCCTACAACTTATGCATCATTTGTCCAGTGGATTGAAGAAAGAAACAAAGATCGACAGTGGCCTTCTATTACCGGAGTTGCACCTTTCCATCCTCAGGTTGCTATCGTTCCAGATGTTGTGCCCAAGGGAGACTACGAGCGAGTGCGCGCTCAGAACCGCCTTCTGCTAGAAGAAAAAGAGACTCTGAACGTGAGATGTTTGGTTGCTACCCAAGAGAAGAGTCAGTTGGCTCACAAGCTCAAGAAGTTCGAGGGAGAGACATCTAATGCTGCAAAGAAGAGATCTAGGTCTGAAGAGGGGATGATATCATTGAAAGATTACGTGAGGGCTATAGTAGAGATTGAGAAGAAAAGAAAAGATTCCAAGGTTGAGTTGGAGAACAAGCATAAAGCAAAGATCAGAAGCCTAGAAAGAAAGATTCTGAAGGAAACCACTCAGAGAGCAGCTTTTAAAGATCAGCTCAGACAGAAGGATGTTCTGCTATCTTTGGCCATAGAAGAAATTGGGCAGCTCAAGCTTCAGTTGGGAATTCAAGAGTCTGTAGGCTTTCCTATGTCAGATTTTTAGGCTTGTTATTTCATCTTATGTTTCAAAAGAGAATCACCATCAGGCTTGTTGATGGGATTCCATTCCTTTACATTTTATTGTCAGAATCTTTAGCATCTTGGTTTGTATTATGGTTGAAGTACTTTGAGGAACTATCTGTATCTTTTGTTTATGTTATTTTAATGAGATTTGATTCAATTGATATTCGTCACTTTATCTTATGCTATTGCCCAAAAACTTGGCTACGAGTGTTAGAATCCTGGAAATATATAAACATGTCATTGCATGCATTGCATATATATTCATGCATATACATACCTCATGCATATACATACCTCATGCATAATAGGTTTCGGGTTGGTGTTCTTATTCTGACTTTACCTTTATTATCAGAGGAGATTCAAGACGAAAATTCACCGTTACCCTACCCGAAGTAATTTTCTAAGGCAGATGGAGCAGGTACAAGCAGAGCTTGCTGAGTTGAGGATCCAAATGGCTACCCAGATGACTCAGTTCATGGAAGCAATCACGAATTCAAACCGTAGACAGGATGAGTTAACTGCTCTGGTCAACAATCAAGTTCGTAATCGGGCTGATGCTGAGAATTAGGGGCTGTTTGCTGATATTTCTGTTGGGCAGGATAATGTGCAAGACCAGGCCTTCGTGAATCTTCCCGGACCTCAAGGCAATCCTTTTGATATTCGTTGTGCTAATCATGGGCAGTTTCCTCCACCTCCGGGCTCTCAACTCGTGGGGAACCGTAGAGGTAATCTGATTGTTGTGAGGGGTAATCAGGGGCGTGATCATGATTTTGAAGAAGATGGTTTTTCTGTGCATTCTGACCCAGATTTCCCAATTGAAGACAAGAGGTATCGTCAGTTGGAGGAACGTCTGAAGGCTGTTGAGGGTGAAGGCTGTCATACCCCAAAGTTTTCCCTCCATATATTCAAAAGATTTCATACATCCATACTCAAGGATTCCTCAAGAGTTGATCAGACAAACTCTCTCCTAGACAATCAACCCAAACTAGGGTTTGGTATCTCTCAAGTCAAGATGAGGTTCCAACATCTCCAATGGCCTTCATGCCTCCTCATATGCTTCAGAGATTCTCCATGTCAAGTTTCAAGCCTCACAAGTCAAGTTTCCTCAGGCAATTGCTCAGATGGTTGAAAATCGGGTGTATTGGACAAAAAGTCAGCTGTGGTCAACATACAACAAAACTTCGATTTTTGGTCAACATCCTCATTTTGAAGTTACATTCATCATTTGATCAAGGGTTGATCATGATTCATCAAGAAAACTCAAGATTTGCTCAAAAGTCAAACTTTCTAAATTAGGGTTTCTAGATGAAAAGTCAATGAACTTTGGTGATCATAACTTTCTCATACTTTCTCGAAATTTTTCCACCACCTCTTGTTTTGAAGGAAATTCAATTCTCTACAACTTCATGTCTCACAAGAATGTCCAAAAATGCTTCATTTGAGAGGTATAGCTCAAAACATTCTGGTCATTTTCAAAGTCAACAAAAGTCAACTTTTTGTTTTGAAGATATATTGAGCATGGTAACTACAATTGAGATGAGACCAAAGACATTGCTTAGAGGACTCTTAGAGCTTTCCAAAAAGTCCAAGAACACTCAAAAATGTGGAAAATTGAGCAAGTTACACCATTCACAAGTTGGGCAATTTTGGAAGAATGCACAAAGAGAGATACTTCAAAAATCAAATCTTTGCAAATGGGCCTACTTTTTCTTCATCCTAACTTGTTCCTCATGCAATTAGGAATGTCCAAGCCCAATGCCACGAATTTTTGATTTATTTTTCTATTTAATTTGTAATTTATTTATTTAAATGCAAATTAAATCTTAAAATAAATTATAAAATCAAAATTAATTGGAAGATTGATTTTTATTGCTTTCTTGTGATCCAATCAACCCATAAATGCCACAATTTCGAAATTAGATCAAATTTGGCAAGATTGGATTGAAATTGGACAAAATTTGAAAATTTGATTTCATGAGAATATCAAATTTGATTTCCATTGAATGTTGATCAATTCTTTCCAAATTCAATCCCAAATCCATCCAGCATATATACTTGATGCATACCTATCAAGAGAGAACGAAAAAATTGGCTCAGAAACCCTATTCTCAAGTGAAAATCGTGTTCTTGAAGCAATTGGCAATCCTTGTTCACTCGTTTCAATCGGTTTTGAGGTGTCAAACACATTCCTTGATACCCGGGTGATCCCAGATACTTACATTGCCAAAATACATCGGAATCAAGAAATACGATTTGGTTTGTTCATCTTTTTCCAAATTCGATTCTTTTTCATGCATTTTAACACATTTGGTTGTTGTTTTTGTGATTAGTAGGAAGATTGCAAGCGATGGGTTGTTTGATTGAGTTTCCATGGCTTAGAACTCGTATTGCCATTGTTAGGGTTCTGGTATCGAATTAGGGTTTCTCTACGGAAAAATTGACCAACAAGACTAGTACCAATGCATTGAATGACACCACAGATCGAACCATGGCTTTAGAATTAATTTATATTATGTGTGCTTGATTTTGAATTAGCGGGGTTGTAGCGTCGAACAATGGCCGGCGCGAGTTTTTAAAATTCAAATTGGAGAAGCGAAGCGCGAGTTCGTGGCAATAGGAGGACGGACGTGCTTGTATTTCACTCGTTCCGGTTTTCAAACACGGATGCACACATGGCGTGGCGGTCGAGTGAAGGATCTCAAGGTTTGAAGGCAGGGCGAGTTCGAACCATGCCAAGGCTAACTCTGGTTTCTTTTTTACAAAACTCAATATTTTCCATATTTTTTCATATTTTTCAATATTTTGCATTATTTTAATTTCTTTTCATATTTTTTATTTTGCATTAAAAAATTACCAAAAATATTTTTCTTTTTGCATTTATTTTCATAAAAACCTTTATTTAATTTAAAAAATTTAAAAATATCTTTTTGCATGCATATTTATTTTTAATTTTATTTTAGCATTTAAATCATTATAAATTGCATTTTAATTATTAAATCTTTTCCAAAAAATCCCAAAAAATTATTTTAGCTTATTTATCATATTTCCAGCATATATTAATTTTCTCATATTAAAATTTGCATTTTTTCTAACATTTTCTCTTATTCCGATTCCATCATATTTTCCGATTTTCTTATTCTTTCACAGGTTGCTCCGATTCGGACGTTTTCTTTTATCGTTTTATTTTTCCAATAATGTAATTGTCCATGGGTTGTAATAGTTTAATCTAGGGTTTTATTTTCCGCAAAGTTTAAATTATGTATCGCCCCAAAGCCATGTAATAGGTTTATCTTTCCGCACTTTACATTCCGCATTTTACTTTCCCTTATCAATTGCTAGTAATTAGGCGTGTATGGTAAGACTAATAATCAACATAGCTCACTAACTTCAAGATAAAATATCGAAATCAACACACTTCTTTCACACGCACCTTAGGGTAATTCTCTCTCGATGCCTTTTCATTCAAATGGTCATGTCCTCGAGCGAGGGTATTCTAGCACCGTTGCCTTCCAAATAAATCATCATAGTCCCTTGATACAAGATCATAAGACCCACGATGTCGCCTCCGAATACATGATCTTGACCCTCGATTGTCGCCACGAAAATGATGATAGTCCTTGAATGTGCTAGAATACTTCCTCAAGTTGCCTTCTATGACCGTCCGATGTCCTTGAATGTCCCGCTTACATCCAACGAATGAAGCTACCTACTAACTAATGGTATGGCTAGCGCTATTCTAAAGGAATTAGAAGTATGAAGCGACCAATTAGAGTGGGTAAATAAGTCTCTTAGTTGCTTGCTCTAAATCAAATGCTTTTCACACCACACTCTTTTCAAAGTTCAATTTCTTTCAAAACAAAACATTTCCGAACACTTTGTATACACTCCTACATGAGTCATTACAAAGTCAAAGCGAAATGCCTTTTCAAAACATCTTTGTCAAACACACAGAAAGCAATTTTAAAAGGTGATCTAGAGCAACTAAGAGCCCGTAGATAACTACGGATGGAAAGGGGTGCTAATACCTTCCCTTTTCATAACCATTCTCCCGAACTCAGAATCTAACGAAGGTCTTTTTCTGTACTTTTACCTTCCTTAATTGGATAAAAATAAAAGTCGGTGGCGACTCTTGCTATCCGCACATTTGGATACAAAATCCTACAAAGTCGGTTCACCGTATCACGAGCGACTGAAATGCACCCTAAAAGAGAGAATTGCCTTAAGGATTTCTAGATAACCTTTATTGCTTTTTGTTTGACTTGTATGCTTTATCTTTAAGGGTTGCTTGGGTATTATATTGTTGGGGGATCCTACACCGGATCCGGTTTCCTTTTAGGTAAGTGGCATTAGATCATTGCGATCGTTAGGCGTATAACTACGTCAACATGATGGCTACGTTAGCGTGACACTTTGGTTGTCCCGATACTCTTCATTCCCAAGTTGAAGATAGTATTTGGCTTCGTGTCATCAATAACTAAACTTTTAGAACCTTAATTGACCCATCTTGGCCATTAGAAGGTAGTGAGATGGCGGCTTTGGTGTAGACCAGGTTGGTTGATACTCGATGCTACGCTCATTGAGATTAGACTTTTGGGACATTTTCGATCGACCACTTGGCGTCGTATTGAAATAAGCGCCTCGAGAAAGATCGTGATATGAGATTCCTAGAACCGGTTACTATTATAGGACGGATGAACCAACTCAAACTTTTGGTAGGGTAATCACCTATACCTCATGCAAGCCTTAAACCTAGGCTCATTGTGTGAATTGTTTGTGTGTGCTAAACATGACATCATGACATCATTCGCATTGCATATCATTTCTAACTATTTCAAGGACCTAGGGATTTATCTTTGCTTTGTTTTGTAGGGATTATGGCTTCTAGAAAGACTATCCGAATCAACTTCATGGGTATCCCTTCTCAACTCAAAGAATTGGTTTGAAATTCCGACCATGCTCGGTTCATCAAAGACATGGTTATCTACTTGATTTGGTTATCTCGGGTTTGAAGAAGATATGATGCATGTCCTATTCGGTTCTTTGATCCGAAGCACCATTGCTTTACATTTCCAGATTATCAGTTAGTTCCTACTTTAGAAGAGTTCTCTAAGCTACTTGGGATACCTATTCTTGATCAAATGCCATTCACCGGTCTAGAAAAGGTTCCTAAGTTCGAGGACATCGCATCAGCCTTACATCTTAAGCGTTCAGATATCGAAGCCAATTGGGAAACTAGAAGTGGAGTTAAGGGTTTACTTTCCAAGTTTCTAATTAAGAAAGCCCGAGAATTCCTCAAAGTTATGAGTTTCCATGCATTTGAAAATATTGTGGCCTTGCTAATTTATGGTTTCGTTTTATTTCCTAACTCGGATCAATTCATCGATATCAATGCCATCAAGTTGTTCCTTACCCGCAATCCTATGCCTACTTTACTTGGAGACATCCTGCATTCTCTCCACACGTACTACTAAGCGACAAGGAACTCTCATGTGTTGTATACGTTACTTTCAAGGTGGTTTATTTCGCACCTTCCTCCATCGTTTTGAAGAATGAACAAAGGTTGAGATGGTCTCAAAGACTAATGTCACTCTCTCATTCAGATATCCGTTGGAATCTTTTCTCTCAAAAGGATTTCACCTTCATTGAGCGTTGTGGAGAATTCCCTAATGTACATCTACTTGGTATAAGGGGAGGTATCACTTACAACCCTTCTTTAGCTCTACGTCAGTTTGGTTTTGCTCGAAGAGATGGCCCACATGATATGCTTCTCCAAGATATTGTGTTCGATTACAATCACGATCTCCAGAATTACCGACGAAGGTTAATACACGCTTGGGGCATGGTAAAGAAGACTGATACCAAGACTTTGGGGCACCCGAACTCCATTCCTTGGGAACCTTACCTCAAATGGGTGCGAGCTCGAGCTCAAAACCTCATGATGTCATTCACTTTGTCTTACCAAATTATGGAACTGTTTGCTATAGGTGGCGTACCCTATCTTGTTCTCCATCCCGACATGCCTCGATTTTGAAGACTTGAAGAGATCTGGATTCAACTTAAAGAAAGGGATACCTTTGAAGCTCGATGTTACAAGCGAGAAGAAAGTGTTAGAGTTGACCAAGCTACTTCACGAGGAGCGAAATATCAACGCTTACATCGGCACCAAGAGGAAGCGCCCATGGGAGACTTAGAGCTTTAGGATGTTTATGTTTTCTTTTATTGTTTCGAATTATCTCTTGTACTTAAAAAGAAAAAAGAATAATAAAAAGAGTACTAATAAATGTTTGTTCATTGCTTGTTTAACAAATTTAAATCTCTTAGGTCCTTGAAAACATTGCATTGCATTCGCATAAACATTGCATATCATAGCATAACATTGCATCACGGTACATTGGATTGGTTTTCTCATTTGCTCGCTATTTATTTTAGCGAAATGGCTCTTGAGCAGTTGTCAAAGATCTCCGTGCTCGAATGCTCGGTTTGATGTTCACCAACTTGGTCCAAGGCCAAGAAGATCGAAGAAGCTCATCAACAAGAAGAAGAAAGTTGTTGGTCTCCTCAACATGGGTGAGCGTTTCAAAGGGGTCCTAAAGTGGTCACCGTATTGAGCTCTCGAAGGAAGTGTCCATACCGAGGGAGTACCAAGGGTGATGAAGGTGAGCAGCAGAACCAAAGAAAGGAGGAGGACCACTCGATTATAGCCAACACTCGATGAAGATGACAAATACAAACAACTTGAAGATCGTCGAATCTTGTGGAAAACACGAAAATGTCGGGCTGAATTTTGATGATCTAAGTCTTGTTCTCGATGTTGTGATTCCTCCCAAGTTCAAAGTTCCAACTTTTGCCAAGTATGATGGCATGTCTTGTCCTAAGCTTCATTTGAAGTCCTATGTCCGGAAGATCAATCCCCACCGATGACGAAAAGTTGTGGATGCACTATTTTCAAGAGAGTTTGTCCGAACCCGTTGGAATGGTACTATCACTAGAGAATGACCGTATCCGTACTTGGGTGACTTGGTGATGCTTTCTGACGGTATGAGTACAATCTTTGAATTGACACCCACTCGCATGCAACTACAAAGCATGTCTATGGGTCGTGACGAGAAGTTCAAGGAGTATGCTCAAAGTGGAGAGATCTAGCAGTGTAGTTCAACCACCCTTGTCCATAGGGAGTTGGTTGATATGTTCATGGGACACCGCAGGCCCATTCTTCAATCATCGATTGGAAACTCTTCATCCGATTCACCGAACTAATATTGGAGCGCGTATTGAGGCGGTATCAAGAGTGGGAAGATTCAGTAGAGACATCTTCAAATCTGCGAAGAGATCTTTTGGTGGTAAGAAAGAAACCAATGTGTGGTCGAGAAAAGCGAGACAAGACCGACCGTGCTCAATCGTGGGGCGGTTGGATCTCGATCCTACATCAAGACCTGAGACAACGCTGCGTGGGCAGCGCCACGAGGCGGTTCGAAGATCAACATGCCTTTGCATGAGCCTTGCAACACATGTTGAAAGCGAGTGATTACCTTGAGGATCCTCCTCGAATGTCAACACTTCCTCTCAGTACAATCCTAATGCTAAGTGTGCTTACCATTCCAATAGCCAGACACGACAGCGATTGTTGGGCTCAAAGAACAAAATTCAAGATATGATTGAAGCTAAGCATTGAGTTTGATCCTCCGTTGAGACTCGAATGTGATCAACGCGCTATGCCTAACCATGACAAGAGTTCCAATGTTGTTGGTGGCGATACTTATGTTTTCAACATAGATGACTTGACCATTCCTCGATGATGATTAAGAAGAATTTCTTGCAAGCCGTGTCAATCCGGATGCCGGAGAATTGTCGTTGGTGCCCATCGCACTGATGGTTGTGCTTGGTTGAGAAGGCGTGTTCGATGCATGATGGATAACCGTGAGATACTATTTCGAAACCACTGCGGTTGTGAAGAAATGTCTAAGTTGAAGATCGACAATGCGAACAAAGCTGTACCATCGTGTGGGATACCTTGGGGCAGCCAAGTGGAAAGTATGATTACATGGTGAAGTACATGTTCACGAGAGCTACAAGATTCCTATTGAAGATGTTAAAGGCGACCGGATGGGGTGACGATTTCCCAATCTTGATGTTAACACAATAAGGATTTCCTCTGCGATCACGTGCCTAGAGTGGCACCTCTCATTATCACTTCTCCAAGGCCGGTTCCATATTCCTCGCAAAGCTATCCCTTGGAACTATGGGTGGCGTTTACTATCATGGCGTCAAGCAAGACCCTGACTATTGAAGATCTTACCTGAAGTTTCTATTCACGATATTGACAACATCACCGGATCGATAAAGTAACGAGCGGAAGGGTATTCTCTCGAGATCTCTCCTCCAAAGACACCGCGACTCCAGCTCGCATTCCGTCTCCACCAATATCCCGGCTAGAGGAAAGAACCAAAGGGCTCATCCGCTCAACCAAGTACCAAAGGAAGTTCTGAAGACACCTCAAACGAAATGGAGAAATTCGAAGATCATCAAGAAGAGTGATTACAATGTTGTGGAGCAGTTAGACGAGACTCATCCAAGATTTCCATGCTCGCTTTGCTCTTGTGCTCGAGGCTCATGCTAATGCCTTGGTGAAGTTTCGAAGAATGCTCATGTACCGCAAGACACTACCACCGATTCGAAGTTTGTATTGCTAGCGGCTGCCAACAACGGCCTAGGCTTCTCGATCTTGATTTGACTCGCCGAAAGAAACACAACAAAGCCTTGCACATCTACGTTGAATGCAAGGGTACTACATCTTATGTTTTGGTTGACACGGTTACTCTGAATATCCTACAAGGCTTTTGATCGACTTGATGTCGAAGGGTTGGTTCGAGACCCGGTGACATAGTCGTGAGAGCTTTGATGGTTCTAAGCGACGGTACTTGGAGAACTCACTCACTGTTAAAGTCGGTTCCCGACTTTTGACTCCACTTTCTTTGTCATGGACATCCGTCCCCGCCTACTCTTGCCTACTTGGGCCCTTGGATACATGGGGCGGCATACCTCTACCTTACATCGGTGAAGTACCGGTGAAAGGAAGGTTGTCACGGTATGTGGTGAAGAAGAGTACATGGTCGGTCATCTACGGTCATTCGATACCTCGAAATGGAAGGTGAAATCTTGAGACTCCTTGTCAAGCTTTTGAAGCAATCCCAGTCATGCTGTTGACTCTCCTGTCCCCGTTACACAAGTTCCGCCTAGGATGGCCTCATTGAAAGGTGCTCAAGTTCTTTGTTGAAGAAGGAAGTACTATTTGGGGCGGCCACGATCTTCCTTTCAAATCGATAAGATGGTTTAGGCTTCACCATCAAGGGTCAAGATGATACGCCGCGAGCGTCGGCCAACTTCCTCTCGCATCGCCAGTGGAATTCATGCTATAGAAGGCGGCGACGGCCGACATCGCAAGTGGATCTTCCCAACTCGGATAGGGCTCAACAATTGGAAGACCGAGGCGTCATACCAATCTCCTTTAGTCGAGTAATTGCTCTTGTTTTTGTTTTGCTTTTCATTTCTTTATGTTTTGAACAATAAACTTTGAAAGCCTAGTGCCTTGCAGGGGCATCATGGTTCGTTTGAGGGTTATTATCTCGTTTCGTATTTTCATTCAATAAATTCGTTGGACTTTTGCATTCAATTGTTTGTTTTCTTTCTTTACTTTATCACCCCTTCAAAAGCTATGTGTTTCTTACACACACACGTGATACATGCAGAATCACTCGAATCTAGTTAATAACTATGCTAGTGCTAAATATGACTTCGATAATCCGATCTACCAAGCGAAGACGAAAGTGAGGAAGATTGTGAAGTGCCGGAGAACTTGCTGCTCTGACAAGAAGAGCGAGTTATCTGACCACACGAAGAGCAAGTTGAGGTTGTGAATTTGGGTGTGACGAAGAGAAAAGAGATCAAGATAGGAGCGGGTCTTGAGAACATGTTAAAGAAAGGTTGATTCGGATGCTACGAGACTATATTGAGGTTTTTGCTTGGTCATACGAAGACATGCCGGTTTAGACATTGATATTGTGGTTCATCGATTGCCGCAAAGAAGGTTTTCTCGGTGAAACAGAAGGTTAAATCGCATGCGTCCCGAGATGTCGAGAAAAATCAAAGCCGAAGTTATGAAGCAGTTCAACTGGTTTCTTAGTCACCTCTTATCCCTGGGTTGCTAATGTGGTACCCGTGCCTAAGAAGGATGGTAAGGTGCGAATGTGTGTGGATTACGAGACTGAATAAAGCGAGTCCGAAAGCGATTTCCACTTCCTCATATTGATGTTACGGTTGACAACACGCTCAGCACAAGGTTTTCTCCTTCATGGATGGTTTCTCCGGTTACAATCAGATTAAAATGGCTCCCGAAGACATGGAGAAGACTACTTTCGTTACACAGTGGGGTACTTTCTGCTACAAGGTTATGCCGTTTGGACTGAAGAACGCAGGCGCCACTTATCAGCGTGCTATGGTGACATTATTTCATGACATGATTCATCACGAGATAGAGGTCTACGTCGACGATATGATAGCTCGATCACAGACTGAAGAAGAACATCTTGATCACTTGCGAAACTATTTGAGTTGAAGAAGTACAGTGAGACTTAATCCCAACAAGTGCACTTTTGGAGTCGGTCGGAAAACTCCTAGGGTTTGTTGTCGTGGTAAAGGTATTGAAGTTGATCCGCCAAGGTTAAAGCTATTCAAGAGATGCCGACTCCCTTGCGAGAGAGGAGTCGAGGGTTTCTTGGGCCGATTAAACTACATCGCTGATTCATTGCACACTAGCGCTACTTGTGAGCCAATCTTCAAGTTACTAAAGAAAGATCAAGTAGTGGAATGGAGCAGCGATTGCGGATCGCTTTTGACAAAATCAAGGAGTACCTGAAATCCTCCCATCCCGATGCCGCCTTGAAGAAGACCTCTTATCATGTACTTGCGGTGTTAGAGAACTCAATGGGTGTGTGTTGGGGCAACATGACGAGTCAGTCGAAAAGAGCATGCAATATACTACCTTAGCAAAAGTTTACCGATTGTGAAACAAGATATTCACACTCGAGAAAACTTGCAGCTTTAGGCTGCTTTCGCGACTAAGGCAGTATATGTTGACTCACACTACCTTGTTGATTTCCAAGATGGATCCGATAAAATACATCTTTGAGAAACCACTCTCTCGGGAAGAATAGCAAAATGGCAAATGATCTTGACCGAGTATGACATCCAAGTACACTTCGAAGCGATCAAAGGAAGTGTGGTAGCCGATCATTTGGCTCATCAAGCCGTAGATGACTATCGGTCTATGCGGTTCAATTTCCAGATGAAGATGTTCTACTAGTTCTGATTGCGAAGAACCGGGCCGGACGAAGGACCCGAACAAGGATCCCGATTGACCATGGTTTTGATGGAGCCTCAAACGCACTTGGCAATGGCATTGGTGCCATCATCACATCCCCGAGCGGACATACTCCTTTCACCGCAGATTGTGTTTCGATTGCACTAACAACATGGCGGAGCGGCGTGCATCATGGGTCTTAAAGCTATTGACTTAAGAATCAAGTTCTTACAAGTGTATGGAGACTCGACTTTGGTGATCGGTCGATTAAGGGCGAGTGGGATACGAGCATCCGAATCTCATTCCGTATCGAGAGCATGTTCGAGTTTGATTCCCTACTTTGAAGAGATCACTTTCAATCATATTCGAGAAGGAATCGGTTGGCGAGCGCGTTAGCTACTATGTCGTCTATGTTCAAGGTCGGATGGGACAACGAGGCTCCCGGATCATCATTGAGAAGTTTGGCGAACCATATTGTTGTGAGCTTGGCGAGAAGAGAAACCTTGGTACTACGATGTGAAGAGGTATCTTGAGACTCGGAATATCTCGCAGGGCATCATCAATGATAAAGAAGTTCATGAGAAGATTCGCTTCCAAATTCTTTCTCAAAGACATCTTATACAAGCGCAACCGACTTGTGCTTACTCATTGTGTAGAAAACAATGCGTATCATGGAGGAGTTACACGAATTTGGTACCCACTCCAGTGGACACACTATGGCTAAGAAGATTTTGAGAACAGGTTACTATTGGTCTACCATGGAAGTTGATTGTCACCGCTACGCTCGATCTTGTCACAAATGCCAGATTTATGCCGATAAAGTACACGTACCTCCAGTACCTCTGAATGTTCTGACTTCTCCTTGGCCTTTTGCAATGTGGGGCATTGACATGATCGGAGAGATTAAGCCCACAGCTTCCAATGGACATCGTTTCATCCTTGTGGTAATTAATTACTTTACCAAGTGGGTAGAAGCAGCCTCGTATGCATCTGTTACCAAGAATGTAGTGGCTCGATTCATCAAGCATAATCTTATCTGTCGATATGGCACTCCCGAAAGGATTATCACAGATAATGGTTCCAATCTCAATAATAAGATGATCACTGAACTCTGCAAGCAATTCAAGATCAAGCATCATAATTCTTCTCCTTATCGGCCTAAGATGAATGGCGTAGTGGAAGCCGCCAACAAGAACATTAAGAAGATTATACAGAAGATGACAGTGACTTACAAAGATTGGCATGAAATGTTACCATTTCTCTTCATGGTTATCGCTTTCTGACGAACATCAGAGGGCACCCCTTCTCTTGTCTGGTATGGGCCGTCGTCTTATCGAGGTTCGGATACCCTCGACGAGTCCTCAGGAGGCGAGTTAGGCGAAGGCGATTGGGTCGAGACTCGGCTTGACGATTAATTTGATTGATGAGAAGCGACTCGCATCATCGCCATGGACATTTATCGAAGCGAATGATCGAGCATTTAACAAGAAGGTCACCGAGTCTACCAAGTCGGTGATCTAGTAGTCAGCGCATCATTCTTCCACAAGGTGATCAAATGGACTCCCACTTATGAGGGACCGTTTGTAGTCAAGGCGTATTTTCGGAGCTATGATACTTAGCACCATGGATGGTGAAGACTTCCCACACCACAGTGAGCGAGACATAGTCAAAAATACTACGCATGAAATAGACCCGCTAGGTCGGCGAACCTAGGCAAAAATAAGGGCATCTGGCGAACCAAAAGGTTCGGGCAAAAATTAAGGATATATACAAAACATGTACACGGCAAGTCGAAAACACGAAAAGGGCTTGGGCAAAAAGGTATCGGTGGGCGAAAACCGAAAGGCGGTCTAGGCAAAGTTAGGGATTTAATGCGACTATGTCTCTCGGATCACTGCTTCCAAACTACTATCGGCATTCAAGATTCAAATGGCGGAGATCGGTCTCACTCTCTTGCAATGAGGAGATGAGATAGTTGAAATATGAGTACTAGCATTTGGAACTTAACGAGATTGTTTCCATGGTTTTACTTTTCTTGTGTACAAACTACTTGGCCATCATACATTTCAAATGAATACGACTTCTCTTTACAATCTCTATTGTTATTTGCAATAAGTCCAACGTCTGCTTTGAATGACTATCGCATTTGACAATAAGAATCTAATCACAAACATCTGCGAACATACAAAAATACTTACTACGAGCTCCGAGGAATTGAGATGCGGCGAAAGTCACCAATGCATTTCCCACGAGCATGATCCCACAAAGGTGTCACTCACAACATGCCTTCCCAACGGAATATCGTTAGTCCCGACGGTGATTCCTCAACGAGCAACGTTACATCAGTCTCCAAGCAGTAACACTTCATCCCCAGCGGATATTTCTCAATCCTCCCCCTTCTCCCCGGCAGCGGTATCCAGACTCGAAACTTGGTCAGATAGTGCATCGGAGGAAACATACACCTTTTATTCCCCGGCCAGAGATTACAACGGACTCCAGACTCTTCTAGCCCGGTCTCTCGGCAACCATCAAATGCTCTCGGCCAAGATCTACCCGAATCGGTGGGCGTCTCCTAAATCTCCTCGGCGGGATCTACATACAAGGTCCCCAGCGATCGCCTCCCGAGACTCTCCTCGGCGGGGTCTATGAGGTCTCAACAACGAGTTTCTCAATCTCTACCTTCCTCAACAATATCTAGGCCCAGACTTGGTCGGATAGTGCATCGGAGGAATCGGGATATCTTTCTTCTCCTTCAAAGCGGGGTTCTCACCTACTCGATTCCCAGTGAAATCTTCAAGCAGAGCATGCATCTTCTTCAAGATGGATATGTTTTGAAATACCATAACGTCTAACATTCATACATTACTCATAAAGTCATAATTCATGCATATGTCATTCATTTACACTATCATGCATCATACTTTGCATAAAACTAACGAATATTCTATCAAAGTTTCTCTTGTTTTCTCCAAAACGGTAACGTCATAGGCTTAAGCAGGTCGAGATTAAGCCCGAATCGTGGGAAAACTATCTGAAAGACCGCCTGTTTGTCCTCCGACGGTCGAGATTAAGCCCGAACAAGCGGAAAACTATCTGAAAGACCGCCCTTTGGTTGTCCTCCGACAAGCGGTCGAGGATTAAGCCCGAACCGGCGGGAAAACTATCCGAAAGACCACCTCTGGTTATCCTCGATATGAGCAATGGATCAACACCGATGCACAGGGAAGCTATCCACATTTGGCCAACTACAACCTCCCTCGAGTAATCGACGAAGATTTATTCGATTCTTGATTTTCAACGGCAACTCTGAGTCTAGCATACGATTGGTTGCCACGGATGGCATCTTAAGCCCATCTCCGACTACTTGTCAACATTTCTTCACTTTCAGAATGCTGCATATATGGTTAAAAATCAATACAAACCAATAACTTCATTCGAAGTGAACACGAAGTCTAACGTACGACTCCCTTCGGATGGCATCTCAAGCCCATCTCCTCTCCTTCCAGAAACATCTACAGAGTCTAACATACGACTCACTCCCCAGCATCGACCTTTCCAGATGGCATCTTAAGCCCATCTCCGTCAGTTCTCTATCAACAACCTCGAGTCTAGCGTACGACTCGTTCCCCAGTGGAGAGGTTTTAATGCCATCTTGGCTTGTTGTATTTATTGTATGCTCTTGTTCCCAAATGAGCCCAAATTAATTGATGAGAATGCTATCTCCTTGTTCATTCAGAAGAATCCTGTTCCCACCCTCCTGGGAGATCTGTATCATTCCATTCATTCAAAGAGTTACGAAGGAAAGGGTGGTTTGGTCCATTGTTGCGCTCCACTCTTGTACCAATGGTTCCAAAGTTTCCTCCCTCGTTTCAGTGATTTTGTGGATACTCAGCATACTATGCGGTGGGTGCCTCGCTTGATGGCTCTCACATCTCAGGACATCAGTTGGTATAGGCATGTTGTGACTAAGACGGATAGAGAAAGTATCATTGTCCGTTGTGGGGAGTTCCCTAATGTAACTCTCATAGGTATCCGAGGTGGCGTCAATTATAATCCATTCCTTGCTTTGAGACAATTGGGATATGCTCTGATAGGCCCTCCTAGTGAAGAATGTGTGCGAGAGACTTTGTGCTTTGACATACCAGACATTACCGTATCTTTGGAAAGAGCTGTTCAAGCTTGGAAGAGAATTCACATTGAAGGAGGACGGTTCTTTGGCAAGAAGGATCCTACAACTTATGCATCATTTGTCCAGTGGATTGAAGAAAGAAACAAAGATCGACAGTGGCCTTCTATTACCGGAGTTGCACCTTTCCATCCTCAGGTTGCTATCGTTCCAGATGTTGTGCCCAAGGGAGACTACGAGCGAGTGCGCGCTCAGAACCGCCTTCTGCTAGAAGAAAAAGAGACTCTGAACGTGAGATGTTTGGTTGCTACCCAAGAGAAGAGTCAGTTGGCTCACAAGCTCAAGAAGTTCGAGGGAGAGACATCTAATGCTGCAAAGAAGAGATCTAGGTCTGAAGAGGGGATGATATCATTGAAAGATTACGTGAGGGCTATAGTAGAGATTGAGAAGAAAAGAAAAGATTCCAAGGTTGAGTTGGAGAACAAGCATAAAGCAAAGATCAGAAGCCTAGAAAGAAAGATTCTGAAGGAAACCACTCAGAGAGCAGCTTTTAAAGATCAGCTCAGACAGAAGGATGTTCTGCTATCTTTGGCCATAGAAGAAATTGGGCAGCTCAAGCTTCAGTTGGGAATTCAAGAGTCTGTAGGCTTTCCTATGTCAGATTTTTAGGCTTGTTATTTCATCTTATGTTTCAAAAGAGAATCACCATCAGGCTTGTTGATGGGATTCCATTCCTTTACATTTTATTGTCAGAATCTTTAGCATCTTGGTTTGTATTATGGTTGAAGTACTTTGAGGAACTATCTGTATCTTTTGTTTATGTTATTTTAATGAGATTTGATTCAATTGATATTCGTCACTTTATCTTATGCTATTGCCCAAAAACTTGGCTACGAGTGTTAGAATCCTGGAAATATATAAACATGTCATTGCATGCATTGCATATATATTCATGCATATACATACCTCATGCATATACATACCTCATGCATAATAGGTTTCGGGTTGGTGTTCTTATTCTGACTTTACCTTTATTATCGGAGGAGATTCAAGGCAATTCAGTTAATAATTTTTGAGATGAGGCGGTACAAGCGAGCTTCTTGAGTTGAGATCAAATGGCTACCGGATGACTCAGTTCATGGAAGCAATCACAATTCAAACCGTAGCAGGATGAGTTACTTGCTACGGTCAACAATCAAGTTCGTAATCGGTGATCTTTGAGAATTAGAACATTTCTTGATATTTCATTGGGCGATAATGTGCAAGACCAGGCCTTCGTGAATCTTCCCGGACCTCAAGGCAATCCTTTTGATATTCGTTGTGCTAATCATGGGCAGTTTCCTCCACCTCCGGGCTCTCAACTCGTGGGAACCGTAGAGTGTCGATTGTTGTGATTCGAGTGATCATGATTTTGAAGAAGATGGTTTTTCTGTGCATTCTGACCCGGATTTCCCAATTGAAGACAAGAGGTATCGTCAGTTGGAGGAACGTCTGAAGGCTGTTGAGGGTGAAGGCTGTCATACCCCAAAGTTTTCCCTCCATATATTAAAGATTTCATACATCCATACTCAATTCCTCGAGAGTTGATCAGACAAACTCTCTCTAGACAATCGACCCAAACTAGGGTTTGGTATCTCTCAAGTCAAGATGAGGTTCCAACATCTCAATGGCCTTCATGCCTCCTCATATGCTTGATTCTCCATGTCAAGTTTCAAGCCTCATGAGTCAAGTTTCCTCGAGCGATTGCTCGGATGGTTGAAAATCGGTGTATTGGACAAAAGTCAGCTGTGGTCAACATACAGTCAAAACTTCGATTTTGGTCAACATCCTCATTTTGAAGTTACATTCATCATTTGATCAAGGGTTGATCATGATTCATCAAGAAAACTCAAGATTTGCTCAAAGTCAAACTTTCTAAATTAGGGTTTAGATGAAAAGTCAACTGAACTTTGATGATCATAACTTTCTCATACTTTCTCGAAATTTTCCACCACCTCTTGTTTTGAAGGAAATTCAATTCTCTACAACTTCATGTCTCACAAGAATGTCCAAAAATGCTTCATTTGAGAGGTATAGCTCAAAACATTACAGGTCATTTTCAAAGTCAACAAAAGTCAACTTTTGTTTTGAAGATATATTGAGCATGGTAACTACAATTGAGATGAGACCAAAGACATTGCTTAGAGTACTCTTAGAGCTTTCCAAAAGTCCAAGAACACTCAAAAATGTGGAAAATTGAGCAAGTTACACCATTCACAAGTTGGGCATTTTGGAAGAATGCACAAGAGATACTTCAAAAATCAAATCTTTTGCAAATGGGCCTACTTTTCTTCATCCTAACTTGTTCCTCATGCAATTAGGAATGTCCAAGCCCAATGCCACGATTTTTGATTTATTTTCTATTTAATTTGTAATTTATTTATTTAAATGCAAATTAAATCTTAAAATAAATTATAAAATCAAAATTAATTGGAAGATTGATTTTATTGCTTTCTTGTGATCCAGGACCCATAAATGCCAGCAATTTCGAAATTAGATCAAATTTGGCAAGATTGGATTGAAATTGGACAAAATTTGAAAATTTGATTTCATGAGAATATCAAATTTGATTTCCATTGAATGTTGATCAATTCTTTCCAAATTCAATCCCAAATCCATCCGACATATATACTTGATGCATACCTATCAAGAGGAAACGAAAAAATTGGCTGAGAAACCCTATTCTCAAAGTGAAAAATCGTGTTCTTGAAGCAATTGGCAATCCTTGTTCCAGCTCGTTTCAATCGGTTTTGAGGTGTCAAACACATTCCTTGATACGGGGTGATCGAGATACTTACATTGCCAAAATACATCGGAATCAAGAAATACGATTTGGTTTGTTCATCTTTTCAAATTCGATTTGTTTTTCATGCATTTTAACACATTTGGTTGTTGTTTTGTGATTAGTAGGAAGATTGCAAGCGATGGGTTGTTTGATTGAGTTTCCATGGCTTAGAACTCGTATTGCCATTGTTAGGGTTCTTGGTATCGAATTAGGGTTTCTCTATACAGGAAAAATTGACCAACAAGACTAGAACCAATGCATTCGGAATGACACCCTGAATCGAACCATGGCTTTAGAATTAATTTATATTATGTGTGCTTGATTTTTGAATTAGCCAGGGTTGTAGCGTCGAACAATGGCCGACGCTGAGTTTTTAAAAATTCAAATTGGAGAGACAAAGTGCGGCGGCGAGTTCGTGGCAATAGGAGGGCGGCGTGCTTGTATTTCCTCGTTCGGTTTTCAAACACGGATGCACACATGGCGTAGCGGTCAGTGAAGGATCTCAAGGTTTGAAGGCCGGGGCGAGTTCGAACCATGCAAAGCTAACTCGGTTTCTTTTACAAAACTCAATATTTTCCATATTTTTCATATTTTTCAATATTTTGCATTATTTTAATTTCTTTTCATATTTTTATTTTGCATTAAAAATTACCAAAATATTTTCTTTTGCATTTATTTTCATAAAAACCTTTATTTAATTTAAAAATTTAAAATATCTTTTGCATGCATATTTATTTTTATTTTATTTTAGCATTTAAATTATTATAAATTGCATTTTAATTATTAAATCTTTTCCAAAAAATCCCAAAAAATTATTTTAGCTTATTTATCATATTTCCAGCATATATTAATTTTCTCATATTAAAATTTGCATTTTTCTAACATTTTCTCTTATTCGATTCCATCATATTTTAGATTTTCTTATTCTTTCACAGGGTTGCTCCGATTCGGACGTTTTCTTTTATCGTTTATTTTCCAATAATGTAATTGTCCATGGGTTGTAATAGTTTAATCTAGGGTTTTATTTTCCATAAAGTTTAAATTATGTATACGCCCCAAGCCATGTAATAGCGTAGGATTTATCTTTCACTTTACATTCCGCATTTTACTTTCGCACCCTTATCAATTGCTAGTAATTAGGCGTGTATGGTAAGACTAATAATCAACATAGCTCACTAACTTCAAGATAAAATATGAAATCAACACACTTCTCACACCACGCTTAGGGTAATTCTCTCTCGATGCCTTTTCGATTCAAATGGTCATGTCCTCGAGCGTGGGGTATTCTAGCACCGTGCCTTCCAAATAAACCATCATAGTCCCTTGATACAAAGATCATAAGACCCACGATGTAGCCTCCGAATACATGATCTTGACCCTCGATTGTAAGCCTACGAAAAATGATGATAGTCCTTGAATGTGCTAGAATACTTCCTACAAGTTGCCTTCTGACCGTCGATGTCCCTTGAATGTCCGCTTACATCCAGCGATGGAGCTACCTACTAACTAATGGTGCGGCGCTATTCTAAAGGAGCGTAGAAGTATGAAAGCGACCAATTACGAGGTGGGTAAATAAGTCTCTTAGTTGCTTGCTCTAAATCAAATGCTTTTCACACCACACTCTTTTTCAAAGTTCAATTTCTTTCCAAAACAAAAACATTTCCGAACACTTTGTATACACTCCTACATGAGTCATTACAAAGTCAAGCGAAATGCCTTTTCAAAACATCTTTGTCAAACACACGAGAAAAATTTTAAAAGGTGATCTAGAGCAACTAAGGCCGTAGATAACTACGGATGGAAAGGTGCTAATACCTTCCCTTTCATAACCATTCTCCCGAACTTCGAGAATCTAACGAAGGTCTTTTTCCGTACTTTTACCTTCCCTTAATTGGATAAAAATAAAAGTCGGTGGCGACTCTTGCTATCCGCACATTTGGATACAAAAATCCTACAAAGTCAGTTCACCGTATCACAAAGGCATCTTTGGCATGGATGCTAATGATCTCGGTCTGGTATCAGGGGTGAGGGTTCCCCCAAAGTTGAAGTCTCCGGTGTTTGAGAAATACAATGGTTCGTCTTGTCCAGTGACCCATGCTACCGCTTACTTCAGGAAGATGTCAGTTCATACTCATGATCAGGGGCTGTTGATTCACTATTTCCAGGATAGCTTGACCGGTGCGCGCCCCTAGAATGGTATATGAAGCTAGAAAGGGCCCACATTCGTTGTTGGAATGACTTGGTTCATGCTTTTGTTAGGCATTATAATTACAACAGGGATCTAGCGCCTAATCGTACTCAGTTGAAAAGTTTGTCACAGGGTCTGAACGAATCTTTTAAGGAATATGCGTAGAAATGGCGCGAGTTGGCTGCAAGGGTTCAACCTCCTCTGTTGGTGAGAGAACTAATTGACATGTTCATGAATACTCTACAAGGGCCTTTCTACGATCGTATGATCGGGGCTACATCTGTAGGTTTTGCTGAGTTGGTAATGGCAGGAGAAAGGATAGAGGTCAGAATGAAAGCCGGAAGAATTCAAGTTAGTGGTTCGGGATCTTCATCGAGTGGAAGTAAGAAGCCGTTTGTTGCTCACCCCAAGAAGATAGAGGGGGAGACTAGCTATGCTCATGCCTATGAGGGAAGAAACAGAAGACAATATCCACAACAGATCAATGCTGTGTCAATTCCCGCAAATGCTCCTCAACAACAGCAACCACAACAAGCTAGACAGCAGAATGTTCCGAGACAAAACAACAACTATCAAGCAAAGGCAACCAAGAAAGTTTGATTCGTTGCCCATGAGCTATGCCCAAGCCTTACAACATCTGCTTGATTTGAAGTTGGTTAGTCTGAGACAAATTCCTGTTAATCCTGATTGTCGTCCAGCTAATTATGATGCCAATGCAAGATGTGAATTCCATTCTGGTGGTGTGGGTCATTCAATTGAGAATTGTTATGCTCTGAAGTGCAAGATTCAGGATTTGCTTGATTCCAAGGCTATCCAGTTTGAAGCTGCTGCGGGATCCAATGTTATCCAACATCCTATGCCATCACATGACGACGCAGCTGTTAATGCCATTATTAGGGATGGCGAATGGTTGGATCTGGCTATGGATGTTAATCATGTGACTACTTCTCTTCCTTATGTCAAGAGGTATTTGAGTGACAATGGTATTTTCCCGGGTTGTGACCCAGTTTGTTGCAAGTGTGTGGAACGACCAAAAGGTTGTGATAACCTAAAGGCGCGTATTCAGGAATTGATAAATGATGGTTCTCTTCAGTTTGATAGATCCAGGAAGTACAGAAAGGTGACTCCAGCAGATGTTTCAGTGGTTTTTATTCCATTTACTCCAAGGAGAATTCCTTTGGCTGTCAAGCCAATACCATTGATGATTACTTTGCCTGGTCCTATGCCGTATGATAGTGAGAAGGCGATTCCTTGGCATTATGGCGCTGATGTGTATTATCATGGGGTTAAACAAGACTCTGGATCGTCTGAGAATAGCTTCGTGAAAGATAATGATGTGGATGTCAATAAATTTTTTGGTGAAGGTCGTTTGATGAGAAGTGGAAGGGTGTTAAGTCCCCCAAATCTTCAGAGTAAGGCAGATGCTTTAGCTAAGGCGAAAGGCAAACAAGTGATGGTTGATGGTCAAGGATCTGAGCAGACTAAGGTACCTAAGCCTCTTGTTGCACCTGATGTGTCTTCGACTCCAGAAGCTGAGGTTGAAGAGTTGATGAGATTGATAAGAGGGAGTGATTATAATATTGTTGAATTGTTACATCATACCCCATCCAAGATGTCTATGCAATCTTTGTTGATCTATTCTGAGACTCATAGGAATGCTCTGATGAAACTATTGAAGCATGCTTTTGTTCCCCAAGAGATTACAATGGGTCAGTATGAAATAGTATGTGCTAGTATATCAGCTGGAAATGGGTTAGGTTTCACAGATTTTGATCTTCCACCCGAGGGCCGTAATCATAACAAAGCTCTACACATCTCTATGGAGTGCAAGGGCACAAACCTTGTCAAGGGTTTTGGTGGATACCGGGTCGTCATTGAATGTATTACCCATGAAGGCACTCATGAAGATTGATTATGCTGGTTTGGAGTTGCGTCCTAGTGATTTTGTTGTGAAGGCGTTTGATGGTTCGAAGAGGTCTGTGTTTGGAGAGATTGATTTACCGATCAAGGTGGGCCCAAAGACCTTTACTTCCACTTTCTATGTGATGGACATTAATCTGGCCTATTGTTGTCTTTTGGGACGTCCTTGGATCCATAAGGTTGGTGCAGTCACTTCTACCCTTCATCAGAAACTCAAGTATCCTCTTGATGGAAAGACAATTACTGTTTGTGGCGAGGAGGAGTATATTGTAAGCCACTTGGCTTCTTTCTGATATGTGGAAATTGAAGGTGAAATACACGAGACTCCGTTCCAAGCTTTTGAGACTGTTCAGATGATCAAGACTCCGGATGTTGAGTTTAAGAAGAAAGTTGAGACCTCTCTGACTTTATTGAAAGATGCTCGAGCCCTGCTCGAGGCTGGTCGCCCTGAAGGTTGGGGCAGTGTTGTGGAGGTTGCTCCGAAGTTCAACAGATTTGGCTTGGGATTTGATCCCATTTTACGCAGACAAATTCTCAAAGCTCTTGATTCGTCTACCCCTGTCAAGTTTGCTAGTGCCGACATTAAGAAGGAAGATCAAGTCAATGCAATTGATGATGAAGACGACATGTTCGACATAGAAGATTGGATTCACCCGTGTATCCCGGGCAGCGAGCTGAAGAGTTGGACATCTGAGGACACCATTCAAGTTATAACCGCTGAGGGGTAATTTTCTTGTTTTTTCTTTATCATTCCATAATTCCTACACTCTGCCCAAGGCGTATTGAATCATTGTGTAGGGCCACCATGTTTCACATTGTAGTTTTTTATCATGAAATAAAGGACGTTTTTATTCAAACTTTCGTGTTGTTTTCACTTTCACTTTTACCATTTATTTGTTTTTTCTAAAAGAAAATATGGCAATGCTTTTATTCTTCAGTCACTGTCATTAAAAACAAAATTAATCATGCAGATACATGTCCACACCAGATACCAATGATCACAATTCTGCTATTGCTCATTATGACTTCGACAATCCGATTCACCAAGCGGAAGAAGAAAGTGATGAAGATTGTGAACTCCCTGCATAGTTGGCCAAATTGCTAGAACGAGAAGAGAAGAAAGTTATTCAGCCGTATGAAGAGCCTCTGGAGTTGGTTAACTTGGGTACAAATGAAGCGAAGAAAGAAATTAGAATAGGGGCCGATTTGGAAGCGAGTATGAGTCAAGGTATTCTTTGCTTGAGAAGACGTTTGTGCACTAGCATACTACTTATCTGATTTCTAAGATGGATCCCATTAAGTTCATATTTGAGAAGCCAGCTCTTACCGGCCGAGTTGCCCGTTGGCAGATAATTTTGACAGAATATGATATCCAGTATACCACCCGGAAAGCAATCAAGGGTAGTGTCCTGGAAGATTATCTTGCTCACCAACTTGTGGATGACTACCAACCGATGAAGTTTGAATTCCTAGACGAAGATATCTTGTACATTAGAGACTGCAACATTCCCGGTCCAGAGGAAGGGCCTGAGCCAGGGTCACAGTGGATGATGGTGTTTGATGGAGCGTCGAATGCAATGGGTAATGGTGTAGGAGCTGTTATCACCTCCCCAAAGGGTTTCCATATTCCTTTCACAACCCGGATTTGTTTTGACTGCACTAACAACATGGCAGAGTATGAAGCTTGTATTTATGGAATTGAAGCGGCAATTGACTTGCGTATCAAATTCTTGAAGGTTTTCGGGGATTCTAATCTCGTTATCAGTCAAATTAACGGTGATTGGGAAACTTGACATCAAAAATTGATTCCGTATCGTGAGCATGTAATGAAGTTGATTCCTTATTTTGAAGAGACAACATTTGAGCACATCTCTAGAGAGGAGAATCATCTTGCAGATGCATTGGCCACTTTATCATCCATGTTCAAGGTGAAGTGGGCTAATGAGGCGCCTTCGATCACTATTAGAAGGTTAGATGAGCCAGCTTTTTGTTTTGAAGCGGAAGTGGAATTGGATGGTAATCCTTGGTTTTATGATGTTAAGAGGTACTTAGAAACTCAAGAGTACAAAGAAGTAGCGTCCATCACAGATAAGAAGTTTCTAAGGAGGTTCGCCGCCAAGTTCTTCCTTAGCAATGGTATTTTGTACAAGAGAAATCATGATGACATGTTGCTCAGATGTGTGGATAAGAATGAAGCATCGAAGATCATCAAAGAGATGCATGAGGGTGCTTTTGGGACCCATTCCAGTGGTCACACCATGGCCAAGAAGATATTGAGGGCTGGCTATTATTGGTCCACTATGGAGACAGACTGTTATAATCATGCCAGGGTTTGCTACAAGTGTCAAGTGTATGCTGATAAAGTGCATGTTCCTCCTGTTCCCCTGAATGTGTTGACATCTCCATGGCCCTTTGCAATGTGGGGCATTGATATGATTGGGAAGATTGAGCCGACCGCTTCTAATGGCCATCATTTTATCTTGGTTGCTATAGATTATTTCACCAAATGGGTTGAAGCTACTTCTTTTGCTAATGTCACCAAGCAAGTTGTGGCTTGTTTCATCAAGCACAATATCATTTGCTGCTATGGGGTCCCGGAGAAAATCATCACTGATAATGGGTCCAACCTCAATAACAAAACAATGAAGGAGCTTTGTGAGACTTTCAAGATCAAACACCATAACTCCTCTCCATATCGCCCGAAGATAAATGGTGCTGTCGAGGCTGCAAATAAGAACATTAAGAAGATTGTGCAGAAGATGGTGGTAACTTAAACGGATTGGTATAAGATATTGCCATTCGCCTTACATGGTTATCGTACCTCAGCGTGCACATTTACCGGGGCAACCCCATTCTCCCTTGTGTATGAGATGGAAGCAGTTTTACCTGTGGAGGTTGAAATTCCTTCTTTGAGAATTATGAAAGATGTTGAACTCGATGAAGCTGAGTGGGTGCAAAATTGGTTGGATCAGTTAAACCTCATTGACGAGAAGCGTTTGCCAGCTATGTGCCATGGACAAGTGTATCAGATGAGGATGAGAAAAGCTTATGACAAGAGGGTGCGTCCTCAGTTCTATCAAGCGGGCGATCTGGTTCTTAAAAGGATAATCCTTCCTGAAGGCGACCCTAGGGGTAAGTGGACTCCGACTTATGAAGGACCTTTTGTGGTCAAGAAGGTCTTCTCTGGTGGGACAATGATGCTTACAACTATGGACGGTGAAGATTTCCCGCTCCCGGTGAATGCCGATGTGTTGAAGAAGTTCTTCGTCTAGCTTGATGGATGTGTGAGTAGTAGCAGAATCATAGATCGTTGGTCATCTATTACTGCATTGCCATTTTTGTAGCGCTCTTTCATTTTTATGTTCTAGGTTAACTACCTTTTATAGGTGTTGCATCTTTTTGTAAGTGCCTTTTGATGGCCAGTCTTCAATTAATGAAAAGGAAGTTTTCCTTGTTTTTATGTCTTGTAGTTTTAATTGTTCAGTTTATAAAAACGTCCAATGTTTTCGTGATAATTACTTGCATTTGAAATTTTTTTGATGGCTCCTGCTCAATAATGATAATTGAAAGTGGATAATACTGTTAGATCTGATGGTGCCCTTCTGTTGGGATGTTCGTACCACTTCATGAAGACCATTCATAAGGAGTGTGTTTCAAGAGCCAATTCTATTTGGCAAGCCATTGCATGATCTTTATCTTGTGAAGTTTCACTCTTGTGTGGCAGAGAGAGGAGATTGAAGGTTCTCGACTGCGGCGCCTGGTTATTTCTCCTGTTCGTAGAAGATGCTTGCATTTGTAGGCTTTGGATGTCTATTTGCAATGTCGCTCTGCACGGTTTCTTTTGAAGGAAATCGCTCGTGAATGTCGCCCTGGGGCACCCGGCTACTTGATTGAAGATGTTTGGTCGTCCAGAGATAAGGTTCGAGTTTGGATTAGTCCGAAGATGGTCGTGTCAACGATAGATCAGAAGGGGAATCTCTTGTCCAAGAGCATCAAGACTGTAGAAAGTCCTCAGAATCAAGAAGTCCAGACGGAGTCGAGTGTCCTCAACGATGGCAATCTCGAGTTTCTTTATTGCATTTTCATTTGCACCCTTGGTTGTTTGATTAAACATTGCTATCATGTAAATTTTTTTTTATATTTTTGAATGAAAATCTTAATGCATTAAGTATGTCTGTCTTGAAGAAATGTTTGTTATCACTCATCCATTCGCTATCGCTCATAAAATGCCTTGCTTGCATATTGATGCCAACTTCACCAAGTCTTTTGCTTAGGCAAACATTGGGGGGAGAATGACGATACTAAAATGCCAGTCTCTGAGTTGTATGCTTTTGAGTAGAACCCTGTTGATGATGCACAAGCCTTATTTCAATTCCCAAACACCGGAGATATAAGGGAGATAGACCCTCGTTAACCCCTTTGAGCCTTGAAGTAGGAGTTTCTTTTCTATTCAGAAAAAACCCTCATTTTTCTAACCTGGGGAAGGATAGAGTTTAGTTAATCTGATCGAGCATTCAGAAGAGCGCAATCAAAGGATACAACAATGGTTATCCTCCAAACGGCTGAGGAAAGTCCAAACTGCAACGGTCAACCTTCGTCTGTCAACGTGGAATCCCTCAAAGACTTAGACAGTCACTATCACTTCCAACAAGTTGAATATGGTGTAGGGATCACACGATTCATTCTAAAAAAGAAAAGGGAAGAGAAGCGAAAAAATGATGAAAAGAAAAATAAAAAAAAGCCCGCTAAGTAGAATTTGGTAACAAGTCGCTTAGGCAAAAAAGGGGAGAGATTCTCAGTAAGGGAATGAAGTTGTATGATCGAACACCCAAACTAAAGGTGAGTGGCTATCGTGTCCGTTAACCTTGTGGATTCCTCGAGCATGTCCAAGAAATCCTCAGCAGAAGTGGCTATATCATACTCTTTTGAGAGTTAAATGCTTATATCAAGTTGACTGAATCTAGGATTGGAGAACATCACGAAGGGGGTGGTCACCAAGTATTTTGAGCCTAAAAATCCTTTTTTGAAAAAACTGTGAACCAGGCCACGTTACAACCCTCAGAAGTCCTAACTGAAGCATGGGTTAATTCGAAAGCATACTACGATGAGATAACATTTTCCGGACTCCTAAATTATGCTGATTTTTGTGTTGGTATCATATGTTTGTCTTGTCATTTTGAAAAATAAAAATGTGTTGCATCCTAAGAGTGTTTTGTTCACAAGAAGTCATACCTTTTTCATAAAAACTTCAAGACTTACATAGGTGTTGCATTTGAATTTTCATTCACATAATAAACATTTTTTCTGTATGCGAAACAACTGTTTGACATCAAGTGAGTGTGCAATAAGCACCAAAGAAGGATTTAACCTTATCAAAGGAGAGGGCCTCGACCTTATGGAATTGAAAGATAATCTTTTCAAAGAATTGATGATAATCTGGGGCATCTTATCTTGAATTAGTGCTATCTGTATTTCTATAGAGATTCTCCCTAGTGAGTTTCATTTCATTTTAGACTTGGGGAAGATTTGGTTTAATTGAATTGACGGGGTTGATAATATGAAGTATTTCCAGCATGGGGCATCCCCAGTGACGCCGAAGTCTCTACTTCTCCCTAGCAAGTCTCCCGAAGTGAAGAGTTTGTATCCAGATGATTCCCCAGTTTTACCTGAAGGTTGTCTATTCCCCAGTATCGTCAAGTGGAGAGTTTTGTCTGATAGGTTGTGATTGATAAGATTTCTGGATTAAGAATCTATATCCCCAATGAAGTGGTGCTATTGTGATGAGCACAAAATAATGACCATTCGAGGCTGAAAGTTTATTGATGACCCTTTTAATTCCCCAGTCAGGTTGTTGCACTTCGAAGTTCTTATTCAGGAATCACCCCCTCTTCCCCAGTGTGTTAGTTATTCATCTGAGATTTCTTCTTCAAGGTTTCTCCTCTCCCCAGTGAGGAAATTTTCTTTCAAGGTTGTGGCACAATATTCCCCATTCTCCTAGTGGAGTTGTCCCCCTCATTTCCCCAATGGAGCTGTCCTATATGAGGTGTTTTGTTTCTTCATGCCCGGATGAACTATCTAACTTAGATTTCTATTCCTAAAACTCATCCATCTCCTCAGTGAGTATCGCCTGAGACATATGCTTTTGTGGGTGCGCATCCCCAGTGAGTATCCCCAGTGGATATCGCAAGAATTGTGTGCAGATTTTCCCCTACAATTGACCGAAGATTGGTTGCTCCCCATGAAGTCAAATGAATCTTTATCCCTGTGAAGTTTGGTATATTTCCCAACGAAGTCCAATCTCCATTTGGATTACCTCTTCAGAAGTCACGGTTTCGCCTGGATCTTCTTTGTCTTTGTCCAACTTCATTTGGCATTCCGTATCAAAATCAACGGTTTCGCCCAGAATTACTTCTCTAGTGAAGTCTACAATCTGTTTTTGCAACCCTTCTCAGTGATTGTAGCCTGCTTTCTACCGGTTACACCAAGTTATTTCTCCTCTCAGAGTTTCATCTCTTTGAAGGTTTTCTATCCAGTGGATTTTGCAATTTATTTTTGCAAGTCTTATCAAGTTTGGCTTGGTATTTGATGGGCTTTTTGATTAGCCATTCCCCAGTGAAACATTTAATCATGCATCATTACATTGCATCCTCAAAGTGTAACTTTCCATTATCTCTTGGAACTTTACACCATAAAAAAAATATATCAAACATGCATTAAAACATAAGCCTTTATTGCTACTATGTCCCCCAATGAATCTGCTAATCTCAGATTATTTCCTCAATGAGGCCTCTATCCTCAGTATCTCCATACAAGTATTTTGGTTTACCATTCAATTTGGTTGAGTGTTTACTCAACGTTTTGGTTGTAGCCCAATTTCCCTCTGGTGCAATTGCTTTGGTTTAGTCTCTACTACCTCTGTTGGTTCATTTCGATGTGCATTAATATACCTTTTGAACGTCAGTTTTGTCCTGATAAACATTTCAGCAAGTGTTTTGGAAGTACGCTCTAATCACTTTGCTTTGGGTCGAGTTTAGTCTCGTTACCCGCGCATGAAATCCAGTTATCGTATTGGTACTCATCTAGTTTGTTTCGTCTAACTAGTCTTCATGAGTCGAGTCTTATCTCATTTTGTTTCTTACTCTTGGGATTCTTTCAGTTCCATCATACTGTCTATCTCAGGTTGAAACCTTTCCCCGTTACTCCGTAGATTCAATCAGCTTCGTCTACTGTCTATCTTTGGTTGGGATGGCTCTGTTATAACTATTGGATTCAATCAGCCTCGTCTACTGTCTACCCTTTAGTTTGAGAACAGCAAGTGCTCTGAGAAACATGTGTTTTCATCACTTTGCTTTGGGTCGAGTTTTGTCTCTTCTCCTGTGCATGAAATCCAGTTGTTGTCCTGGTACTCATCTAGTTTGTTTCGTCCAACTAGGTTCCATGAGTCGAGTTTTATCTCGTATTGTTTCTTACTCCTGGGATTCTTTCAAATCCATCATACTGTCTATCTCGGGTTGAAACCTTTTCCCTTTACTCCGTGGATTCAATCAGCTTCGTCTACTGTCTATCTTCGGTTGGGATGGCTCTATTATAACTATTGGGTTCAATCAGCTTCGTCTACCGTCTATCCTCTAGTTTGAGAACAACAAGTGCTCTGAGGAACATGCACTTCATCACTTTGTTATGGGTCGAGTTTTGTCTCGTTTCCGGTGCGTGAAATCCAGTTTTTGTCCTGGTACTCGTTTCTAGAAAGTATTGTTCTTCTAGTTCTATCGAGTCGAGTCTTGTCTCGTTTGATGTCATTCCTTGGATTCAATCAACTTCGTCTACTGTCTATCCTAGGTTGACCTGTCTCTTTCATACCTTTGGTTTGTCACAGTTTCTACTGTTTACCCCTGGTTGAGACTAGCAGATGCCCCTAGAATCACGCACTCTAGTCACCTTGCTTATAGGACCCTTTTCGTAGTTGTCCTATTGCGTACGTTTTTAGAGTCTAGTTTTGTCTAGTCTTCTGGTTTGAGTTTCGTCTCATCTTTATTATAGTCTGCGTTACAATTTTGTCTTGGCGCATATTTTAGGGAAAGCTAATGTTCATTAGACTCTCCCGCTTGTTAAGGCACAATGTTATTTGGGGCTCTTATATGAAACCAATTTCATTTGGTATTCTCTAAGTCCAGCATTCTCTGGCTCCCTTTGGAAAGTTTCACTCTTCTTCTCAAGAGTGTAAATTTTTGGGTTCTTATGTATTCAATCCTCTTCCACTTTGAACGCTCGAAGGTTTCCACCGGTTCTCGCTTATCAAGTTTAAGAAGATTGAATAGGGGCAGCTATTGCACCCCAATATTTACCCTCTTGATTTAGGCTTATGTTTCATCATGAACATCATATTGCATTGCATTGCATTCATATCTCTTGATAGGATCCAAGCTCTTTGGGTTTCCAAGATCTCTACAAGTTAAGGAGGTTGATTGGGTTAGCATACCCTTCTGAAGGAATCCCAAGTTTCCATATCTGTGGATCTTTCAAGTCACAAGGTGTATTATACCTCAAGACATTCCATTTGTCTCATTGATCCCACATGAATGGAAGTTTTGAAGAGATTTGGTGGGAAATTCATCTGTGGCATTCATCTGATGAAATTAGGGTTTTGGTCCTCTGTGGAGTATGAAGCCTGGATGAGTCAATTTCAAGGCCCATTTATTTTTATAAACTCTTCAACATACTATAAATAAGCCAGAGCAAGCCTCATTTCACTCTCTCCACGCTCACAAACCCTAAATTTCAGATCTGAACACAAAACTCCATAACTGCATTTTTCTTCAAATCTCAAGTTTCAACCGTGCATTTGGAGATTTTCTTCTTTATTCTTCATCCTAAAGACACAAGGAAGAGAAATCAAGCATTGGAACTCAGCTGGAGTGAAGGAGACAGTAGATTACGATTTGCTTTTGAGGTAAGAAACTTGAACTTTGATTCTTGAAATTTAGCCGTTCATTTGTGTGTTTGAGCTTATATTCATGTTCCTTGATGTTGTTTGAATGATTCTGGAGCTTTACAACTTCCAATTTGATGAAATATGCATGATTGAAGTTTCTGAAAATTTCAATATGGATGATTTTTGTACTTTTTGTGGTGTGATTTCTTGATGTATAGTTACGTATTTTGAGATTTATGACTTGCATGATGTTGCTTGCCATGAGATCTTTAAAATGAGCTTTGAATCACAAATTTTGGTTGAGAATTAAGAAAGATATGAGGTCTGGAAGTTGGGGGTCTGAACTGCACGAAATTAGTGTTAGGGGTTTGCTGGAGGTTAGGGATGAAGTGAGGTGTCACTTCCTGATTTGTCCATTTGAATTTTCATGCATTATTTATTTATTTATTTCATCTTATTTTATTTTATGCTCAAACTATTTTCAAAAATTATGAAAACAATATCATAGGTCCTTTTCAGTATCTAATATTTTGTGGAATTTTTCTGGAATTTTTAAAAATATTTTGATTGGTCAAATAAATTCGGAGATTAACTAATTTTGATTTGATTAACTTTTATCTAATTTTCTTGTAAGTTCTTGAAAAAATACTTTTCCATGATTAAAAATTCCACAAAATTTATTCTGAGATCTTTGATTGGTTTATGATGATACCATGACTTTTATTTGAGTATTTTTTAATTTTTTCATAATTAAATAAATTCATGCATATTTATCATTATTAAAAATATTTTTCTTCATACAAAAAATACATAAAAAATATTTTGGTCCATTTAAATCATGCACCATGCATTTCTGAATTTTATTTCACCATTCTTGTATTTTTTTCCATTTTTAAAAAAATTTTATGCATTATATTGCATTTCATGCATATTTAAATTGTTAAAAATACTTTCATGCATGTAAAAAATGCATAAAAAATATTCTAGCTCATTTATATCATACTTCATGCATCTATGGTTTTTATTCTATAGTTTTGGTCCAACGAATATCTGAATGAGAGAGTGACATTAGCCTTTGAGACCACTTCAATCTTTGCTCGTTCTTGACTACTGATTGAGGAAGGTGCGAAATAAACCACCTGGAAAGTAACGGTATGCAACACATGATTGTTCCTTGTCTTTTGATTATACGAGTGTGGAGAGAATGTAGAATGTCTCTAAGTAAGGAAGGCACAAGATTGCGATTGAGGAATATCTTGATGGCGTTCACGTCTATGAACTGATCTGGATTAGGGAAAAGAACCAAACCGTAAATTAGTAAGGCCAAAACGTCTTCGAATGCATGGAAACTCATAGCTTTGAGGAATTCTCGAGCTTTCTTTATCAGGAACTTAGCAAGCAAACCCTTAACTCTGCTTCTCGTTTCCCAATTAGCTTCAATGTCTGATTGCTTTAGATGTAATGTTGATGCGATGTCTTCGTACTTCGGAGCTTTTTCTGAGCCGGTGAATGGTATCTGATCAAGGATAGGTATCCCGAGTAGCTTAGATAACTCTTCTAATGTAGGAACCAACTGATAATTTGGGAATGTAAAGCAGTGATGTTTCGGATCGTAGAACTGGAATACGACGTGCATCATATCTTCTTCAAAACCGGAGATAACCAAGTCAAGAAAATAACCATGTCTTTTGACGAACTGAGCATGAGTAGGAATTTCTCAAACCAATTCTTTGAGTTGAGAAGGTATACCTATGAAGTTGATTCAGATAGTCTTTCTGGAAGCCATGATCCTACAAAACAAAGCAAAGATAAATTCCTAGGTCCTTGAAATGATTAGAAATGATATGATGATGCGATGTTATGATGTTATGATGTCATGATGTCATGTTTAAGAAAATAGCAAGCACAAACAATTCACACAATAACCCTAGGTTTAAGGCTTGTATGACGCATAGGTGTCTACCCTACCAAAGTTTTGAGTGGGTTCATCCTGTCCTATAATTGTAACCGGGTTCTAGGAATCTCATATCATTGATCTTTATCGTAGGCTTAATTTCAATACGACTACCAAGTGGTTGACCGAAACATCCCGAAAGTCGGATCTTAATGAGCGTAGCATCGAGTATCAACCAACCTTAGTCTACACCAAAACCTACTATCTCACTACCTTCTAATGGCCAAGATGGATCAATTAGGGTTCTAGAAGTTAAGTTAGTGCTGATGACACCACGCAAACGCTAAATACTTTCCTCAACTAGACATGAGGAGCATCGGGACATCCAAAGTGTTGCACTAACGTAGCCATCATGTTGACCGTTTCGGTATATGCCTAACGGTCGCGACGATTTATTGCTACTTACCTAAGGAAACCTGGATCCGGGTGTAGGATCCCCCACAAGTATAATACCCAAGAAACCCTTAAGATAAAACATACAAGTCAAATACAAAGCAGTAAAGTGATCTCAAATCCTTAAGGTATCTTCTCTTTTAGGGTGTCCCCAGCAGAGTCACCAGTTCTGTAACACGGTGGGAGAACTGACTTGTTTTGGTTTGCGTTTGATCGCAAATGTTGCGGATAGCAAGAGTCTCCACCGACTTTTCTTTTATTCAATTAAGGGAAGGTGAAAAGAACAGGAAAATACTTTTGTTAGATTCTGGGTAAGGGAGGTGATTATGAAAAGGGAAGGTGTTAGCACCCTTTTCATCCGTAGTTATCTACGGGCTCTTAATTGCTTTAGCTCACTTTATGACTTGCTTTTTGGTGTGTGTGTTTGAAAATGTTTTTTGAAAAGGCATTTCGGTTTAACTTCATAATGATTCACGCTGGCACGTATACGAAGTGTTCGGAAATGTTTCGATTTGGAAAAGTGTGAGGTGTAAATAGATGTTTTGATAGAGCAAGCAATTAAGAGTCTCTTACCTACTCAGAACGGTCATTTTCGTGTCATTTTACTTTCCTTTAGAATAGCGCTATCTATACTATTAGTTGGTAGGTAACCCTATTCATTGGATGTGAAGGGACATTCGAAGGAACATCGGATGGTCATAGAAGGCAACTTGTAGGAGTATCCTAGCACACTCGTAGGGACGATCATCACTTTTCGTAGGCAACAATCAAGGGACTAGATCATGTATTCGTAGACAACATCGAGGGTCATCGAGGGACTATGATCTTTAATTCGAAGGGACTATGATGATATTTTGTGGGCAACTGTGCTAAGATACCCCTACGTTCGAGGGACTTGACCATTTATTCAAAAGGCAATGAGAGAGAATACCCTAGGGGGTGCATGTGTGAAGAGAGTGTGCTGAATTCAGATGATTTATCTTGTGGTTAGAGTTAGCTATGTTGATTTTATCTTGCCATACACGCCTAGTTACTAGCAATTTATAGGTGCGGAAAGTAAATTGCGGAAATGTAAAGTGCGGAAAATGAATCCTATGCTATTACATGGCTTTGGGGCAGATACATAATTGAGGAGTGCGGAAAGTAAAACCTAATTAAACTATTACATCCCATGAGCAGTTACATAATATTGAAAAAAGAAAATGCGAGAAAAAAGTCCTAACTATTACAACCTGGAAGCAGTTACAATAATCGGAAAAAGAATCGAATTGCAAAATAAGAGAAAATAATGTTAGTGAAAAAGGTTTTTGAGTTAGGAAAAAGTTTTAGGGTTAGCAAACCTAATTAGATGAGAAAACATTTTTTGGGGATTTTCTGGATTAATTTTAGCATAGAAAAAACAATTAAAAGTTAACTTTTCGATTAATTAACAATTAATTAAAATATGAATGAAAAATATTTTTTTTATGTTAAAAATTAAATAAACATTTTTCTGACCTAAATGCAAAAAGAAAATATTTTTTGTGATTTTTTAATGTGTTAGAAAAATATTTGAAAAGAAATTAAATGAAATAAGAAAAATAATGAGAAAATTGGTTAGTTTGCAAAAGGGATAAAAATATATGTGGGAGACAAGGTTCGAACCAAGGTCCTCCAGGATGAACACGTGCCTCTCTGACCAACTGAGCTAGCATGCTTTGTTGTTTGAATACTGAAACAAAATAAACATAAAGGAAATAATTTTCTAGAAATTAATTGAATAAAAAAACGCGCGCAGTGTGACACCCCAATTAATTCGATTATTAAATAATTATAATTTTTAATTATTAATTTAATTAGGAATATAATTATTAATATTTTGGATTAATGGGATTAACTAAATTAAATGGAAGTGGGTTTATTAATGAGGTGTGAAGGGTAAAGTGAGGGTGTGAGGAGTAAAAGACTCTACTCACATTAATTATTTTATTTTTATTATGTTAGAGTGATAAAAGGAATAAAAGAAGGAAAAAGAGAAAAAGGAATCATTATTGGGAAAACTCACTGTACGTGCATTTGAGAAGAGGAAAAGGAAGGAGGAAAACCGGAAGTGTCAGAATTCGAAGAACCCACAAGGTAAGGGGTGATTTCAATTAATTAATGCGTATTATCGGTTTTGATATTCAATAGTATGGATCATAGTATGTTAGGAATCCCCGGTTTAGAAATTCTAGGGTTCCGTAGAATTGTCCCTATTGTGTCGGATTGTAGGTCAGAAACGATTAGTGTGTCAGATAATAAATAAGAATGATGAAATAATGTTGTTTGATGTTATAATGGTGTAAAATGGATGTATTTTGGTGTTTCTCATGTTGCAATTCGAATGGGAATGTTTGGAATTGATTTAGAATGGATAAATGCTGTCAAAATAGCAGATTTTGACTCTGCAGGTCGTGGGAACCGGTTCCCAGTGGGGAGGAACCGGGTTCCACTGTGTAAATTTTCAAACACTGGCAAAAATGCACGTAGGAATTGATTCCCAGTGGGGTAGGAACCGGGTTCCCATACATTTTTCCAGAGGCGTGATTTTTGAACTTTGTGGGAACCGGTTCCTGCATAGGGAGGAACCGGGTTCCACTGAAACTTTTTGAAAAATTCTAAGACTTTGAAAATTCATAACTTTCAAACCGTAAGTCCGTTTTGAGCGCCGTTTTGGACGTTGTTTCTTAAATTTAATGCTCTATCTTATAAAATGAAAAGATTTCCTAAAACTTGAAATTATTTTGAAAATAAGTCGAATTTCGAAATAAGTGATTAATTATTAGAGGTGTGTTTGGTGTATAAGAGGTAGTGTACCTATGACATTGAGATATCTGAATGGTGTGAATGAAAGGCATGTTTATGCTGTTGATTATGTGCATGATTGTTGAGAATATCATGTTTTAGATTTGATTCAGTTATGATAGTTGGTGTATTTCATAGACTGATTTGATGTTGCATGCTGGTGATGTGCGTGCATATGCATTTTTGGTGAAGTTAATTCCCATTGTGTGTAATTTGACTTGTATTGTCGTTAACCGATACCCGGGTGATGATGGGTGGTTAAATTTGGATTCGTGTCCGGTGTTTATGGACGAATCGATGGTTCTTGTATCCGGTTGATGATGGATCGGTGTTGGGTGACTTGGTCACGTGTTGGTACCACATGCATTGTGCATTGTAATTGCATGGAATTGTAACATGTTAGGATGTCTTCGTGTTGCAATTCTCGATTGATAATGGTTGTGCATAATGAATTATGCGGTTGTAATTGTATTGGAATCGAACTATCTTTGGAATGGGTGAAGTAATATGCTTGTGATATATTGTTGATTGAGAAACTTATAATGCATGTTAATTATGAAATCTCACCCTTACTTTAACAATTTCAGATTAAAGTTAACAGCTCAGGAGTTGGTGAGGATGGCTCTAGAGCTTGTCATTTTTAAGTCCGCGTGTCAGTGTCATGCTCTGATAGGTTGTAGCACTGGGGAACGTTTAGATGAGAACTTGTTTAGTAATCAAATGTTATTTGGATTAATTTAGGAATAATTATGGTTTGATTTATTCTGTTTGAGTTTTGGTATTTTCCGCTGTGTAAGACATGGTCTTAATTTGATCGAAATTATTTGGTAATGACCCTCAGTGTAGCATGGCTACTGAGTTAATTGGAGTTTTATTTATTTCATAATTGTGGCATCCCTTGATTTCCGTGTTGACTCTGATTGAATCTGGTTTTTATTTATCATATTAATTAAATTATTTAGGGTATTTTAGAAGAGGTGTTACAATAGTGGTATCAGAGCATAGTCGGTCTTGTCGTAGTGTCGTTATCCCTTTAGTATGCGACTTGTGTAAGATAACACTGTCGATACTTGTGTGCTGATGAGATTGTTTTGTAATGTTACAGAACAATGGCCGGAAGAGGTAACGGAAGAAATGATGATGCTATTGTTGAAGCATTGGGAATGTTGGTTGGAGTGCTCGGAGGGAACCAGCAGGGAGCTGTTATTGGTGCTGACCGACAATTGGGGAATTTTCAGAGGAATAATCCTCCATTGTTCAAGGGTGCACATGATCCTGAAGGTGCTCAGAAGTGGTTGAAGGAGATCGAGAGGATCTTTAGAGTGATTGACTGTGCTGAAGGGCTGAAGGTGAGATACGGAACTCACATGTTAGCGGAGGAAGCTGACGATTGGTGGGTTGCTACCAGAACTGAAATGGAAGAAGATGGTATTGCAATGACTTGGGCTGTGTTCAGGAGGGCTTTTCTGAGGAGGTACTTTCCTGAAGACATTCGAGGTAAGAAGGAGATTGAATTTCTGGAGCTCAAGCAAGGCAACACGACTGTTAGTGAGTATGCTTCGAAGTTTACTAAGTTGGCGAAGTATTATGCTCATTACACTAACGATGCAGATGGAGAATTTTCCAAATGTATCAAGTTTGAGAATGGTCTGTGTGATGAGATCAAGCAGGGTATCAGGTATCAGCGTATCCGAAGATTTTCTGACCTGGTTGACTGTAGTAGGATATTAGAGGAGGATCTTGCTAGCACTAAGTCGAATGCTCGAGGGTATGTTGATAGGAAGGGTAAGCAACAGATGGATCATGGTAAGCCTTATGATAGGAGTAGTCAGAGATCTGGTGGTTGGAAGAAGTCTGGTGGAGGAGATTCTGGTTCTTCCATCAAGTGCTACAAGTATGGTGAGACAGGACATCATATGGTGGACTGTAAGAGTAACGATAAGAAGTGTTTCAAGTGTGGGAAGCTCGGCCATGTGGCCAATGATTGCAGAGTGAGGGTGGTGACTTGTTACAACTGTGGTGAAGAGGGTCACACTCGTCCTCAGTGCACAAAGCCCAAGAAGGAGCAAGCTGGGGGTAGAGTGTTCTCATTTCCTGGGTCAGATACTAAGCTAGATGATCGGTTGATTAAAGGTACATGTTTTATTAATGGCATTCCTTTAATTGCGATTATTGATACTGGAGCCACACACTCTTTTATTGATTTGGATTGTGCTAAGAGATTGAATTTGCAAATTTCCCATATGGATGGAAATATGGTTATTGACACTCCTGCGTCGGGTTTAGTGACTACTTCATATGTTTGTAGGAATTGTCCTATTGTGATTTTTGATAGGGGTTTCAGTATGGATCTAGTGTGCCTACTGTTAGAACAACTTGATATCATCCTTGGAATGAACTGGTTGGAATTCAACCAGGTTCATATCAACTGTTTTGCAAAGACTGTTATTTTCCCTGAACAGGTTGGTGTCGAAGATGTGACTATGTCGGTTAAACAGATGAACCTAGCTGTGAAAGATGGTGATGTCGTGTTTATGTTGTATTCTGCAATAGAAGCGGAGGGGAAAGCAAAGAGTGATGGATTGCCAGTGGTGAATGAATTTCCAGAGGTGTTTCCGGAAGACGTTAGTGAATTGCCACCTGAGAGAGAGGTAGAATTTACTATAGATTTGATTCCTGGAACTAGTCCGGTGTCGATGGCACCTTACCGTATGTCGGCATCTGAATTAGCGGAGTTAAAGAAACAGTTGGAGGAGTTGCTTGAGAAGAAGTTTATTCGTCCCAGTGTTTCGCCGTGGGGAGCTCCGATGTTGTTGGTTAAGAAGAAAGAAGGCTCAATGAGATAATGTGTTGACTACCGATAGTTGAATAAAGTTACAATCAAAAATCGGTATCCTTTTCCGAGAATTGATGATTTGATGGATCAACTAGTTGGAGCTTGTGTGTTCAGTAAGATTGATCTGAGATCTGGATATCATCAGATTCATGTGAAGACAGAGGATATTCAGAAAATTGCTTTTAGAACGAGGTATGGGCATTATGAATATTCTGTTATGCCGTTTGGAGTTACTAATGCACCTGGTGTTTTCATGGAGTATATGAACAGGATATTTCATCCGTATCTTGATAAGTTTGTGGTGGTGTTCATTGATGATATTTTAATTTACTCGAAGAGCGATGAAGAACATGCAGAACATCTCAGAGTTGTATTGGAATTGTTGAAAGAGAAGAAGCTTTATGCGAAGTTGTCCAAATGTGAATTCTGGTTAAGTGAAGTGAGTTTTCTTGGCCATGTAATTTCCAAAAATGGATTTTTTGTAGATCCTACGAAGGTAGAAGCAGTATCTTAGTGGGAAGCGCCGAAGAATGCTTCTGAGATCCGTAGTTTTCTGGGTCTTGCAGGTTATTACCGGAAGTTTATTGAAGGATTTTCCAAACTAGCATTGCCGTTGACTAAGTTGACCAGGAAGGGTCAGGTGTTTGTTTGGGATGCTGAATGTGAGAAAGGATTTCAAGAACTGAAGAGGAGGTTGACTAGTGCTCCGATCTTGGATTTGCCAAATCCGGCTAAGTCTTTTGTTGTGTATTGTGACGCATCATTGATGGGATTAGGTGGTGTGTTGATGCAAGATAAGAAGGTTGTGGCTTATGTGTCGAGACAATTGAAAGTACACGAAAGGAATTATCCGACTCATGATTTAGAGTTGGCAGCTGTTGTATTTGTTTTGAAGTTGTGGAGACATTATTTATACGATTCTCGGTTTGAGGTATTCAGTGATCACAAAAGTCTGAAGTATCTCTTTGATCAGAAAGAGTTGAACATGAGGCAGAGGAGATGGTTAGAATTCCTAAAGGATTATGATTTCGGTTTGAATTATCATCCTGGTAAGGCAAACGTTGTTGCGGATGCTTTGAGTAGAAAGTCCTTGCATATGTCGATGTTAATGGTCCGTGAGTTAGATTTGGTTGAACAGTTCAGAGACTTAAGTTTGGTATGTGAAACTACTCCGAATAGTGTGAAATTGGGTATGTTGAAGCTGACCAGTGGTATTTTGGAAGAAATTCAGAATGGACAGAAATCTTGATGTTGGGTTAGTTGATAAATTGACATTGATCAACCAAGGTCAAGGAGGCGAGTTCAAAATTGATGAGAATGGGGTTATGAGATTTGGTGATCGAGTGTGTGTTCCAGAGGTTGCCGAGATTAGGAAGAGTATTTTGGAAGAAGGACATCGCAGCGGGTTGAGTATTCATCCCGGTGCTACTAAAATGTACCACGATTTGAAGAAGTTGTTTTGGGGGCCTGGAATGAAAAAGGAAATTGCTGAGTTTGTGTATGCATGTTTGGTTTGTCATAAATCAAAGATTGAACATCAGAAACCGTCAGGATTGATGGAATCGTTATTTGTTCCAGAATGGAAATGGGATGGAATCTCTATGGATTTTGTGTCTGGTTTGCCAAGGACGGCGAAGAATTGTGACTCTATCTGGGGTATTGTTGACCGATTGACGAAATCTGCTCATTTTATTCCAATGAAGATGGATTACCCGATGGAGAGGTTGGCCGAATTGTATGTCGAAAAGATTGTAAGTTTGCACAGTATTCCTTCTAGTATTGTGTCGGATCGAGATCCAAGGTTTACATCTAAGTTCTGGACGGGATTGCAGGAAGCTTTGGGTACTAAGTTGCGATTGAGTTCTGCTTATCATCCTCAGACAGATGGTCAGACGGAGAGAACGATTCAGTCGTTAGAGGATTTGTTAAGAGCTTGTGTGTTGGAGAAAGGTGGAGCTTGGGATAGTTATCTACCATTGATTGAGTTTACCTACAACAATAGTTTTCATTCGAGTATTGGTATGGCTCCGTTTGAAGCATTGTATGGTAGGAGGTGTCGGACACCGTTGTGTTGGTATGAATCTGGAGAGAGTGTTGTGATTGGACCGGAAATTGTTTAACAAACTTCAGAAAAGATTAAGATGATTCAGGAAAAGATGAGAACTTCCCAGAGTCGTCAGAAAAGTTATCATGATAAGAGGAGGAAAGATCTTGAGTTTAGTGAAGGAGAACATGTTTTTATGCGAGTTACTCCGATGACTGGTATTGGTCGAGCTTTGAAGTCAAAGAAGTTGACTCCACGTTTTATTGGTCCGTTTCAGATTACCAAGAGGATTGGGAAGGTGGCGTATCAGATTGCTTTACCGCCGTCACTTGCAAATTTGCATGACGTTTTCCATGTATCTCAACTGAGGAAGTACATTACTGATCCGTCACATGAGATTCAAGTAGATGATATCTGATGCGAGAGAATTTAAGCTGGCGGTACTGCAAGGATTGAGGATCGGAAGTTGAAGCGATTCTGAGGCAAAGAGATCGCATTGGTAAGAGTGGCTTGGGAGGACCGAGATGGGAATGTCACTTGGGAGCTGGAGAGTCAGATGAAGGACTCGTATCCCGAACTGTTCGTCTAAGGTATGTTTTCGAGGACGAAAACTCTTTTTAGTAGGGGAGAGTTGTGACACCCCAATTAATTTGATTATTAAATATTATAATTTTTAATTATTAATATAATTAGGAATATAATTATTAATATTTTGGATTAATGGGATTAATTAAATTAAATGGAAGTGGGTTTATTAATGAGGTGTGAAGGGTAAAGTGAGGGTGTGAGGAGTAAAAGACTCTACTCACATTAATTATTTTATTTTTATTATGTTAGAGTGACAAAAGGAATAAAAGAAGGAAAAAGAGAAAAAGGAATCATTATTGGGAAAACTCACTGTACGTGCATTTGAGAAGAGGAAAAGGAAGGAGGAAAACCGGAAGTGTCAGAATTCGAAGAACCCACAAGGTAAGGGGTGATTTCGATTAATTAATGCGTATTATCGGTTTTGATATTCAATAGTATGGATCATAGTATGTTAGGAATCCCGGTTTAGAAATTCTAGGGTTCCGTAGAATTGTCCCTATTGTGTCGGATTGTAGGTCAGAAACGATTAGTGTGTCAGATAATAAATAAGAATGATGAAATAATGTTGTTTGATGTTATAATGGTGTAAAATGGATGTATTTTGGTGTTTCTCATGTTGCAATTCGTATGTGAATGTTTGGAATTGATTTAGAATGGATAAATGCTGTCAAAATAGCAGATTTTGACTCTGCAGGTCGTGGGAACGGTTCCCGTGGGGAGGAACCGGGTTCCATGTAAACTAAAAGCGGCAAAATGCACGTAGGAACCGGTTCCCGATGGGGTAGGAACGGGTTCCATACATTTTCGGCGTGATTTTGAACTTTGTGGGAACGGTTCTGCATAGGGAGGAACGGGTTCCATGAAACTTTGAAAAATTCTAAAACTTTCAAAATTTATAACTGTCAAACCGTAAGTCCGTTTTGAGCGCCGTTTTGGACGTTGTTTCTTAAATTTAATGCTCTATATTATAAAATGAAAAGATTTCCTAAAACTTGAAATTATTTTGAAAATAAGTCAATTTGAAATAAGTGATTAATTATTAAGTGTGTTTGGTGTATAAGAGTAGTGTACATGACATTGAGATATCTGAATGGTGTGAATGAAAGGCATGTTTATACTGTTGATTGTGTGCATAATTATTGAGAATATCATGTTTTAGATTTGATTCAGTTATGATAGCTGGTGTATTTCATAGACTGATTTGATGTTGCATGCTGGTGATGTGCGTGCATATGCATTTTTGGTGAAGTTAATTCCCATTGTGTGGAATATGACTTGTATTTCCGTTAACAATGCGGGTGATGATGGGTGGTTAGGCTGGATTCGTGTCCGGGTGTTTATGGACGAATCGATGGTTCTTGTGTCCGGTTGATGATGGATCGGTGTTGGGTGACTTAGTCACGTGTTGGTACCACATGCATTGTTATACGCATTGTAATTGCATGGAATTGTAACATGTTAGGATGTCTTCGGTGTTGCAATTCTCGATTGATAATGGTTGTGCATAATGAATTATGCGGTTGTAATTGTGTATTGGAATCTGAACTATGCTGGAATGGGTGAAGTAATATGCTTGTGATATATTGTTGATTGAGAAACTTATAATGCATGTTAATTATGAGAAATCTCACTCTTACTTTAACAATTTCAGATTAAAGTTAGCAGCTCAGGAGTTGGTGAGGATGGCTCTAGAGCTTGTCATTTTTAAGTCCGCGTGTCAGTGTCATGCTCTGATAGGTTGTAACACTGGGGAACGTTTTTTTGAGAACTTGTTTAGTAATCAAATGTTATTTGGATTAATTTAGGAATAATTATGGTTTGATTTATTCTGTTTGAGTTTTGGTATTTTCCGCTGTGTAAGACATGGTCTTAATTTGATCGAAATTATTTTGTAATGACCCTCAGTGTAGCATGGCTACTGAGTTAATTGGAGTTTTATTTATTTCATAATTGTGGCATCCCTTGATTTCTGTGTTGACTCTGATTGAATATGGTTTTTATTTATCATATTAATTAAATTATTCGGGGTATTTTAGAAGGGGTGTTACACGCAGGGGGTCTTCTTCCCCATTTGAATTTCCAGACTTTTAGCTACGATTTTCATCCGTTGCTACAACCGTTACCAACAGCCCGTCTGTAGCTATAGGACCTGCAACTTTGAAAAATTAAATACAAGCAATATAAATTCATGGTGAATACATGGATCGATTGCAATTAAGCCCCTGGTCACGAATATGTTCCTAGTTTGGTCTGATTTTGCCTAAATAAGAAAGCCCTGATCCAAGGTTTTAAACCCTAGCCATGGTGAACCTTTCGTTTTGTACCTAAGCTTCAATTAAACTATCCATACATGATCGAAACTTCATCACAAACACAAATATATGGTTAAATTCAATTGATTATGCCTGAAAATATGAAATCGATTTTGAGTTAGAGTTGTGCAAACCGTGATCTGGATATCGTGTTTCTGGACGTATTTCTTGCTTGTGAGTATCTGGAATCGATCAGAGGACCTCCAGGAATTGATTGAAAGGCTTGGAAAGGCTTGAATTGGAGCAAAACTATGTCTACTAGGTTGCTTGAATGCCACGGTTTTTTGCACTTGGTTTAGGGTTCTTGAGGCATCAAAATTGTTCTTGTGGCATTTGGAATCAGTGTGTATATATACTAGAGTGAATTAGGTCAAGAATTATGAAGAAATATCATGCCAATCAATGAAAAAATATTTGATTTGGAATCAAACCAAATATTGCTTTTTTGAGCCAATTTTAATCAATTCTCTTGCCAATCTTCATTATTTCGAAATAATCAGATTAATTGGCTTGCTTGGACCTCAAGGTTGAGAGAAAATCAATCTTGCACTTAATTTTTGATTTTATATCTTTTTTGATTTTCTCAAGTATTTCTCTTTATGCACCTCCTCAAAAATACTCAACTTGCACATCTTGTATCTTGCTCAATTTTTGACATTTTTGGGTGTTCTTGGACTTTTTAGGAAGCTCAAGCTGTCTTCTAAACAACCCATTTGGTTTCATCTTCATTGAAGTTTCTATGCTCATGAACACTTCTTTGCAAAAAGATGACTTTTGTTGACTTTTAAAAGGACCTGTAATGTTTTGATCCATAACTTCCAAATGAAGCATTTCTAGCCCAAGCTTGTGAGACATGAAGTTGTAGAGAATTGAATTTTCTTCAAAATGAGATGTGGTGGAAAAATTTATGATAAAGTATGTGAAAGTTATGCCTAGTCAAAGTTCTGTTGACTTTTGTCTGAAAAATCCTAATTTAGAAACTTTGACTTTTGATCAAATCTTGACTTTTCTTGAGGAATCATGATCAACCCTTGATCAAATGATGAATATTACTTCAAAATATTGGTGTTGACCAAAAATTGTGAAGTTTGACTGTATGTTGACCACAATTGACTTTTTGTCCAATACAACTGATTCTCAACCATCTGAGCAATTGACTGAGCAAATTTGGCTTGTAAGTCTTGAAACTTGACATGGTGTTTCCTTGGAACATAGAATGAGGTATGATGATCACTTGGAGCATTGGAAGTCCATCTTGACTTGAGAGGAGTAAAACCCTGGTTTGGGTTGATTGCTTAGGAGAGGGTTTGTCTAGTCAACCCTTGTGAAATCCTTGAGTATGGATATGTGAATTGTCTTGAGAAGTGGGAGGGAAAATTTTGGGGTATAACACACCCCCTAGGGTATTCTCTCTCGTTGCCTTATAAATGGTCAAGTCCCTCGAACGTGGGGGTATCTTAGCACGGTTGCTTGCAAAATATCATCACAACCCCTTCGACTTAAAAGATCATAGTCCCTCGATGTTCCCTATGAATATATGATCTGGTCCCTCGATTGTTGCCTACGAAAAGTGATGATCGTCCCTACGAATGTGCTAGGATACTCCTACAAGTTTCCTTCTATAACCATCCGATATCCCTTCGAATGTCCCTTTACATCCAACGAATAAGGTTACCTACTAAACAATTGTATAGATAGTCTTATTCTAAAGGAAAGCAAAATAACACGGAAGCGACCGTTCTGAGTGGGTTATAAGTCTCTTTTGCTTGCTCAATTCTTTTTTACACCTCACACTTCTATTAAAAACTTTTCCAAAACAAAACATTTCCAAACACTTCGTATACATTCCAGCATGAACTATTACGAAGTCAAAGCGGAATGCCTTTTCAAAAACATTTTCAAATACACACAAAAAGTAAATTTCAAAGTGAGCTAAAGCAATTAAGAGCCCGTAGATAACTAGGGATGGAAAGGGTGCTAACACCTTCCCTTTTCATAACCAACTCCCTTACTCACAATCTAATGAAGGTCTTTTCCTGTTCTTTTTGCCTTCCCTTAATTGGATAAAAGAAAAGTCGGTGGCGACTCTTGCTATCTGCAACATTTGCGATCAAACACAAAACAAACAAGTCAGTTCTCCCACCGTGTTACAGAACTGGAGACTCTGCTGGGGACATAAAGAGAGTTTACCTTAGGGTCTTTAGATCACTTTATTGCTTTCTGTTTGACTTGCTTGCTTTATTTTTAAGGTTTTCTTGGGTATTATACTTGTGGGGGATCCTACACCCGGAGCCAGGTTTCCTTAGGTAAGTAGCAATAAATCATCGCGACCGTTAGGTGTATACCGAAACGGTCAACATGATGGCTACGTTAGTGCGACACTTTGGATGTTCCGATGCTCTTGATGTCTAGTTGAGGAAAGTATTTGGCATCTGCGTGTTGTCATCAACACTAACTCAACTTTTAGAACCCTAATTGACCCATCTTGGCCATTAGAAGATAGTGAGATGGTCGACTCCGATGTAGACTGAAGTTGGTTGATACTCGATGCTACGCTCATTAAGTTTCGACTTTCAGGATGTTTCAGTCGACCACTTGGTAGTCGTATTGAAATAAAGCCTACGAGAAAGATCAGTGATATGAGATTCCTAGAACCCGGTTACTATTATAGGACAGGATGAGCCCACTCAAACTTTGGTAGGGTAGACACCTATACCTCATGCAAGCCTTAAACGTAGGGCTATTGTGTGAATTGTTTGTGCTTGCTACTTGCTTAATCAGTACATCATGACATCATAACATTGCATCATCATATCATTTCTAACTATTTCAAGGACCTAGGAATTTATCTTTGCTCTGTTTTGTAGGGAATCATGGCTTCTAGAAGGACCATCCGAATCAACGACATGGGCATAACTTCTCAACTCAAGGAATTGGTTTCAGAAACTCCCGATCATGCTCAGTTTATCAAGAGACATGGTTATCTACTTGACTTGGTTATCTCCGGTTTTGAAGGAGATATGATGCACGTCTTATTCCAGTTCTTCGATCCGAAACATCATTGCTTTACATTCCCTGATTACCAATTGGTTCCTACCTTGGAAGAATTCTCTAAGCTACTTGGGATACCTATCCTTGATCAGATACCATTCACCAGTTCAGAAAAAGCTCAGAAATACAAAGACATCACATCAGCGTTACATCTAAAGCGATCAGACATTAAAGCTAATTGGGAAACAAGAAGCGGAGTTAAGGGTTTACTTGCCAAGTTTCTGATAAAGAAAGCTCGAGAGTTCCTCAAAGCTATGAGTTTCCATGCATTCGAAGACATTTTGGCCTTACTAATCTATGGTTTGGTGCTATTTCCTAATCCAGATCAGTTCATAGACGTGAACACCATCAAGATATTCCTTACTCGTAATCCTGTGCCTACCTTAGTTTGGGATATTCTGCATTCTCTCCACACTCGTACTATCAAAAGACAAGGAACTCTCATGTGTTGCATACTGTTACTCTCTAGGTGGTCTATTTCGCACCTTCCTCAATCAGTAATGAAGAACGAGCAAAGATTGAAGTGGTCTCAAAGGCTGATGTCACTCTCCTATTTAGTTGGTGTCTTTTTTCTCAAAAGGACTTCACTTTCATTGAGTGTTGTGGAGAATTCCCTAATGTACCACTCCTTGGAATAAGGGGAGGTATCACTTACAATCCTTCTCTTGCTCTACGTCAATTTGGGTATGCTCGAAGAGATGGTCCTCATGATATGCTTCTCCAAGACGTTGTGTTTGACTACAACCACGATCTCCAGAATTACCGTCGAAGATTTATGCACGCTTAGGGCATGGTAAAGAAGATTGATACCAAGATTTTGGGACACAAAAATTCCATCACTTGGGAACCTTACCTCAAATGGGTGCGAGCTCGAGCTCAAAACCTCATGATGCCATTTACACCTGTGCTACCAGTGATCATGGAGCCTGTTGCTATAGGTGACAAACCCTATACCGTTCTCCATCCAGACATGCCCACTGATTTCGAAGACTTGAAGAGATCCTGGATTCAATTTAAAGAAGAAAGGGATACATTTGAAGCTCAGTGCTATGCAAGCGAGAAGAAAGTACTAGAGTTGACAAAGCTACTTCACGAGGAGCGAAACATCAACACCTACTTCAACACAAAGAGGAAGCACCCATGGGAGACCTAAAAGCTTTAGGAACCTTTTTATTATTTGCTTAAAAACTATCTTTTGTACTTAATAAAAAGAAAACTAATAAAATTTGTTTGTGCTTTTCTAACAAATTTAAATTTCTAAGGTCCTTGAAAACATTGCATTGCATTGCATAAACATCACAAATCATGGCATGACGTCTCATAACAGGTACATTGAAGATCGATTTTCTTATTCTCTCGCTGTTTATTTCAGTGAGAAATGGCTCTTGAAATGACTGTCAAAGATCTCCAGGCTCAGAATGCTCAATTCCAAGAAATGTTCACTAGCTTGGTCCAAGGCCAGAAGGACCTGAAGAAGCTTATCACCAGAAAGAAGAAGACCATCGGTATCCTCAACATGGGAAGAAATCACAAGGGCCCAGCTAGGGTAGTCAGCCGGTTTGAAATCTCAAACAAGAGTGGTGAAATCGAGGGAAGTGTCAAGAACAACGAAGGAAGCTGTCATAGGTATGAAAATGAAGATGAAGATTATGTGAGTGAGCAGTATCCTCCTGACGACAAATACAGGCAACTTAAAGACCATCTGAATGCTGTGGAAAATCTGAAAATGTCCAGGATGAATTTTGATGATCTGAGTCTTGTTCCTGGCGTGGTAATTCCCCGCAAGTTCAAGGTTCCTACCTGTGCCAGATATGACGGCATCTCTTGTTCAAAGATGCATCTAAAGTCCTATGTTCAGAAGATCCGTTCTCATACTGAAGACAGGAAGGTATGGATCCATTTCTTCCAAGAGAGTTTATCCGGAACTCAGTTGGAGTGGTATTATCAATTAGAGAGTACCCACATTTATACCTGGAATGACTTAACAAATGCTTTCTATAAGCAGTACCAGTATAATGTTGAATTAGCACTCACCCGCATGCAACTACAAAGCATGTCTATGGGTCATGACGAGAAGTTCAAGGAATATGCTCAGAAATGAAGAGATCTAGCAGGCAGAGTTCAACCACCCTTGTTTAGTAGGGAGTTGGTTGATATGTTCATGGAACACTGACAGGCCCATTCTTCAATCATCTGATTGGAAACTCTTCAGCCGGATTCACCGAGATGATATTGACAGGCGAACGTATTGAAGCTGGAATCAAGAGTGGGAAAATACAGGTAGAATCATCTTCAAATGCTACGAAGAGATCTTTTGGTGGTAAGAAAGAAGCCAATGCTATGTATGGTCAGAAAAGTCGTGACAAAGCTGATCGTACTCAATCTGTGAGGGCAGTCGTGATCTCCAATCCTACACCAGCGTAACCTCAACGAGAAAACGCCCGTAACCAAAACGCGCCACGAAGACAGTTTACGAAGATCAACATGCTGTTGTCACAAGCATTGAAACACATGTTGAAAGTAGAACTCATTACTTTGAGGGATCCTCCTCAACACGTCAACACTTCCTCTCCAAAGTACAATCCTAATGCAAGGTGTGCATACCACTCCAATAGTCCAGGGCCCGACACCAACAAATGTTGGGCTCTGAAGAACAAGATTCAAGACATGATTGAAGCAAGAGAAATTGAATTCGATCCTCCTATCGAAACTCCGAACGTGATCAACGCACCAATGACTGACCATGGTAAAGGTTCTAATGCTATTGACGAAGACTCCTATGTTTATGATGAGAACAAGCTAACCATTCCTCTGATGACTGTCAAGAAAGACTTGTTGCAAGCCGGTGTGTTTCCAGGATGCCCGAATAACTATCGTTGGTGTGCATATGAATCTGACGCATGTGCTTGGTTAAAGAGACGTATTCAACGCATGATGGACAACCGAGAAGTACTATTTCTAAAACCTTCATCTGTGGAAGATCTGTGCGAAGATATTTCTAAGGATATGAAGATTGAAGAGGCAAGCAAAGCCACACCAGAAATCTGGGATACCTTGGGGCTGCCAAGCGGGAAGTTTGATTTCATGGTTAAGTACACCGCTCCCAAAAGTTATAAAATTCCTATTGAAAACGTCAAGGCAACCGGATGGGGAGACGATTTCCCAGAAGACTATGCTGATGTCAACACAATAAGGATCACCTCTGCCGATCCTGCGCCTAGAGTTGCACCTCTCATCATCACTTCTCCCAAACCAGTTCCATATTCAACTGACAAAGCTATACCTTGGAACTATGGAGCCGAAGTTTACTATCATGGCGTCAGGCAAGACCCGTTAACCATTGAAGACATTGCAGTCGAAGCTACCAATCCTGACATCGACAACATTACCGGATCAAGCAAGGTAACCAGAACCGAAAGAGTATTTTCTCCAGAGATCTCTCCCCCAAAAGATACCGCGACGCCAGCTCGCATTCCAGTTATCGAACCGGATCCCAAAGCTAGAGGGAAAGAACAAGTAACTCATCCTGCTCAGACAGAAGTACCAAAGGAAGTTGCTGAAGACACCTCCAAGCAAGAAACGGAGGAAATTCTGAAGATCATCAAGAAGAGTGCCTACAATATTGTGGAACAGTTGGGACAAACTCCGTCCAAGATATCCATTCTAGCTCTGCTATCGTGCTCTAAGGCTCATGCTAAAGCCTTAGTGAAGTTTCTGAAGAACACTCACATACCACAAGACACTACTACTGATAAATTCGAAGGTTGTATCTCTAGCCTGACCGTCAATAATGGGTTAGGCTTCTCTGATGTTGATTTAACTCCCGCCGGAAGGAAACACAACAAAGCCTTGCACGTCTCCATTGAATGCAAAGGCACTACACTATCTCACGTGTTGGTGGATACTAGTTCTACTCTGAATGTTCTGCCAAAAAGCGCTTTCGAATGACTCGATGCTGAAGGAGTGGTCTTGAAGCCCAGTGATATAATTGTAAGAGCTTTCGAAGGTTCTAAACGAACAGTACTTGGAGAGCCTCATCCTACCAGTTAAATTCAGTTGTCAGACTTTTGACTCTACTTTCTTCGTCATGGACATCCGTCCAGTTTGCTCTTGCCTACTTGGACGCCCTTGGATACATGGGGCAGGTGCTGTTACCTCTACCCTACATCAGAAGCTAAAGTACCCGACAAAGGGGAAGATTGTTACTGTACTCGACAACTGTCAAGCTTTCAAAACAATTCCAAGAGTCATGCCTTTTGACTCTCCTATCACTTCTGAAGTTGCTAAAGTTCCACCAAGGATGGCCTCACTAAAATATGCCCAAGCTGCAGTTGAAGAAGGAGGTCGTACTATATGGGTTCAACTCCCCGATGTTTCATTCAAATCTGAGAAGACTAGTTTAGGTTTCACCACCAAAGGTCAGAATATGATACGCCGCGAACGTGCCGGCAAAATTCCCTTCCATATCAGCAAGAATGGAGTCCATGCCATAGAAGACGAAGACAACGACTTAAACATCAGCAACTGGATATTCCCAACTCCAGATGATGGACCCGACAATTGGAATACCGAAGACGTCATACCAATCTCCTTTAGAAAGGAGTAATTGCTTTTTTTTGCTATGCTTTTTGTTTTCATTACGTTCGAACAAAAAACTTAAAAGCCTAGTGCCTTGCCTGGGGCATCACGGCTCGTTTGTGAGGGTTATTATTTGTCATTTGCATATTTTCGTTCAATAAAATCATTGGAATTTTGCATTCAGATATTTTGTTCTTCCTTTCTTTTACTTTATTACCCCTTCAAAAAGCTATGTGTTCTTACAGACACCCACATGGTACACTGCAGATTCACTCTGAATCTCGTTGATATCAGCTTTGCTATTGCTAAATATGACTTCGATAATCCGATGTACCAAGCCGAAGATGAAGGTGAGGAAGATTGTGAAGTTCCAGGAGAACTTATCAGACTACTACAACAAGAAGAACAGGTTATACAACCACACGAGGAGCCAGTCGAGGTTGTGAATCAAGGTACTGACGAAGAAAGAAAAGAAATCAAGATAGGAGCGGGTCTTGAGAACAGTGTCAAAAAGAGATCGGTCCAGATGCTACGAGACTATATCGAGGTTTTTGATTGGTCTTACGAAGACATGCCAGGTTTAGACATTGACATTGTGGTACACCAACTACCAACAAAAGAAGGTTTTCTCCTTGTGAAGCAGAAGGTCCGTCGTATGCGTCCTGAGATGTTAGAGAAAATCAAAGCCGAAGTTATGAAACAATTCAATGCCGATTTCCTAGCCGTTACTTGTTATCCATAGTAGGTTGCGAACATGGTGCCCGTACCTAAGAAATATGGTAAAGTACGGATGTGTGTGGACTATAGAGATCTGAACAGAGCAAGTCCGAAAGACGATTTTCCACTTCCTCATATTGATGTTCTGGTTGACAACACCGCTCAACACAAGATTTTCTCTTTCATGGATGATTTCTCCGGTTACAATCAGATCAAAATGGCTCCTGAAGACATGGAAAAGACTACTTTCGTTACACAGTGGGGCACATTCTGTTACAAAGTTATGTTGTTCGGACTGAAGAACGCTGGCGCCACATATCAACGTGCCATGGTAGCTTTATTCCATGACATGATTCATCACGAGATAGAGGTCTACGTCGACGACATGATAGCTCGATCACAGACTGAAGAGGAACATCTCGATCACTTACGAAAAATGTTCGATAGACTGAAGAAGTATAGACTAAGACTTAATCCCAACATGTGCACCTTTGGAGTCAGGTCCGGTAAACTCTTGGGATTCGTTGTCAATGGTAAAGGTATTGAAGTTGACCCCGCCAAGGTTAAAGCTATCCAAGAAATTCCAGCTCCCCGTTCTAAGAAGGAAGTCAGAGGTTTCTTGGGACGATTGAACTACATTTCCAGATTCATTGCACATCTAACGGCTACTTGTGAGCCAATCTTCAAGTTACTGAAGAAGGATCAAGTAGTGGAATGGAACGACGATTGCCAGATAGATTTTGACAAAATTAAGGAGTACCTAAAAAATCCTCCTATCGATGCACTTTGAAGGAAGACCTCTTATCATGTACTTTACCGTATTAGAGAACTCAATGGGGTGTGTGTTGGGACAACATGATGATTCTGGTCGAAAAGAGTATGCAATATACTACCTTAGCAAAAATTTTACCGACTGTGAAATAAGATACTCACAGCTCGAGAAAACTTGCAGCACTTTGGCTTGGTCTGCTCACCGGCTAAGACAATATATGTTGACTCACACTACCTTGTTGATCTCCAAGATGGATCCGATAAAATACATATTCGAGAAACCTGCTCTCTCCAGATGAATAGCAAGATGGAAAATGATTTTGACCGAATACGACATCCAGTATACTACCCAAAAAGCGATCAAAGGAAGTGTAGTAGCCTATCATTTGGCTCATCAAGCCATAGATGACTATTAGTCTATGCATTTCGAGTTTCCAGACGAAGATATTTTGTTAGTTACTGATTGCGAAGAACCAGGACCGAACGAAGGACCTGAACCAGGATCCTGATGGACCATGGTCTTTGATGGATCCTCAAACGCACTTGGCAATGGCATTGGCTCCATCATTACATCTCCTACAGGCGGGCACACGCCTTTCACCGCCAGACTATGTTTCGACTTCACTAACAACATGGCTGAATACGAAGCGTGCATCATGGGTATCAAAGCTGCTATTGACCTAAGAATTAAATTCCTGCAGGTATATGGAGAGTCAGCTTTAGTGATCAGTCAGATTAAAGGTGATTGGGATACGAAGCATCTGAAACTCATTCCGTATCAGGAGCATGTGTTGAGCCTAATCCCTTACTTTGAAGAGATCACTTTCGATCACATTCCACAAGAAGAGAATTAGTTGGCAGACGCATTAGCTACCATGTCGTCTATGTTCAAAGTCAGATGGGAAAATGAGGCTCCCCAAATCATCATCGAAAAGTTTGACGAACCAACATACTGTTGTGAACTTGATACAAAAGAGAAACCTTGGTTCTATAAAGTGAATAGGTATCTTGAGACTTAAGAATATCCCACATGGGCATCTGTCAATGACAAGAAGTTCTTGAGAAGATTCGCATTCAAATTCTTCCTCAGCAACGACATCTTATACAAGCACAATCACGACTTGTGCTTACTCCGCTGTGTAGACCAGGAAATAGCGGAACAGATCATGAAAGAGTTACATGAAGGCGCATTTGGTACCCATTCTAGTGGACATACAATGGCTAAGAAGATTTTAAGGATAAGTTACTATTGGTCCACCATGGAAGCTGGTTGCCATCGCTATGCTCGGTCTTGTCACAAGTGCCAAATATACGCAGATAGAGTGCACGTACCTCCAGTACCACTAAATGTTTTGACCGCTCCGTGGCCTTTCGCAATGTGGGGCATTGACATTATTGGAGAGATCAAACCCACCGCTTCCAATGGACATCATTTTATCCTCGTTGCAATTGATTACTTTACCAAGTGGGTAGAAGCAGCCTCGTTCGCATCTGTTACCAAGAATGTTGTGGCTCGATTCATCAAGCATAATCTTATCTATCGGTACGGCGTCCCTGAAAGGATCATCATAGACAATGGTACTAATCTCCATAACAAAATGATCACTGAACCCTGCACGTAGTTCAAGATTAAGCATCACAACTCTTCTCCATATCGGCCAAAAATGAACGGTGCAGTGGAAGCCGCCAACAAGAATCTCAAGAAGATCATACAAAAGATGATAGTGACTTATAAGGATTGGCACAAGATGTTGCCATTTGCTCTCCACGGTTATCAGACTACAGTATGAACATCTACAGGGGCAACCCCATTCTTTCTTGTATATGGTATAGAAGCAGTCCTACCAATCGAGGTTCAGATAACCTCAACCAGTGTCCTCCAGGATGCAGAGTTAGGCGAAGACGAATGAGTCCAAACTCTCCTTGACCAGATCAACTTGATCGACGAAAAGCGGCTCGCATCCATCTGCCATGGACAAATCTATCAAAAACGAATGATCATGGCATTCAACAAGAAAGTCAAGCACCGAGTCTACCAAGTCGGTGATCTAGTAGTCAAGCGCATCATCCTTCCACAGGGTGATCCCAGGGGCAAATGGACTCCCACCTATGAGGGACCATTTGTAGTCAAAAATACTACGCAGGAACGAGACCTGCTAGGTTGACTGACCTAGGCAAAAATAAGGGCATCCTGGCGAACCAAAGAGGTCCGAGCAAAAGTTAAGGATATATAGACAAAAAATGTACACCCGACAAGTCAAAAACCTACAAAGGCGTCTTGGGCAAAAAAGGGTATTTCGGTAGACTAAAAACCGAAAAGGGCGGTCTAGGAAAAAATTAGGGATTTAAGCGTACAACTATGTCTCGTCCATATCACTTGCTTACAAGCTACACTACTATCAGCGTTCAAGGTTCAAACGGCACAAATCAGTTCAATCATTTTCTTCTAACAACAAGTGTTCGCGGTAAAAAGTGACGAACGAGGGAATCGAATCGGAGTTTGAATCTCTGGCTAAAAAACAATTTACTCTTTTCATTTGTTTTTAAAAAGATGCTGCGAGCATCAAGCTTTATTATTTCCAAAACAAGAAAATGAGATGAAAAAGGGGAGAGCTGCAATACTCTAAATAAATAAAGATATACGGTGCGACTAGCGTGAACTAGACGCAATGCATTGGGGAGAGATCTAAGTAAGAGGGTTTTTTATATAAAGGGAAAGATGTTGCACCCTATATATATAGTTATCTATAGCCTTATTTATATATATATACGAATATTTTTTATATGTTTGTGTATTTTAATTTGCTATTCTATTCTTGGGAAAGTTTCTCCTTTGGATTTTAAGAAAGGTAGGTTAGGTGGGGTCCTAAGTTTTGTTATTATTGTGCTCGCAAAGATCATTGGGATCTTCGACATACATATACCTTAATGGTAATCAGAGCATTTATAGCTCGGATCTAAGGGAGCTATGGTTTTGTTTGGTTTGAGGGAGAAATAAGTATGCTCGCCAAGGATGAGACCTTGTGCCTACGTATTCTCAAAGGGAGGTTGAGAAAGTCAGAGCAATCGTAGTTCCCACTTATGCTAGTGGAAGCAAAGGATGTTATTAAGAGACAAAGACAAATGTCATCTTAATGAAGTGTAAGGGAGGTTGATTAAATCTTCCATCGTAAGTATTAGGTGTTTTTCTTGAGTGTATAAGCGTTACCACTTATGAGTTAAGAAATATGTTTGAAAGATGATTGAATCTTTAATTGTAAGTTTTGGTGTTTTTCTTGAGTGTACAAGCGTTACCACTTACGATTAAAAGATGTTTTGTTTGAAAAAGAGTGTTTGAAAAGTGTTTGATTTGTATGTGATGTTATAGATGAGATACTTCTTCCATAGAGATGATAAATGTCTAAATCTCTAGGAGAAATTGATTATTGATTAGGGGGATGATTTTAAGAAGCCCTTGGGTCCTTGTATTGTAAGACCAAGAGGAGGCATTCAGAGGGTCATCGAGGGTCCTTGCATTGTGAGCCAAAGAGGAGGCATTCTGAGGGTCATCGAGGGTCCTTGTATGAAGCTCAAGAGGAAGCTATATGGTATGGATGGCTTTGGCTTTAAGAGTGGTTTCACCAGGAAACCATCCTCTTAGGATTCAAGAGTGATTTCACCAGGAAATCATACTCTCAGGGTTCTATCCTAGCGCGGGTGATTCTTTGTATTGGAAGCCCAATAGGAGGTTGTTAAGAGATTTCCAGGTGTCTTTCTTGTTTGATGCCCAAGAGAGGCTAAACTCAGAGGAGTTCTTTTGAGCGAAGCCCAAGAGGCTAACTCAGCAGGGGAGTTGTCTTATATGAAGCCTAAGCGGAGGCTAAACTCAAAGGATGAGCTGTCTTATACGAAGCCTAAGAGGAGGCTAAACTCAATAAATGAGTTACCTTATACGAAGCCTAAGAGGAGGCTAAAGGGAACCTAGTTATTAGACTAGTTGTTATGTTATAACTGAACAGTTATATGAACGAGTGTGTAATGTGTATTCACATGAGTTTATGAAGGAAATATATAAGCAAGTGTATAAAACAAGCAATTAAAGCAAGTGTAACTTGAATATATACAAAGTATTTGGGACTTACACCTTAAGGGAGGCCCATTGGTTTAAGAGCAGTTTCACCGGGAATAATGCTCCTCTTAATACCAATGGAATCAGTGTATAAACAAGCGGATGAAAACAAACGAACGGAGTTTGTTATACTTGAATATTTACAAAGATGATTGAATATGTACAAGGAATTGAATATGTAAATAGAAAGGGTGGATATGTACAAGGAAATAAATATGTACATAGGAGGGTTGGGACTTACACCGTGAGGGAGACCCATGATCAATTTGAAAGAAATTCAAGGAAAAACTTGATTCGGTTTATCTTCAAATCGAATTGATCATGGAAAAAGGTGTGGAAGTTTATTGAAAGGTTTTTGAAAAGGTTTTGAAAATTATTTTGAAAAGTGAAGGATATTCACAAGAAGTTTTGGAAAAGTTTAGGTTTGAAAATTGGAATGAAAACATTTTTGAAAAGTATTAAAAATACTTAAAACGTCTCATTTTTAACCTAATAAAAATTTTATCAAAAAGAAAATATTTTTGGATTTTTTTGACATAATCATAAAATAGGTATATTAAATGACAAGTGTGCAAAAAATCATTTCAAAATGAGAAGTTTTGATTGGTTTTTGAAATTGTTGAAGTTTGTTAAAAATACCTTGAGAAAATTAGTGATAAAAAAAGAGTTTTGGTCCTAAGGAGGTTTGAACCCCGGACCCTTGGTTTAGAAGTGAAGAGTTTTTCCACTGAGCTCTGTGCTTGACTTGTCATTTAATCACCTTGTTTTGAAGGAGTTTTGAAAAATATTTGAAAATAAGTAAAAATGAAGTTTTGAAGAAAAGGGTCAGAAGATGACGTTTTGAAGGAGGTTAGAAGCTGAGGTTCTGAAGGGAGTCAGAAGCTTGATGCTACTGAAGGAGGTTAGAAGTTTGATGCTTCTGAAGGAGTCAGAAGCTGATGCTTCTGAAGGAGTTAGAAGCTTGATGCTTCTGAAGGAGTCAGAAGCTTGATGCTTCTGAAGGAGTGAGCATCAGAAGTGCTTCTGAAGGAATGAGCATCAGAAGTGCTTCAGAAGGGATGAGCCTTTATTTAAAAAAAGGTCCCAAGGGGATTCGAACCCTGGGCCTTGAGGCGAGACAAGAGATTTAAGAACGTGCTGGCAACCGCTGGGGAGGTAATACATCTGTCATCTTAACTCAAACCAAAAATATATATATATTATAAAACGTGAATTTAAATTTCCAAAAAAGTCAGAAAATGCGCGCAACTCATCTTCTTCCTCCATCCTTCTTTGATCCACGGATTCTTCATTTCTCAATGAAATTGCATGATCCAAACATTAAACTTGCTCGGATTTTCACCAGGAACGTGATGGTGGCAATTAATTCTACTTATTTTAAGCTTAGAACTATAAATTTTCGTATGAACACGAAGAGCCCTAATTCTAAGATTTGATCATGAAATCACGTATGTGCATGGATTTAAGCAATTGAATGAGGGTTATTACTCAATGATAGTGCAGAAACAAGATGGCCGAGCCTTTTTTGAACTAGAAGTTAGAATTTAAAGATTTCAAAGTTCAAGCTCTTACCTCTTCAAGTTGAATTCTGATTCTTCGAAGGAAGTGTTACAGAACTGGTTTGATGATTGTTACATCACCACTGGGCCTTATGGAAGGTGTATGGATGCTTGGCTTGCTTAGAAATGGTCTGGATCAGCGTACCCAATTCCAATTGCAGCTTGCTCAAAGTGAATTTGAATTTGATGATGGAGCTGTTACAGGTTAGTGATGAGTGTTTGGATCACTCATATGAAGTGTATGGAAGGTTTTTAAAGTGAAAGATTGAAGCTTGCACGAGTGAAATTTGGAAGTTTTGGCTTAAACTTGCATTTTATGGATTTTGGAAATGGTTTCTGAGTTTGGCTAGTTCTTGGGCTAGCTTGAGGATTCTAATAACTTTCTAATGATGTTTAGAAAATATTTGAAGCCTAAGATTGCTTAGAAATTGCAAGGCTTGAAATTTGCAAATTCTCCCACTTAGAAACTTGAAACTTGAAAAACATGAAAGAAAGAAGGAAAGCTTGGATTATGATGCTTTGGGGTGATTTTGAATGAAGAAGTGACCTCTATTTATAGGCTAAGAATTCTGAATGGTAAGTGTAAGAGATTGACTTGAAATTGAACAACTTGCCTTAAAGGGCAACAAAGACATTTTTGCCATAAATGCACATGGAATATTCTTTTAACCATGGTTAAAATCTCACTTGATCTTATCTTCCTCATAATCACTCTCATCTGATATGTATCAGCTCTAACCTATCTAAATTGATGACAAGGCTTCTAGAAGGAGGAATTTGTGAAAAAGACCTATAGTTCTTGAAAAATGACTTGTAATTTATGGTTATGGAGCTCTATGTTCAATTTTAAAACCCTAGCTACACAAAGTGTTTTTTTAAGTTCTTGGACATTTTGGAAAGCATGTAACAAGATCTACAACTTTCATTCTTTGAGTTTTTCTTGAATCAAAATGGATCTAGGTGAAAAATGGCCATGAAAGTGAGGAAAAACCATGTTTTTTTAACACTTGAAAATTTTTCCAAGTGTTAGAAAAATTTCAACTTTGACTTTTTTGTTGACTTTTTCCATTTCTTGATTTTTTATGATCATGATGGATAATTTGAAATGATTTTATGATTTAAAAAAGTTGGATTTGAAAAAGTTGACCAAAAGTCAAAGTTTGACTTTTTTGAACAGTTGAATTTTCATCAGATGATTTAGAATTTGTTTGAGGAAGAAACATGGATTTTGGAATGTTTTGAATCAAGAAATTAGGCCAAGATGTTTCATTGATGTTGTTAAGATTAATATTCAAGCAAATAGGTCATTCATTGAGCAGAAAGTCGATGATTCACTATCTTCGATCAAAACCCTAATTGGTCGATTCAAGGTAGATCATGAGAAAAAGTTGGGAATTTGAAAATGAAATGTTGATGATGGATTAAGATAGACAAATTGAGGTGAGTGGAGACTCAAACCCTAATTGATCATACCTTGAACAGATGAAATTTTGATAAAACCCTAATTTGACTCTAGGAGCACACGCACGATCTATCCTATTTTGATACTGTTAGTGATGCAATGATGCACATGTGAATGATATAACGTGTTATCTTTGGTCAAAAATTGGGGTATGAAAGCAAATGGATGAGATAGTCGAAAATATATAAGCAATAGCATAGTTGAAACTCGACGAGATTGTTTCCGCATAGCTTTTTACCATTCCGACAATTTCCTCTTACTAGGATATTCGTCTCTTGTATACAAACTGCCTGACTATAGGCCGCTTTTCAAATAATTGAATTCCTCTTTTCCTCTTCCAATTTCAATTTTATTGTTGTTTGCATAAATTCCAATGTTTGCTTTGAATGATTATATGCATCTGACAATGAACATCCGTTCACAAACATACGAAAAGTGAACAGAAACAAGCAATTACTACATATTCTAGGAAATGAGATGACGACCAAAGTCACCAATGCATCCCTACAGAGTCACTTGCATAGGAAGTACATCCACAGGGTTACCAATCTCCACGGAGCCATCGCTCTCCCTACAAAGACAAATCTTCTCCGACGAAGTACTCGTCTCCTCCCAACAGTGTTCCAACACTTATCAACTTCATCACATTAGTCCCCGAGCAGTGATCCTATCAGCTTCATCAGCTTTAATGATCCTATCAACTTCACCACATTAGTCCCCGAGCAGTGATCCTATCAGCTTCATCAGCTTTAATGATCCTATCAACTTCACCACATTAGTCCCCGAGCAGTGATCCTATCAGCTTCATCAACTTTAATGATCCTATCAACTTCATCACATTAGCCCCGAGCAGTGATCCTATCAACTACATCAGCTACAAGACTCGTCACCTCAAGTGATCTTATCAGACTCATCACCTCAAGTGATCCTATCAACTTCATCACGTTAGTCCCCGAGCAGTGATCCTATCAGCTACATTAGCTACAAGACTCATCACCTCAAGTGATCCTGTAACACGGTGAACTGACTTTGTAGGTTTTTGTATCGCAAATGTGCGGATAGCAAGAGTCGCCACCGACTTTTCTTTTATCCAATTAAGGGAAGGTAAAAAGTACAGAAAAAGACCTTCTTTAGATTCTGAGTAAGGGAGAAGGTTATGAAAAGGGAAGGTATTAGCACCCCTTTTCATGGTGATTATCTGGCTCTTAGTTGCTCTTAGATCACTTTAAAATTGTGCTTTCTGTGTGTTTGACAAAAATGTTTTGAAAAGGCATTTCGCTTTGACTTTGTAATGGTTCATGTAGGAATGTATACAAAGTGTTCGGAAATGTTTCGTTTTGAAAAGAGTTTGAACTTTGACAAAAGTGTGTTGTGTGAAAAGTATTTTGATAGAGCAAGCAACTAAAAGTCTTATTACCTACTCAGAATTGGTCGTTTTCGTATTGTTTTACGTTCCTTTAGAATAGCGCTATCCACACCATTAGTTGGCAGGTAACTCTATTTGTTGGATGTAAGCGGGACATTCGGATGGTCATAGAAGGCAACTTGTAGGAAGTATCCTAGCACATTCGAAGGGACTATCATCATTTTTCGTAGGCGACAATCGAGGGTCAAGATCATGTATTCGGAGGCGACATCATGGGTCTTATGATCTTTGTATCGAAGGGACTATGATGATTTGTTTTGAAACAGCGGTGCTAGAATACCTCGTTCGAGGACATGACCATTTGAATTAAGTAAAGGCAACGAGAGAATTACCCTAAGGGGTGCATGTGTGAAAAGAGTGTGTCAAATTCAGATATATTATCTTGGAAATTAGTGGGCTATGTTCAATTTTATCTTGCCATACACGCCTAGTTACTAGCAATTTATAGGGTGCGGAAATTAAAATGCGGAATGTAAAGATGCGGAAAGATAAATGTCCTACGCTATTTCATGGCTTTGGGGCAGATACATAATTTAAACTTGCGGAAAATAAAAGCCTAATTAAAACTATTACATCCCATGAGTAGTTACATTATTGGAAAAAAGAAAACAGTAAAAAGAAAACGTCTGAAACGGAATAACCTGTAAAAAGGTGAGAAATTGGAAAATACGAGAGGAATCGAATAAGAGGAAAATGTTAGTAAAAAGGCAAGTGTTTGAATGAGAAAAATATTTCATGCTGGAAATAATGTAAATATGCTAAAATAATTTTTTGGGATTTTTTGGATGCATTTTAATAATTAAAAACTAATTAAAAGTGATTTAAATGCTAAATTATGAATAAAATAAAATATGCATGCAAAACAATATTTTTTAATTTTATAAATTAAATAAACATTTTATGAAAATAAATGCAAAAGGAAAAATATTTTTGATGATTTTTAATGCATGAAATAAAATTATGAAAAGAATTAAAATTGTATGCAAAATATTAAATAAATAAAATATGAAAATAAGAGTTTTGTAAAAGAGTAAAAACCAAATGGTCCTGGGGAGAATCGAACCCGGGACCTTGCCTAAAATCCATGCCTTGCCAAGCTGAGTGGAGCGCATGGCTGGTTGAAACCTGGAACAAATGGATTGTGAACGGGTGTCACGTCCCCATTGCCACGAACTCGCGCCAGACTTCATCTTCTCCAATTTGAATTTGAAAATTCAGCGTCGACCATTGTTCGGCCTTCTGACCAGCTAAAAGCGAAAATCAAGCACACATAATATAAATGAATTCTAAGACCATGGTTCGATTCTAGACATCATTCCGAATGCAATGGTCATAGTCTCGTGGTCCAATTTATCCTAATAAGTAAAACCCTAAATCGTGTCCAGGAACCCTAGCCATGGCAATTCGAGTTTCAGGCCATAGAAATACGATTAACTTGCGGATCGTTTGCAAACTCATCACGATCACAAAAACAATAATAAAGCAGTTAAAATGCATGATAATTGAAATACGATTTTGAGATTTTCTTGAACAAACCAAATTCGGATTCTCCAATTCTTGATGGTTTTGAGCAATGTGAGGGTCTGGATCGACTCAAGAGGTATCAAGGAATGCAATGGACACCTTAGAATCGATTGAAAACGGCTGGAACTAGGGCTGCAGTTTGCTTGTGTACCACGGTTTTTTGAGTTGCAATAAGGGTTGCTCCAGCCAAATTCTCTACCCTAATTCGTGTGGCATGAGTTGTGTATATATAGTAGAAGGATTTGGAGTTAATTTGAGGAAGAATCAATCAATAATCAATGCAAATCATATTTGATTTTGTACAAAATCAAATTTTCATCTTTTGATCAATTTTCAATCCAATCATGCCATACCAATCCAAATTTCGAAATTTGCTGGCTTTGTTGAGTTACTTGGATCTCAAGGAAGAGAGAAAAATCAATTTTGCATTTAATTTTGATTTTATACCTTATTTTTAAATTTAATTTGTATTTAAATAAATAAATTCCAAATTAAATAGAAAAATAAAATAAAAATTCGTGGCATTGGGCTTGGATATTCCTAATTGTATAAGGAACAAGTTTGGATGAAGAAAAAGTAAGCCCATTTGCAAAAAATTTGATTTTTAGAAGCATCTCTCTTTGTGCACTTCTCCAAAATTACCCAACTTGTGAATGGTGTATCTTGCACAATTTTCCACATTTTTGAGTGTTCTTGGACTTTTTGGAAATTCCTAAGAGTCCTCTAACCAACCTTTTTGGTCTCATCTCAATTGGAGTTTCCATGCTCAATATATCTTCAAAACAAAATGTTGACTTTTTGTTGACTTTGAAAAGGACCTGTAATGTTTTGAGCCATACCTCTCAAATGAAGCATTTTTTGGACATTCTTGTGATACATGAAGTTGTAGAGAATTTAATTTCCTTCAAAACAAGAGGTGGTGGAAAAATTTCTGAGAAAGTATGAAGAAGTTATGCTCAGTCAAAGTTTGGTTGACTTTTCTCAAAGAAACCCTAATTTAGAAAGTTTGACTTTTGAGAAAATCTTGAGTTTTCTTGATGAATCATGATCAACCCTTGATCAAATGATGAATGTAACTTCAAAATGAGGATGTTGACCAAAAATCATGAAGTTTGACTGCATGTTGACCACAGTTGACTTCTTGTCCAATACAATTGATTTTCAACCATCTGAGCAATTGTCTGAGCAATCTTGACTTGTAAGGCTTGAAACTTGACATGGAGAATCTTTGAAGCATATGAGGAGGCATGATGAACATTGGAGATGTTGGAAGTCCATCTGGAGCTGAGAATTGCCAAACCCTAGTTTGGGTTGATTGTCTAGGAGAGGGTTTGTCTGATCAACCCTTGAGGAATCCTTGAGTATGGATGTATGGAATGTCTTGAGAAGGTGGAGGGAAAATTTTGGGGTATGACAGATCCTATCAGAATCATCGCCTCAAGTGATCCTATCAACTTCATCACGTTAGTCCCCGAGCAGTGATTCTATCAGCCTCATCATCTTTATTAATCCTACAAGCCTCGTCAAGCTCTAATGACCGTATCAGCGTCACCACGCCATATTCAGTCTCCAAGTAGTAACGGATTGTTTCATATCATCCCCAGCCAAATATTTCTCAACTGTTGCTATTCTCCTAGGCAGCATCAATATCCAGACTCGAGATTTGGTCAGATAGTGCATCGGAGGAATTTGAAGCATCTCTTTTTCGCCCCCATTCAAGGTTTTTCAACAACCTTATCTCCAAGCGAGCGTCAGAAATATCCAGCAGAATGTTCTTATCTACTTCAAGATGGATATATTTTGAAATACCACAACCTCTATATTCATACATCTATATAAAAGTCATAACATATGCATACATCATAGTAATATTGTCGTACACTTGCATGCATCATAATCTGCATAAAACTAACCATATCCTGTCAAGATCTTATCTCCTCAACAGGTAAAAAGTCATTTTCCAAACAGAAAGGTCAAATATTAATGCCCAAAACAAGACGGGAGAACTATCTGAGAGACCACACGAATCATTTCCAAGCAACAGATCACGGATTAATACCCGAAGTAAGACGGGAAAACTATCCGCATCCTGCCAAGTATTCCCCTCAGAAATAGCCAAGACGAAGGTTTATTCTGACTCTCTCTTACTATCAAGCTCCCCGGATAGCATCTTTAAGCCCATCTCCAACTACACATCTTCAGTACCCTGGATGGCATCTTTAAGCCCATCTCCAATATTTCTCTTCAAAAGACAAATACAGAGTCTAGCGTATGACTCACTCTCTAGTATCTAATTCTCCAAATGGAATCTATAAGCCCATTCCAGCGCATCATCAACTGACGATCCTTTTAAATACAACAGCAAGTGCAAATTTTCAGGTGTACTCGAGTGTTCAAACTTCTTCTACCTTCAGGTCACGAAAGGCAAACATGTCAATCTAACCCTTCCGGTACAAGAAGATTGAACAGGGGCAACTGTTATACCCCAAAATTTTCCCTCCTACTTCTCAAGGCAATTCACATCTCAATCCTCAAGGGTTTCACAAGGTTTGACCAGATAAACCCCCTCATAAGCAATCAATCCAAGCTAGGGTTTTACAATTCTTAAGTCAAGATGGACTTCCAATGCCTCAAGTGTTCATCATGCCTCATCCTATATTCCAAGGGATCACCATGTCAAGTTTCAAGTTTCACAAGTCAAAGTTGCTTATCTAATTGCTCAGATAGTTGAAAATCAGCTATATTAGACAAAACGTCAACTGTGGTCAACATACAGTCAAACTTCATAATTTTTGGTCAACATCAATATTTTTAAGTCATATTCATCATTTGATCAAGAGTTGATCATGATTCATCAAGAAAAGTCAAGATCTAATCAAAAGTCAAAGTTTCCAAATTAGAGCTTCTCTAGACAAAAGTCAACAGAACTTTGACCAAGCATAACTTTCACATACTTCATCAGAAATTTCTCCACCACAACTCATCTTGAAGAGAATTCAATTCTCTACAACTTCATGTCTCATAAGCTTGGGCAGAAAATGCTTCATTTGGAAGATATGGATCAAGACATTATAGGTCCTTCTAGAAAAGTCAACAAAAGTCATCTTTTTGAAAAGAAGTTTCCATGAGCATGGAAACTCCAATGAAGATGAAACCAAAAAGGATGTTTATAAGACATCTTGAGCTTTCATAAAAGTTCAAGAACACCCAAAAATGTTGAAAATTGAGCAAGATACAAATTGTGCAAGTTGAGCATTTTTGAGGAGGTGCATGAAGAAAAATACCTTGCAAAAGCCAAAAATTTCCAAATGGGCCTAAGATTTTATGATTTAAACTCGATCATGAGATTATCCATGAACATTATATTGCATGCCACTCCCTCTATCTCATTTATTTATTTATTTTTGAATTTAATAGCTTAAATTCAAATTTAATTAAATAAAATGCAAAAATAAAATATAAGGCAAGTTGGGTTGGATATTTGCATGGCTTGGGGTCCAAGATAGCTCACTACAAGCTGTCAATTTTGTGCAAGAATATTGAGGAATAGATTGATCAAGATTGGAGAGATTTTGTGCAATTTTTTAAATCAAATATTCTCCATTTAAGGAGAATATTTTCTCTTAATGCCTTGACCTAATTCCACTCTTCTATAAATACCTAGCATTCTTACAAGACCAGGAGACCTTTTAGACACCTCTCTCACGTGCTGCCAACCTCTTGCAAAACCCTAAAAATTCTCAAAATTTTCTCAAAGTTGGCCAAATCATATTCCAACTTCCAACCGGTTTCAAGTGCTTCCAAGCATTGATTCTTGTTCCTGAGGTACAGTAGGGTAAGAATGGATCATTATCCATGGCCAGAACAGGCTGAATCGTGCCATTCACAAGCATCCATATTCATATTTTCCTAAAATCGTATTTTGCATTCCATATTGCTTTCATGATATTTAACTATGCTAATGTGTTCATGAAGTCTTTTAGAACAGGTTTGATCCATCCTCCATAAGTTTTGACGTATAAATCACTAGATGCCATTGTTAGGGCATGAACTTAGTGAAGATTCATATTCTGTGATACAGGCTGGTTTAGGACAAACAAACCTTACCATCATGATTGTAGGGTCCTATATAGTCAATCTAGGCTTTTACTTTTCATAAATTAATGCATTTTACAGGTTTTTGAGGATTGATGCCAACCGGAGAAGATGACCGGAGCACCGTTTCGGTGCTTCTAATCTAGAAGCTATTAAGCTTTACATATTTACAGGTTCAGAAGAATGAATGGATGTATCATCGCCCCAGCGGTACACCTTGCGCGCACCATGTCATTCTCCCTATCAGGTCGTGGGTTCAAACCCCACCTTTTGCAATTCTTTATTTGCCTTGTAGGTTTCCAGATCTCCAAAAGTCATGCCCCAGAAGCTCCAGCTTCTAGATCCTCTCTTGTGCCAGAAGTGCCAACTTCTGGGCATCCCCAGCACCAGAAGCTCCGGCTTCTAGGCCTCATCAGCATCAGAAGTGCCAACTTCTGAGTCTCCCAGTGCAAAATTCTTCCAGAAGTTCCAACTTCTGGATGGCTCCAGATGTGAAGTCCCCAGAGCTCCAACTTCTAGACGCCCCAGTTCCAGAGTCTCCATAAGCTCCGACACGGACCCTTTCCGACTAGAACCCCGAAGCTCCGACACGGGCGCCTCAACATCGAAACCCTTGAGCTCCGACACGGGTACCTCAACAACGGAACTCCCGAGCTCCAACTTAGGATGGCTGTCAGAAGCTCTCTAACGTTTTGTTTTTTTTTTATTTATATTTTGCTTATTTTCTTTCTTTAATAATTATTTATTTTAATTAGTAATTAAGTTAATTGATTGAGGATAAATTAGATAACTTTCAGTAATATTTTCTTTTATCTAATTTAATTAATTAATTTAGGTTAGTATTTACTAATATTTTAATTAATTAATTAAAATCAATTAGAACTAGGTTATTTTCACATTTTCAAAAAATACCAAAAATATTAGGATTAGTTTTCTTTTCCGCTATTTATTTTCTTGCATTTTAAATTCTATAAAGGTTGTATAGGTTGCAATTTTTTATCATGTAATTGCGTAGGATTTTACTTTCCGCACTTTACTTTCCGCACCTCCTATTATGTATCTGCCCCAAAGCCATGTAATAGCATAGGACCCTTTATATTTCCGCAATTTATTTTCTGCACCTATTAAACTGCTAGTAATTAGGCGTGCATGGCAAGATAAAAACAATCTAGACCACTAATACAAGATAAAATATCTGAAAACAATACACTCTTCTCACATATGCACCCCCTAGGGCATTCTCTCTCGTTGCCTTATAAATGGTCAAGTCCTCGAATATATCTCTCGTCATAATATCATCACCCTATTGTTGTACATACCATCGATATCCGATGGTTCTACATGATGCAATGGTATAGATAGTTTTATTATAAAGGAAAGCAAAATAACACGGAAACGACCGTTCTGAGTGGGTAATAAGTCTCTTTTGCTTGCTCAATTCTTTTTTACACCTCACACATCTCTTAAAAACTTTTCCAAAACAAAAAATTTCCAAACACTTCGTATACATTCTGTCATACCCCAAAATTTGCCCTCCATCTTCTCAAGATATTTCATACATCCATACTCAAGGATTCCTCAAGAGTTGATCAGGCAAACTCTCTCCTAGACAATCAACCCAAACTAGGGTTTGACAATTCTCAGGTCAAGATGGACTTCCAACATCTCCAATGGTCTTCATTCCTCCTCATATGCTTCAAAGATTCTCCATGTCAAGTTTCAAGCCTCACAAGTCAAGTTTCCTCAAACAATTGCTCAGATGGTTGAAAATCAGTTGTATTGGACAAAAAGTCAACTATGGTCAACATATCGTCAAACTTCATAATTTTTGGTCAACATCCTCATTTTGAAGTTACATTCATCATTTGATCAAGGGTTGATCATGATTCATCAAGAAAACTCAAGATTTGCTCAAAAGTCAAACTTTCTAAATTAGGGTTTCTAGATGAAAAGTCAAGCTGAACTTTGGTGATCATAACTTCTTCATACTTTCGAAATTTTCCACCACCTCTTGTTTTGAAGGAAATTCAATTCTCTACAACTTCATGTCTCACAAGAATGTCCAAAAAATGCTTCATTTGAGAGGTATGGCAAAAACATTACAGGTCATTTTCAAAGTCAACAAAAAGTCAACTTTTTGTTTTGAAGATATATTGAGCATGGAAACTCAATTGAGATGAGACCAAAATGTTGGTTAGAGGACTCTTAGAGCTTTCCAAAAGTCCAAGAACAATCAAAAATGTGGACAATTGAGCAAGATACACTATTCAGAAGTTGGGCAATTTTGGACAATTGCACAAAAGGACATTTTGGTCAAAATGCAAAATTTTCCAAATGGGCCTAAAATATTTTGATCCAAACTTGTTCATGACATTATTCTTGACCCATAAATGCTTGGCCATGGTGATTTTCTATTTTTATGATTTATCTTTGAATTTTAGAACATGTAATTCAAAAATAAATTATATAAAATATGAAAATAATATATTTTTTCAAATGGGTTGGATTTATATCATGCTTGGAGTCCAAGATAGCCCATAGCAATTACCAAATTCGTGCTAGCCTCTTACATGGAAGGAAAATCAATTTTTTTCAAAGATTTGATTTATTTTTAAAGAGAAAATATTGCACATTGATTGATCAATCTTTTTTCACTCTTTTTCCTCTCTCAAATGCCTCTATAAATGCTCAGCAATATGCCAAGCCAAAAGGACGAAACCCTAGCTCAAGCCAAACCCTTATTCTTGCAAAAATTTTCAAGAAACTTGAGAAATTCGAATTCTATTGTGCAGCCACTTTCAGCCATCAAAAACCATCCCATTGTCTTCAGGAGGTAGGTTTGAGTAAGAATACACTCCTACCATTGATCAAAGCAAGCTTAATCGATGCATATACATACATACATATTCAAAACTTTTTGATTTTTGCATTTTTATTATCTGTTGGTTTCAATTGATTTTAACGATTTGGTTGTGTTCATGAGGTTGCATATGATGGATCTGGGCCATCGTTTCAAAGCTTGTACGTGAGAATCACGATTTGCCATGGCTAGGGCTTTTTGAACTATTGCGATCGAACCGGCCTATACAGACACTTTTAGGGAAAACTGAGGCCACCATTGGAATCGCAAGGATCGATTTAGGGGGGTAGGGTATTCCTTTGCCATTTATCTTTCGTGTTTTGCAGGTTTTGGATCTTTGCTTGATCGGAGAAGGCGGAGCTAGGGCTCGGCGTGGATGACCGATGTTGAATCCGTGACGGTGGCGGAAGCAAGCAATCTGATTCGTCCATCCGGTCAGCTGGGGTCCGCGTGGTGACTCGGTTTGAAATATAATCTGACGTCATCACTCATATACCATTGGTTTTCACTCTCAAACACCAGTGTCAAGTGGTGTAGTGGTAAAAGCGTTGGTTTGCAAAGATACTCTCAAGGTCACGTTGAGTCATGCGGGACCGTTCTTTCTTTTCTTTTACAAACTCCAAACTATTTTCTTATTTTCTATATTTTTCTAATTATTTAATATTTTCATGCATTTTAATTTCTTTTCATATTTTTATTCTACATTAAAAAATCATCAAAAAAATTATTTTTCTTTTTACATTATTTTCAGAAAATGTTTATTTAATTTAATAAATTAAAAAATATAATTTTGCATGCATATTTATTTTTATTCATAATTTTGCATTTAAATAACTTTTAATTCATTTTTAATTATTAAATACATCCAAAAAATCCCAAAAAATTATTTTAGCATGTTTATATTATTTCCAACATGTCATATTTTTCTTATTTTAAAACTTGCATTTTTCTAACATTTTTTCTCTTATTCGATTCATCTCGTATTTTCCGAGTTCTCATTCTCTTACAGGTTGATCCGATTCAGACGATTCTTCTTTATCATTTTATTTTTTCCAATAATGTAACTGTCTATGGGATGTAATAGTTTAAATTAGACTTTTATTTTCCGCAAGTTTAAATTATGTATCTGCCCCAAAGCCATGTAATAGCGTAGGACATTTACCTTTCCGCACTTTACATTCCGCATTTTAATTTCCGCACCCTTATAAACTGCTAGTAACTAGGCGTGTATGGCAAGATAATAACGAACATAGCCCACTAATTTTCAAGATAAAAATATCTGAAATCGACACACTTCTTTCACACATGCACCCCTTAGGGTAATTCTCTCTCGTTGCCTTACGAATTCAAATGGTCATGTCCCTCGAACGTAGAGGTATTCTAGCACCGTTGCCTTCAAAAAAAATCATCATAGTCCCATCGATACAAAGATCATAAGACCCACGATGTCGCCTCCGAATACATGATCTTTACCCTCGATTGTCGCCTACGAAAAATAATGATAGTCCCTTCGAATGTGCTAGGATACTTCCTACAAGTTGCCTTCTATGACCATCCGAATGTCCCGCTTACATCCAACAAATAGAGTTACCTGCCAACTAATGGTGTGGATAGCGCTATTCTAAAGGAACGTAAAACAATACGAAAACGACCAATTCTGAGTAGGTAATAAGACTTTTAGTTGCTTGCTCTATCAAAATACTTTTCACACAACACACTTTTGTCAAAGTTCAAACTCTTTTCAAAACGAAACATTTCCGAACACTTTGTATACATTCCTACATGAACCATTACAAAGTCAAAGCGAAATGCCTTTTCAAAACATTTTTGTCAAACACAAAGAAAGAAAGCACAATTTTAAAGTGATCTAAGAGCAACTAAGAGCCCGTAGATAACTACGGATGGAAAGGGGTGCTAATACCTTCCCTTCCCATAACCATTCTCCCGTACTCAGAATCTAACGAAGGTCTTTTTTTGTACTTTTACCTTCCCTTAATTGGATAAAAATAAAAGTTGGTGGCGACTCTTGCTATCCGCACATTTGCGATACCAAAAACACTAAAAAGTCAGTTCACCGTATCACTGAACTGGCGACTCTGCCGGGGAGACACCCAAAAAGAGAGAATGCCTTAAGGATTTCTAGAACACCTTTATTGCTTTCTGTTTGACTTGCTTGCTTTATCTTTAAAGGGTTGCTTGGGTATTATATTGTTGGGGGATCCTACACCCGGATCCAGGTTTCCTTTTTGGTAAGTAGCAATAAATCGTCGCGACCGTTAGACGTATATCAAAACGGTCAACATGATGGCTACGTTAGCGTGACACTTTGGATGTCCTGATACTCTTCATTCCCAAGTTGAGCATAGTATTTGGCTTCTGCGTGGTGTCATCAAGCGCTAACTAAACTTTTAGAACCTTAATTGACCCATCTTGGCCATTAGAAGGTAGTGAGATGGCGGCTTTGAGTCTTGAGACTAAGGTTGGTTGATACTCGATGCTACGCTCATTAAGATCAGACTTTTGGGATATTTTCGATCGACCACTTGGTAGTCGTATTAAAATAAGCGCCTACGAGAAAGATCAATGATGTGAGATTCCTAGAACCGGTTACTATTATAGGGCAGGATGAACCAACTCAAACTTTTGGTGGGGTAATCACCTATACCTCATGCAAGCCTTAACCTAGGCTCATTGTGTGAATTGTTTGTGTGTGCTAAACATGACATCATGACATCATTCGCATTGCATATCATTTCTAACTATTTCAAGGACCTAGGATTTATCTTTGCTCTGTTTTGTAGGGAATTATGGCTTCTAGAAAGACTATCCGAATCAACTTCATGGGTATACCTTCTCGCTCAAAGAATTGGTTTGAAATTCCGACCATGCTCATTTCATCAAAGACATGGTTATCTACTTGATTTGGTTATCTCGGTTTTGAAGAAGATATGATGCATGTCTATTCGGTTCTTGACCGAAACACCATTGCTTTACATTCCCAGTTATCAGTTGGTTCCTACCTTGGAAGAATTCTCTAAGCTACTTGGGATACATTCTTGACCAAATGCCATTCACCGGTTTGGAAAAGGTTCCTAAGTATGAAGACATCGCATCCGCCTTACATCTTAAGCGCTCGGACATTGAAGCCAATTGGGAAACGAAGTGGAGCTAAGGGTTTACTTTCCAAGTTCTTAATTAAGAAAGCGAGAATTCCTCAAAGTTATGAGTTTCCATGCATTCGAAGACATTGTGGCCTTGCTAATCTATGGTTTGGTTCTATTCCTAACTCGGATCAATTCATAGATGTCAGCGCCATCAAGTTGTTTCTTACCCGATCCGATGCCTACTTTACTTGGAGACATCCTACATTCTCTCCACACTCGTACTACCAAGAGACAAGGAACTCTCATGTGTTGTGTCCCGTTACTTTCCAGGTAGTTTATTTCGCACCTTCCTCCATCAGTTTTGAAGAACGAACAAAGGTTGAGATGGTCTCAAAGACTAATGTCACTCTCTCATTCAGATATCCGTTGGAATCTTTTCTCTCAAAAGGACTTCACATTCATTGAGCGTTGGGGAGAATTCCCTAATGTACCACTCCTTGGTATAAGAGGAGGTATTACTTATAACCCTTCTCTAGCTCTACATCAGTTTGGTTTTGCTCGAAGAGATGGTCCACATGATATGCTTCTCCAAGATATTGTGTTCGATTACAATCACGATCTCCAGAATTACCGACGAAGGTTCATACACGCTTGGGGCATGGTAAAGAAGACTGATACCAAGACTTTGGGGCACCAAAATTCCATTCCTTGGGAACCTTACCTCAAATGGGTGCGAGCTCGAGCTCAAAACCTCATGATGCCATTCACGCCTGTTCTACCCGTAATTATGGAACCTGTTGCTATAGGTGACGTACCCTATAACGTTCTCTATCCCGACATGCCTACTAATTTTAAAGACTTGAAGAGATCCTGGATTCCACTCAAGGAAGAGAAGAAGATAAAGTGCTAGAGTTGAAAGCTACTTCACGAGGCTCATCGCCTACCTCGGCATCAAAAGGAAGCGCCCATGGGAGACTTAGAGCTTTAGGATTTATATGTTTTCTTTTATTGTTTTGAACTATCTATTGTACTTAAAAAGAAAAAAGATAAAAAGAGAGCTAATAAATGTTTGTTCATTGCTTGTTTAACAAACTTAAATCTCTAAGGTCCTTGAAAACATTGCATTGCATTCGCATAAACATTGCATATCATAGCATAACATTGCATCACAGGTACATTGAAGATTGGTTTTCTCATTTGCTCGCTATTTATTTTAGCAGAAATGGCTCTTGAACAGTCATCAAAGATCTTCAAGCTCGAGAATGCTCGGTTTCAACAGATGTTTACCGGCTTGGTCCAAGGCCAAGAAGATGCGAAGAAGCTCATCAACAGAAAGAAGAAGGTTGTTGGTCTTCTCAACATGGGCAGACGCTACAAAGGAGGTCCTAGAGTGGTTAGTCGAATTGAGCTCTCTGAAGGAAGTGTCAAGAAGGAAGATGAGCAAAGTAACAAGGGTGATGGTGAAGGCAGTCATCCTGAGCTTGAGAAGAACTATGATGATGGCCAATACTCTGATGAAGATGACAAGTACAAGCAACTTGAAGACCGTCTGAATGCTGTGGAAAACCTGAAGATGTTCGGGCTGAATTTTGATGATCTGAGTCTTGTCCCTGGTGTTGTGATTCCTCCCAAGTTCAAAGTTCCAACTTTTTCCAAATATGACGGCATGTCTTGCCCTAAGCTGCATTTGAAGTCTTATGTCAAGAAGATCAATCCCCACACTGATGACAGAAAGTTGTGGATGCACTATTTTCAAGAGAGTTTGTCCGGGACCCAATTGGAATGGTACTATCAGCTAGAGAATGACCGTATCCGTACTTGGAGTGACTTAGCTGATGCTTTCTACAGACAATATGAGTACAATGCTGAATTGACACCCACTCGCATGCAACTACAAAGCATGTCTATGGGTCGTGAGAAGTTCAAGGGTATGCTCAAGTGGAGAGACCTAGCGAGTTCAACCACCCTTGTCCAATAGGGAGTTGGTTGATATGTTCATGGGAACAACAGCCCATTCTTCAATCATCGATTGGAAACTCTTTAGGATTCACGAGCTGATTTTATGACGGCGTATTGAAGTGGTATCAAAGTGGAAAGATTGATGAGACATCTTCAAACTGCGAAGAGATCTTTTGGTGGTAAGAAAAGAAGCCAATCTTGTGTATGGTCGAAAAGCCGAGCCAAGACCGACCGTGCTCAATCGTGGGGCGGTTGTGATCTCGATCCTACATCGGCCAACCTCGGTGAGACAACGTGCGTAACGAACATAGCGAAGATAGTTTATGAAGATCAACATGACTTTGTCGCAAGCCTTGCAACACATGTTGAAAGCAGAGCTGATTACCTTGAGGAATCCTCCTCAGAGTGTCAATACTTCCTCTCCGAGATACAATCCTAATGCTATGTGTGCTTACCATTCCAATAGCCCAGTACATAGTAGTGATGATTGTTGGGCTCTGAAGAACAAGATTCAAGATATGATTGAAGCTAAGCAAATTGAATTTGATCCTCCTGTTGAGACTCCGAATGTGATCAATGCACCTATGCCTAATCATGACAAGAGTTCCAATGCTGTTGGGGATGATACTTATGTTTTCAACATAGATGACTTGACCATTCCTCTGATGACTATTAAGAAGAATTTGTTGCAAGCCGGTGTCAACCCAGGATGCCCAGAGAATGTCGTTGGTGCCCATCCGCGCTGATGGTTGTGCTTGGTTGAGAAGGCGTGTTCGATGCATGATGGATAATCGTGAGATACTATTTCTGAAACCACCTGTGCAGAAGCTGTGTGAAGAAATGTCTAAGTTGAAGATCGACAATGCAAACGAAATTGTACTATCTGTGTGGGATACCTTGGGGCAGCCAAGTGGAAAGTATGATTATATGGTGAAGTAAACTGTTCCTGAAAGCTACAAGGTTCCTATTGAAGATGTTAAGGCGACCGGATGGGGTGACGATTTCCCAAAAGATTATGCTGATGTTAACACAATAAGAATTTTCTCTGCTAATTCCGTACCTAGAGTGGCACCTCTCATTATTACTTCTCCAAGACCAGTTCCATATTCCTCTTACAAGGCTATCCCTTGGAATTATGGAGCTGATGTTTACTATCATGGCGTCAAGCAAGACCCTCTGACCATTGAAGATCTTACAGTTGAAGCTACCATTCCTGACATTGACAACATCACCGGATCTAGTAAGGTGACCAGAGCCGGAAGGGTATTCTCTCGAATATCTCTCCTCCAAAGACACCGCGACTCCGGCTCGCATTCCACTATCAATCCATTCCCAAGCTAGAGGAAAGAACGGTGACTCATCTTGCTCAGCCAAGTACCAAAGGAAGTTCTTGAAGCGCCTCCAAACAAGAAATGGAGAAATGCGAAGATCATCAAGAAGAGTGATTACAATGTTGGAGCAGTTAGGGCAGACTCCATCCAAAATCTCCATGCTCGCTTTGCTCTTATGCTCGAGGCTCATGCTAATGCCTTGGTGAAGTTTCGAAGAATGCTCATGTGCGCAAGACACTACCTGATAAACTTGAAGTTTGTATTGCTAGCGGCTGCCAACAACGGCCTAGGCTTCTCGATCTTGATTTGACTCCTGGAAAGAAACACAACAAAGCCTTGCACATCTACATTGAATGCAAGGGCACTACATTATCTCATGTCTTGGTAGATACGGTTACTGCTCTGAATATCCTTCCAAGCTGCTTTTGATCGGCTTGATGTCGAAGGGTTGGTTACGAGACCGGTGACATTATTGTGAGCTTTTGATGGTTCTAGCGAGCGAGTGCTTGGAGAGCTCACTCTGCTGTTAAAGTCGGTTCCCGGACTTTTGATTCCACATTCTTTGTTATGGACATTCGTCCGACTTATTCTTGCCTACTTGGGCCCCTGGATACATGGGGCGGTAATACCTCTACCTTACATGAAGTACCACGTGAAGGGAAGATTGTTCGATATGTGGTGAAGAAGAGTATATGGTCGATCATCTGATCATTCCGATACCTCGAGGTGGAGGGTGAATTCTTCGAGACTCCTGTCAAGCTTTTGAGACAATCCCAGTCATACATTGACTCTCTGTCACTCTGAAGTTACACAAGCTCCGCCTAGGATGGCCTCGTGAAAGATGCTCAGTGCGGTTGAAGAAGGTAGTTCTATTTGGGGTCGACTCGATCTTCCTTTCAAATCCGACAAGGCTGGTTTAGGCTTCACCATCAAGGGTCGAGAAGATGATACGTCGAGCGTGTCGGCCAACTTCCTTTCGCATCGGCCAAAGTGGAATCCATGCTATAGAAGGCGGCGACAACGACTTGACATCGGCGTGGATCTTCCCACTCGGACAAAGGGCTCGACAATTGGAAGACCGAGGCGTCATACCAATCTCCTTTAGTCGGGAGTAATTGCTCTTGTTTTGTTTTGCTTTTCGTATTTCTTTATGTTTGAACAATAAACTTTGAAAGCCTAGTGCCTTGCCGGCATCATGGCTCGTTTGTGAGGTTATTATACATTGTTTAGCGTTTTCATTCAATAAATTCGTTGGACTTTTGCATTCAATTGTTTGTCTTCTTTCTTTTACTTTATCACCCCTTCAAAAAGCTATGTGTTTCTCACACACCCGTGATACAACTGCGAGTCACTCGAATCACGTTAATAACACTATGCTATTGCTAAATATGACTTGATAATCCGATCTACCAAGCGAAGGCGAAAGTGAGGAAGATTGTGAAGTGCCGGAGAACTTGCGGGCCCTTTCTGACAAGAAGAAGCGAGTTATCTGACCACCGAAGAGCAAGTTGAGGTTGTGAATTTGGGTATTGCGAAGCAGAAAAGATCAAGATAGGAGCGGATCTTGAGAGGTGTTAAAGAAAGGTTGGTTCGGATACTACGAGACTATATTGAGGTTTTGCTTGGTCGTATGAAGACATGCGGGTTTGGACATTGATATTGTGGTACACGATTGCCGACAAAGAAGGTTTTCTCGGTGAAACAGAAAGTTAAATCGCATGCGTCCTGAGATGTCAGAGAAAATCAAAGCCGAAGTTATGAAGCAGTTCAACGCCGGTTTCCTAGCTGTTACTTCCTATCCACAATGGGTTGCGAATGTGGTACCCGTACCTAAGAAGGATGGCAAGGTACGAATGTGTGTGGATTACAGAGATCTGAATAAAGCGAGTCCGAAAGACGATTTTCCACTTCCTCATATTGATGTTCTGGTTGACAACACCGCTCAGCATAAGGTTTTCTCCTTTATGGATGGTTTCTCCGGTTACAATCAGATTAAAATGGCTCCTGAAGACATGGAAAAGACTACTTCGTTACGATGGGGCACTTTACATTACAAGGTTATGCCGTTCGATGAAGAAGCGGGTGCCACTTATCGGGTGCTATGGTGACGTTATTTCATGACATGATTCATCACGAGATAGAGGTCTCGTCGGCGACATGATAGCTCGATCACGGTGAAGAACATCTTGATCATTTGCGCTGTTTGTGATTGAAGAAGTCTGATGAGACTTAATCCTAACAAATGCACTTTTGGAGTCATATCGGAAAACTCTTAGGGTTTGTTGTCGTGGTAAAGGTATTGAGGTTGACCCGCCAAGGTTAAAGCTATTCAAGAGATGCGCCCGTACAGGAAGTCGAGAGAGGTTTCTTGGGCCGATTGAACTACATTGCAGATTCATTGCACACTAGCGCTACTTGTGAGCCAATCTTTAAGTTACTAAAGAAAGATCAAGTAGTGGAATGGAATGACGATTGCGGATCACTTTTGACAAAATCAAGGTACCTCTGAATCCTCCCATCGATCTTTGCCGAAGGAAGACCTCTTATCATGTACTGAGCGGTGCTAGAGAATTCAATGGGATGTGTTGGGGCAACATGCGAGTCAGTCGAAAAGAGCATGCAATATACTACCTTAGCAAAAAGTTTATGTTGTGAAACAAGATACTCATAGCTCGAGAAAACTTGCAACGCTTTGGCTTGGGCTGCTCGCCGACTAAGGCGGTATATGTTGACTCACACTACCTTGTTGATTTCAAGATGGATCCGATAAAATACATATTTGAGAAACCAACTCTCTCGGGAGAAACGACAAGATGGCAAATGATCTTGACCGAATATGACATCCAGTACACTTCTCAGAAAGCAATCAAAGGAAGTGTAGTAGCCGATCATTTGGCTCATCAAGCCGTAGATGACTATCGATCTATGCGATTCAATTTCCAAATGAAGATGTTTTACTAGTCACTAATTGTGAAGAACAGGGCCGGACGAAGGACTGAACAAGGATCGATGGACCATGGTCTTTGATGGAGCCTCAAACGCTTGGCAATGGCATTGGCGCCATCATTACATCCCTATGACGGACATCGCCTTTCACCGCGATTATGTTTCATTGCACGAACAACATGGCGAATATGAGCGTGCATCATGGGTATCAAAATTGCTATTGATTTAAGAATCAAGTTCTTGCAAGTATATGGAGACTCGACTTTGGTGATCGATCGATTAAGGCGAGTGGGATACGAAGCATCCGAATCTTATTCCCTATCGAGAGCATGTTCTGAGTTTGATCCCCTACTTCGAAGAAATTACCTTTGATCACATTCCACGAGAAGAGAATCAGTTGGCAAACGCATTAGCTACTATGTCATCTATGTTCAAGGTCAGATGGGACAACGAGGCTCCCCGGATCATCATTGAGAAGTTTGGAACCGGTATTGTTATGAGCTTGATACAGAAGAGAAACCTTGGTACTATGATGTGAAAAGGTATCTTGAGACTCAAGGTGATCCCAGGGGCAAATGGACTCCCACCTACGAGGGACCATTTGTAGTCAAGACAGTGTTTTCCGGCGGAACTATGATACTTAGCACCATGGATGGTGAAGACTTCCCACACCACATGAACACGGACATAGTCAAAAATACTACGCATGAAATAGACCCGCTAGGTCGTGGGACCTAGGCAAAAATAAGGCATCTGGGGAACCAAAAAGGTTCGGGCAAAAGTTAAGGATATATGCAAAACATGTACACGCAAGTGAAAACACGAAAAGGCGGCTTGGGCAAAAGGTATCGGTGGTGAAAACCGAAAGGCGGTCTAGGCAAAAGTTAGGGATTTAAGCGTCGACTATCTCTCGGATCACACCTTCTAGACTACTATCGACATTCAAGATTCAAATGGCGAAGATCAGCCTACTCACTTTCTCGACAACAAGGAGATGAGATAGTCGAAATATATAGTACTAGCATAGTTGGAACTTAACGAGATTGTTTCCGCATAGCTTTTACCTTTCTTGTGTACAAACTACTTGGCCATCATACCTTTCAAATAAGCAAAGCTTCTTTCTCTTTACAATTTTTGTTGTTATCGTTTGCAATAAGTCAACGTTTGTTTTGAATGACTATCGCATTTGACAATAAGAATCTAATCAAAAGCATCTGGCGGGCATACAAAAGTAGTTACTACAGCTCTAGGAATTGAGATGACGAAGGTCACCAAAAACATTCCCATGAACATAATCCCCTGAGGTGTCACTCACTAAACCTCCCAGTGAGTATATGTTAATCCACGGCGATGATTCCACTCAACTGAGCAATGTTACATCAATAACACTTCATCCCTAGCTAAGATGTTTATCCTTAGCGGATATCTCTCAACAATTCCCCTTTTCTCCAGCAGCGGTATCCAGACTCGAGACTTGGTCAGATAGTGCGGAGAAAATCTACATCTCTATTCCCGTCGGAGATTCCAACGGACTGACCCGATCTCCGGCAACCATCAAACGTCCTACAGCGAGATCTACGCTCAAAATCCCTAGTAGAGCGCCACCTAATTCTTCCCAACAGGGTCTACATGCAAGATCCCCAACGGACTTCCTCCCAGACTCTCCCCAGCAGGGTCTATGTATGAGATCTCCGACGACGAGCTTCTCAAATCTCTACCTTCCTCAACAATATCTAGGCCCAAGACTTGGTCAGATAGTGCATCGGAGGAATCCAGGATATCTTTCTTCTCCTTCAAAAGCGGGGTTCTCACCTACTCAATTCCCCAGCGAAAATCCTCAAACAGAACATCCGCATCTTCTTCAAGATGGATATGTTTTGAAATACCACAACATCTATCATTCATACATTACTCATAAAGTCATAATTCATGCATATGTCATTCATATACATTGTCATGCATCATACTTTGCATAAGACTAACAAATATTCTATCAAAGTTTCTCTTGTTTTCCAAAGCAGTGAAAGTCACTTCAACATTCCAGGATTAATCCCGAATCGAGGAAAACTATCGAAAGACCACCTAGTTGTCCTCCGACAGCTGGTCGAGTTAAGCCCGAATCGACGGGAAAACTATCGAAAGACCACCCTAGTTGTCCTCCGAAAATGGTCCAGATTAAGCCCGAATCGACGGAAAACTATCTGAAAGACCGCCCCTGGTTATCCTCCGATAACAGGCAATGGATCAACACCCGATGCACAACAGGGAAGATATCCACATTTTGCCAACTACTACCTCCCTCAGTAGTAAGCACGAATTTATTCGATCCTTCTTATTATCAATAACAACTCTGAGTCTAGGCTGCGACTCGGTTGCCTTGGATGGCATCTTAAGCCCATCTCGACTACTTGTCAATATTTCTTCGCCTTGAATCTGCATATTTGGTTAAAAATCAATATAAATCAATAACTTCATTCAAAGATGAGCACGAAGTCTAACATCGACTCATACGGATGGCATCTTAAGCCCATCTCCATGCTCCTTCCTTCGGAAGCGACTACGAGCCTAGCGTCGGCTCACTCCCGACATCGATCTTTCCGGATGGCATCTTAAGCCCATCCCGTCAATTCTCCTATCGACATTCTCGAGTCTAGCGTCGACTCATCCCAGTGAGTATCCAGCTTCTCCAAATGGCATCTATAAGCCCATTCCCATCATCACTGGCGAGTGCAAATTTTCGGTGTACTCGGTGTTCAATCATCTTCTACCTTGAGTCACGAAGAGCAGGCGTGTCAATCTAACCTTCGGTACAAGAAGATTGAGCAGGCTGTCATACCCAAAATTTGCCCTCCATCTTCTCAAGATATTTCATACATCCATACTCAAGGATTCCTTAAGAGTTGATCGAGACAAACTCTCCTGACAATCAACCCAAACTAGGGTTTGACAATTCTCAGTCAAGATGGACTTCCAACATCTCAATGGTTTTCATGCCTCCTCATATGCTTCAAATATTCTCCATGTCAAGTTTCAAGCCTCACAAGTCAAGTTTCCTCGGACAATTGCTCGGATGGTTGAAAATCGGTTGTCAAAAAGTCAACTATGGTCAACATATAGTCAAACTTCATAATTTTTGGTCAACATCCTCATTTTGAAGTTACATTCATCATTTGATCAAGGGTTGATCATGATTCATCAAGAAAACTCAAGATTTGCTCAAAGTCAAACTTTCTAAATTAGGGTTTCTAGATGAAAAGTCAACGAACTTTGGTGATCAAAACTTCTTCATACTTTCTCGAAATTTTCCACCACCTCTTGTTTTGAAGGAAATTCAATTCTCTACAACTTCATGTCTCACAAGAATGTCCAAAAAATGCTTCATTTGAGAGGTATGGCTCAAAACATTACAGGTCATTTTCAAAGTCAATAAAAAGTCAACTTTTTGTTTTGAAGATATATTGCGCATGAAAACTCCAATTGAGATGAGACCAAAATGGTTGGTTAGAGGACTCTTAGAGCTTTCCAAAAAGTCCAAGAACACTAAAAAATGTGGAAAATTGAGCAAGATACACTATTCAGAAGTTGGGCAATTTTGGACAATTGCACAAAAGGACATTTTGGTCAAAATGCAAAATTTTCCAAATGGGCCTAAAATATTTTGATCCAAACTTGTTCATGACATTATTCTTGACCCATAAATGCTTGGCCATGGTGATTTTCTATTTTTATGATTTATCTTTGAATTTTAGAACATTTAATTCAAAAATAAATTATATAAAATATGAAAATAATATATTTTTTCAAATGGGTTGGATTTATATCATGCTTGGAGTCCAAGATAGCCCATAGCAATTACCAAATTCGTGCTAGCCTCTTACATGGAAGGAAAATTAATTTTTTTCAAAGATTTGATTTATTTTTAAAGAGAAAATATTGCACATTGATTGATCAATCTTTTTTCACTCTTTTTCCTCTCTCAAATGCCTCTATAAATGCTCGACATATGCCAAGCCAAAGGACGAAACCTAGCTCAAGCCAAACCCTTATTCTTGCAAAAATTTCAAGAAACTTGAAATTGAATTCTATTGTGTAGCCACTTTCAGCCATCAAAACCTTCCATTGTCTTGGGAGGTAGGTTTGAGTAAGAATACACTCCTATCATTGATCAAAGCAAGCTTAATCGATGCATATACATACATACATATTCAAAACTTTTTGATTTTTGCATTTTTATTATCTGTTGGTTTCAATTGATTTTAACGATTTGGTTGTGTTCATGAGGTTGCATATGATGGATCTGGGCCATCGTTTCAAAGCTTGTACGTGAGAATCACGATTTGCCATGGCTAGGGCTTTTTGAACTATTGCGATCGAACCGGCCTATACAGACACTTTTAGGGAAAACTGAGGCCACCATTGGAATCGCAAGGATCGATTTAGGGGGGTAGGGTATTCCTTTGCCATTTATCTTTCGTGTTTTGCAGGTTTTGGATCTTTGCTTGATCGGAGAAGACGACCGGAGCTAGGGCTCCGGCGTCGTTGACCGATGTTGAATCCGGCGAAGCAGGCGTGGCGGAAGCAAGCAATCTGATTCGTCCATCCAGTCAACTGGGGTCCACGCGTGGCTGACTCAGTTTGAAATATAATCCTGACGCGTCATCACTCATATACCATTGGTTTTCACTCTCAAAACACCAAGTGTCAAGTGGTGTAGTGGTAAAGGCGTTGGTTTGCAAAGATACTCTCAAAGGTCATAGGTTCGAGTCATGCCAGGACCGGTTCTTTCTTTTCTTTTACAAACTCCAAACTATTTTCTTATTTTCTATATTTTTCTAATTATTTAATATTTTCATGCATTTTAATTTCTTTTCATATTTTTATTCTACATTAAAAAATCATCAAAAAAATTATTTTTCTTTTTACATTATTTTCAGAAAATGTTTATTTAATTTAATAAATTAAAAAATATAATTTTGCATGCATATTTATTTTTATTCATAATTTTGCATTTAAATCACTTTTAATTATTAAATACATCCAAAAAATCCCAAAAAATTATTTTAGCATGTTTATATTATTTCCAACATGTCATATTTTTCTTATTTTAAAACTTGCATTTTTCTAACATTTTTTCTCTTATTCGATTCATCTCGTATTTTCCGAGTTCTCATTCTCTTACAGGTTGATCCGATTCAGACGATTCTTCTTTATCATTTTATTTTTTCCAATAATGTAACTGTCTATGGGATGTAATAGTTTAAATTAGGCTTTTATTTTCCGTAAGTTTAAATTATGTATCTGCCCCAAAGCCATGTAATAGCGTAGGATATTTACCTTTCCGCACTTTACATTCCGCATTTTAATTTCCGCACCCTTATAAACTGCTAGTAACTAGGCGTGTATGGCAAGATAATAACGAACATAGCCCACTAATTTTCAAGATAAAAATATCTGAAATCGACACACTTCTTTCACACATGCACCCCTTAGGGTAATTCTCTCTCGTTGTCTTACGAATTCAAATGGTCATGTCCTTCGAACGTAGAGGTATTCTAGCACCGTTGCCTTCAAAACAAATCATCATAGTCCCTTCGATACAAAGATCATAAGACCCACGATGTCGCCTCCGAATACATGATATTGACCCTCGATTGTCGCCTACGAAAATGATGATAGTCCTTGAATGTGCTAGGATACTTCCTACAAGTTTTCTTCTATGACCATCCGATGTCCCTTCGAATGTCCGCTTACATCCAGCAGATGGAGTTACCTACCAACTAATGGTATGGATGACACTATTCTAAAGGAGCGTAAAATAATCGAAACGACCAATTCGAGTAGGTAATAAGACTTTTAGTTGCTTGCTCGATCAAAATACTTTTCACACCTCACGCTTTTGTCAAAGTTCAAATTCTTTTCAAAACTAAACATTTCGAACACTTTGTATACATTCCTACATGAATCATTACAAAGTCAAAGCGAAATGCCTTTTCAAAACATTTTGTCAAACACCACGAAGCACAATTTTAAAGTGATCTAAGAGAAACTAAGAGCCGTAGATAACTACGGATGGAAAGGGTGCTAATACCTTCCCTTCCCATAACCATTCTCCGTTACTCGAGAATATAACGAAGGTCTTTTCGTACTTTTACCTTCCTTAATTGGAAAAAATAAAAGTCGGTGGCGACTCTTGCTATCCGCACATTGCGATACCAAAAACACTAAAAAGTCAGTTCATGTGATCTTTGAAGCAATTCACGAAGTCAAAGCGAAATTCCTTTTCAAATATATTTTCAAATACACACATAGAAAGAAAATTTCAAAGTGAGCTAAAGCAATTAAGAGCCCGTAGATAACTACGGATGGAAAGGATGCTAACACCTTCCCTTTTCATAACCAACTCCCCTGAGAATCTAACAAAGGTCTTTTCCTGTTCTTTTCGCCTTTCCTTAATTGGATAAAAGAAAAGTCGGTGGCGACTCTTGCTATCCATAACATTACGATCAAGCATAAAACAAACAAGTCGGTTCTCTCACAGTGTTACAACATCCTTTGAAAACCCTATGCATCCCAAGTGTATTTTGGATAAAAAAGAGGTAAGTAAGAAAGTAGATCAGAAGATCTACAGTGGTATGATTGGATCTCTCTTATATTTAACTTTCTCTAGACCTAATATTTTATACAATGTCTGTCTTTATGCTAGATTCCAATCAGATCCTAGAGAAACTCATTTAACTTCTGTTAAGCGAATTCTCAAGTATCTGAAAGGTACTACTAATCTTGGTCTATGTTACAGAAAATTAAAAGAATAGAAACTTGTAGGATACTGTGATGCTGACTTTGCTGGAGACAGATAAGAAAGGAAAAACACTTCTGGAAGCTGCAGTTCACCAGAATAACCATGTCAATCTTAATTGTTAAAACACTCTCAGAAGATGAACACATGATTCAAACTCTGACAGAGTGAAACATTTAAATTGCTAACTTGAGGAGCTGGTCACTTTGGTAACTGTTCATCATATCTTCTACTACCTCCGTTACAAGAAATCATCATGTTTTATTACTTTCTGCATTAAAATATCTAAATTGCATGATTTCAAGAAATTATCCCTCTATTTAATCTTTCATTTATTCAAATTCATTTGTCATCTTCTGTACTAAATTTCTTTTCAATTTATGACAAAATAAGGGAGAAAGTAAGATATTTTGAACAACATAGTTAATGATAGACTAAGTCCTCGAACATTTTAATATCACCCTTGATTTCATTTTGTGTAAAGATTATAACAGAAAATCAACTTCTGGAACCAACTTTTGGAACCAACTTCTGGAAATCAACTTCTGAAAATCAACTTCTGGAAATCAACTTCTAGAACCAACTTTTGGAAATCAACCTATGGACGAATATTCAAGGAAGTACAATGTTTTCTAAATTTATATGAATAATAAATTCAGGGGGAGACCTCCCTTTGTCACAACATTTGAGCTTTTGTCATCATCAAAAAGGGGGAGATTGTTAGAACATAGTTTGGTTCTACACCAATCTTAGATGTTTTGATGATAACAAGTACTGTTGATGACTATCATGTTCTGACAATTATAAACAAATATTTTGTATGAAACATTGTTGGCTTCTAAGGTTGTTTTAAAATTATGCAGATAAAGTTCTAACCTTGAAAAGAAAAGAAGCATTTTGTTTTTATAGAGCGAAGCTCGGCGAAAAGAAATGCAAATCGTAAAGTAGTGGAGCGAAGTTACGGCGGAAGAAGTAGATCAGAAGCTCTGAGGAAAGTAAAGTATTCATGAACATATCAATCAGTTCTCTATCCAATAAGGGATGTTGAACTCTAGCAGCCAACTCACGCCATTTTTGCACATATTCCTTAAAAGACTCATTTGGCCCTTGTGATAGACTTTGCAGTTGGGTACGAATTCTAACACCTAATATTAACCAAAGTTTAATATTCTAAAATCAGAGTAATTAAAAATTTCATAAATTAAATACTGAGGCGTCACACCTTCCAAACCAAATCACTTTAAATAATTCACTTTAAAGTATAAATCTCGGATACATAGCCTCGTCACAAATCATAAATTGATTCATAAAAATTAAACATCTCCTTTATTAAACTTCCTCATCAAAATCATTTTTCATAAATCCATCAAAACTTCACCTCGCACTACTGCGGTAATTCACTCGCATGTCCATAAAAGGATTCGGAAGAATCACAACAAGAAGCTCGCTTGCCAAAATCTTGTTTCTCACCAAAATCCAAATTCGCCCACAACTCAAGTAACCAGACACCACCTTGCGCTAACTCATCTGCTTCATACACTATTGAGCTGGCAAGACAAGTCTATCCCAACCAACATAAATCCCGACTACTATCAACAAGAGATTAAGGGTGATCAGTTCCTCAATTTGTCAAAAGACAGTCGACAATCATGATGATGACATAAACCATCTTTACCAAACTACAACAGTGTCTTCAAACTTACACTTCAAGTTACCAAAGCGTAACCCAGCTTGAGGCTCCATCTCTAAGCCTGAAGCACCACCAAGTAAAACTTCTCCCCACTTGTTTCAAACTTATCTCTGAGACAACAAATAGAAACAAGCAAGTACCGATAGTGTTTCACACACATGTCGCGTACAAATGGGTTAAACACGTTAACAACCTGGCCGACAGACCGACCTGCTCTGATACCACTAATGTAACACCCTAATATTAACCAAAGTTTAATATGCTAAAATCAGAGTAATTAAAAATTTCATAAATTAAATACTGAGGCGTCACACCTTCAAAACCAAATCACTTTAAACAATTCACTTTAAACAATTCACTTTAAAGTATAAATCTCGGAGACATAGCCTCGTCGCAAATCATAAATTGATTCATAAAAATAAAACATCTCCTTTATTAAACTTCTTCATCAAAATCATGTTTTCATAAATTATGATTCTTATTTACAAAGGAAAACAACAAAAGAACAACAACAAGACAACATAATAATTCCCCCCGAGTGCTACGTATCAGAGCGACACCGACTCGACTAATAGCAGCTATAAACTCCGTCTTCATAACCTGCACGTTACCAACATAAAGGTAACGGCGAAACAAGTAAAGGGTGAGATACTCCAAAACATATAATTAAAGGCATGATAAGTATATATATAGTTTCGGAATTATAAAAGATATAGGTTAGTGATTGCATTCCAACACCTATCTAAATCTCACTTACTTTGATTGCCATTCTAATGTGTATAATCTACACTTTGTCTCCATAACCTTATTGACATAAACCGTCACACCACATACACGTTCCTCACCACGAAATCGTCACAAGTTAATACTTCACTAATCAATACGAAAATCATAAACAACACATCAACCAACAACATCAAACAATGCTAATACATAAGCAACATCAATAGAATCATCACAAATTGGCTAAAGCCCATCGTTGCTTTTTGGCATAAAAGCCCATCGTCGGAAACATCATCACATCATATTTGCATTAAGCATTTCATCTAAATTAAATCGTCACAAAGCTCACCATTTATATTCATCGCCTAGTTATCATGAAATTATCAAGTTATATTCATTCCATGTTTATCATAAAGATCCTCACCAAACAAAATGTCATATATCATCGCAATTTAACATCGTCAATTTAATTAAAACCCAGCAAACAACTCAAACATAAACATAACCGACTCCATGAGACACGACTATGTTATGCATGTGGTACCGTCCTTTGTCCATAAATAGGAACACTTGACATAAAAGCCTCGTCGCTCGGCATAAAAGCCCATCGTCGCTAATGCAATGTATGTGACTCGACAATAAAACAACACAACACAAAAACATCATCGTCGCTCATCAAAATTGGCATAAAACCCACATCGCCATAATTTATCCAAAACAAGATAAATATATCATCGCCTCATATTTGCATTATGCAAAACATCACCAATAATTCATTATCATCAAAAATCATGCATTTACAAATCGGAAGCATTTATTAACAACATCAATATAATCATCACATCATCATGTACAAAGACATATAACATCGCATCGCGTAATCAACATGTATTCCTTAGTAAATACACCGTCGCAGACATTATGTTTATTCACACCGCATCATTATCAACTAATTCACCAAATCCCAAAAACGGAAAATTAGTCAAACACCTATAATCACCGTGAAGGCCATTTCTAATAATCGGCATTAATCATAATCGTCAACATTGAAATCGGATTGTCCATACGTGCCTTAAATCTACTAAAACGCAATCCGGTTCAATTTAAACGTATTTTGGCCTATTACGGGTCATCCCTTAATAACTCGTAATTTCTAAAAACTAACCTCACCACTACATTCTAAGCGTCAAACTTAGCTACCATATCAATTTTCGTTGAATTCGGAGCAACTTACTCCGTCGTCGAATTTACCGAAATCGGAAAATCGGAACACAATCGGGGCAAAAGAAGTGCAAAAATTAGAATATGGGAGGCTTCAAATACATCAACACGGGCCCTCGTGTTAATCAACACGGCCCCTGTTGAAAATCCACTAGAAACACAAAAAAAACACCAAGTCAGTGAATCAACACGGGCACCTGTGTTCATCAACACGGCCCGTGTTGATTGGCCTGGCAGCACATATCCGTTCTTCAAGAGGTCAACACGGGCACCCGTGTTAATCAACACGGCCCTTGTTGATGGCTGCGTGTGAAAACTCCATTTTTAACATTCCCAACTTCACTTTTACCATTCCCATTGATTCTAATCATCATCAACCTCATAATCCCTACTCCTTTTCCAACTCTTCTAATCTATTTCACTTTAACAATCAACCAAAACCCTATAAATCAACTTATCAAATTTTCCCCCAAATCCAAAACATAAACATAAAAACCTAACAATATGAGATGGAGAATCAAACCCCTTACCTCTAGTTTGGATGATCCATGATGATTCTACAAAGCTCAATCGACAAGCTTGCTCATGATCTTCCTCTCCTTCTTCTCTTGCTCTTCTTCTCCCAAAACCCTTTCTTTCTCTCTAGGTTTCTATTCTTGGCTTTGTTTGTAAAATGAGAAGAATGAGGAAAATTTGGTTTTATAACTATGTTTTCTTACTAGCTTCCAAGTTCTATGTTTGGTTTTTGTTTTGCCAAAGGAAAGAAAACAAAGTGTTTTATGAATGGAAGGAAAGTGAGGAAAATTGGTTTTGTAAGGGTGTACTCTTACTAGCCAAGTTAAACCCCATTTCTAAAAATTGCTCCCACACCCAACCATACTTATAAATTAACACTAATAATATCCAATAATTCAAGAATTAAACATCGGTCCGATAATATTTTACGAACCGATGAATAAAAACAGGCGAGAAGCGTCGCCAAATATATTATCATATATATATATCGATTAATATATTTATTCTCATCGCAAATTAAATATCAATCGGTAACTCGAAAATATTAATATAATATAATATTAATTAAAAACGGGCTTTATAACTTTCCCCCACTTATAAACTTTTCGTCCTCGAAATTTTGACCAAAACGAACAAATCAGGACATGCTCACGCATTCGTCCACTCAATCCTCGCGTCAATTAAACAACTTACAAAAATACACCAAACACAAGGATATCTCTCTAACTACAATGTCCAAACAAGAACAACCGTGCCGAGATGCAAAGCCCATACAATGCACTCGAAAGCCAAATAACACTCAATAACTAAACAAGTCGCAGACACACCGGTTCACTCGAGAACCAAACAAACAAGATCGATACCATCGTAACGTCTCAATCATGGAATTAGTCACACACTCGAACCGACGCCTCGGAAACGAGTCACCAAAGATAGGAACATAAAGTCCTACGACACAACACCGACACCATCGCTAAAACGAAAATAACAAAATGGTTATACAAACCAAATATAAAACAATTAGAATAGGATAGTACCACGCGTGCTACGCAAACACGAAAAAGATGCCTTCATTCACGCATAAGTACTCAAGGATTACACTTGCGTTATCACTTTCATTCGAAAATCACAAGGTTACTTCGTCCTTGTAGATTACCAACGTATCACCCTTGAACAATAACAAGTTACAAAAACATAACAGAACTGCGATACACCACTCATTCTAGGGCTTATACTGACGACTTGTGACTATAACTCCCTAGTCCAGATCCAACAATCTCCTACACTCGCTAACAATTCAATGCTCGATAACTAAACCATGCTGCGTCACTTTAATGCACAAGATGCCAACCGTAAAACAACTTGGTTAATCCTCAGCTTCACAATCACCCAAAATGGATACGTTCAAAGCGTACACTCATCCGGACACCTACTAACATCAGTCTCATCAACTCGAAAAATCACTCTTTCATTCTCGATTGATTAATGTCCATTACTCCTCTAAAATACACGACATAGTTTGAACTTTTCAAATATAGTCCAAATATTCACTTGTGAACCTTCGTATGCACTTGACTTCAAGAAGTTTTCCTTTAAAACAATTCAATTCCCAAAATATATATATCAAGTAATCACCATCCTTGTATCGTCGCAACGATCTATACATAGGCTTCTTATTCGAAACACCTTTGATAACTTTCAATCTTCCAAGGTGGTAAGTCAAACCAAAACACTCTCTCAAGAACTCAACCCATCAACGTCGTCTCATACTCCTGACTTACAACACAGGTCGGACTTAGAACCATAACATCAATTTCTATGGAGTCCAATCATGAACACCGTCACGGCCGACTTAAGTCACAATAGAACACCTTCCTCTATAAAACATCAATCATCTTTAAGTACCTGTGGTTACCAAACCATCACCAAATTCCTTACCGTCAAGACTTATTTTAGTCGTAATCTAATAATCCACCGCGACCATTAGTATCCGACAAAATCCATATGTTAGTAGTGAACAAATCCTTAATAACCTTTTGAGCTTAATCTCAACAAGCGTCTCAAAACAAATATGCAACATTCTTCAAAATAATAAATCCCAAATAAGATATTCTTGGGTTATCTGCGATATCAACATACTAAACTCATCACCAGACGAAGTCTCTTTATAGATCGCACTCAAACTTGAATTGTCTTTAACAATCCCAATCTCCTCGTCGTTAACATTTGTTCCTTTAAGATATCAAATGAGCACAACCGCACCAAACTCTAACTCACGCGTCCGACAACTTTTCCTTATGAAAATCAAATTGCTCCAAGGTAGTAATGCACTTTTCCAACTCTTCGTCGAAATACATCTTAAGTCCAAAATGAAATATCACAGTACGCCGCACAAGGTCCTCCAGTACAAAACAAAACCAAAATCAAGGCATTCGCTAAACTTTTCACCGGCTCAAACAAATTTGTTTCCCATTGCGAAGTCCAAATAGCGACTCAACCATCTCGAGTCAAACTACTCACGATCAATACCAACTTGTAAAAAGATCTTCCATCAACTCACAAAGCTAACCATCCAAAACAAAAGAACTTCTAAACTCTGAATTAACCCCTTAAAGTCTTCTACAAGACACAAAATAAATCTTCGCGGAAATGTCAAAAATATCACCGTCTAAGTCACTTACTTAAGGTACTCACGTCCAACAGTTCAAAACTCTTTCTTTAGAATACTTGACATGCACCGATCTAACTTCACTACTGATAACGCAACGCTCGGATGCTTGCCACAATTCCTTAACTTGATGTGAACCAAATAATATCCATGAACACGAAACAACTCTTACATTACTCATGAAAGTACTATCCGAACACTCAAAATCACACGACACAGTCACACTAATGACATCAACAAACACTCACCAGGACCATACGCTACCTTGAAAAGCATTGTCTAAACATCTTCAGTTCTCACACTAACCCGTAGACAGCCAGACTTTACATCGGTTCCACTAAACACAAAAGCTCCAAATGACTGATCTATCCAACATCAGTCCTTGGAAGTAGATACTTGTCCTCAACATCTACTTCGTTCCTTTGCCTGAAACGACACATCAACTTAAGCGACCTTTGTTCTTCTCGAACAACACAACGATAGCACTCCACGATGACCGCTCGAGTAAACAAACTCCGCTTAAACCAATCCTCAAGTTGACTCTTCAACTCTAACTCGAAACAAACATCCCTTAAGGATACTTCGAATTACAACTAGTTCTAGAAACTAAATCCATCAAAACTTCACCTCGCACTACTGCGGTAATTCACTCACATCTCCACAAAAGGATTCAGAAGAATCACAACAAGAAACTCGCTTGCCAAAATCTTGTTTCTCACCAAAATCCAAATTCGCCCACAACTCAAGTAACCAGACACCACCTTGCGCTAACTCATCTGCTTCATACACTATTAAGCTGGCAAGACAAGTCTATCCCAACCAACATAAATCCCGACTACCATCAACAAGAGATTAAGGGTGATCAGTTCCTCAATTTGTCAATAGACAGTCGACAATCATGATGGTGACATAAACCATCTTTACCAAACTACAACACCGTCTTCAAACTTACACTTCAAGTTACGGCGTAACCACCTTGAGGCTCCATCTCTAAGCCACAAAGCCACCAAAGTAAAACTTCTCCCCACATGTTTCAAACTTATCTCTGCGGACAACAAATAGAAACAAGCAAGTACCGATAGTGTTTCACACACATGTACAAAGGGTTAAACACATTAACAACTGGCCGGACCGACTTTCTGATACCACTAATGTAACACCCCAATATTAACCAAAGTTTAATATGCTAAAATCGAGTAATTAAAATTTTCAAAATTAAATCTTGAGCGTCACACCTTCAAAACCAAATCACTTTAAACAATTCACTTTAAAGTATAAATCTAGGATACATAGCCTCGTCGCAAATCATAAATTGATTCATAAAAATAAAATATCTCCTTTATTAAACTTCCTCATCAAAATCATCTTTTCATAAATTATGATTCTTATTTACAAAGGAAAACAACAAAAGAACAACAACAAGACAACATAATAATTCCCCCCGAGTGCTACGTATCGGGCGACACCGACTCAACTAATAGCAGCTATAAACTTCGTCTTCATAACCTACACGTTACCAATATAAAGGTAACGGCGAAACAAGTAAAGGGTGAGATACTCCAAAACATATAATTAAAGGCATGATAAGTATATATATAGTTTCGGAATTATAAAAGATATAGGTTAGTGAGTGCATTCCAACACCTATCTAAATCTCACTTACTTTGATTGCCATTATAATTTGTATAATCTACACGTTGTCTCCATAACCTTATTCGCATAAACCGTCACACCACATACACGTTCCTCACCACGAAATCGTCACAAGTTAATACTTCACTAATCAATACAGAAATCATAAACAACACATCAACCAACAACATCAAACAATGCTAATACATAAGCAACATCAATAGAATCATCACAAATTGGCTAAAGCGTATCGTCGCTTTTTGGCATAAAGCCATCGTCAAACATCATCACATCATATTTGCATTAAGCATTTCATCTAAATTAATCGTCACAAAGCTCATCATTTATATTCATCGCCTAGTTATCATGAAATTATCAAGTTATATTGATTTCATGTTTATCATAAAGATCCTCACCAAACAAAACATCATATATCATCGCAACTTAACATCGTCAATTTAATTAAAACCCAGCAAACAACTCAAACATAAACATAACCGACTCCATGAGACACGACTATGTTATGCATGTGGTACCGTCGCTTTTCCATAAATAGGAACACTTGGCATAAAAGCCTCGTAAGCTTGCATAAAAGTCCATCGTCGCCAATGCAATGTATGTGACTCGACAATAAAACAACATAACACAAAAATATCATAATCGCTCATCAAAATTGACATAAAGCCCACATCGCCATAATTTATCAAAACAAGATAAATATATCATTGCCTCATGTTTGCGTTATGCAAAACATCACCAATAATTCATTATCATCAAAATCATGCATTCACAAATCGGAAGCATTTATTAGCAACATCAATATAATCATCACATCATCATGTACAAAGACATATAACATCGCATTAATCAACATATTCCTTATAAATACAAACATTATTATTCACACGCATCATTATCAACTAATTCACCAAATCCCAAAAACGGAAAATTAGTCAAACACCTATAATCGTCGCGAAGGCCATTTCTAATAACCCGCATTAATCATAATCGTCAACATTGAAATCGGATTGTCCATACATGCCTTAAATCTACTAAAACGTAATCCGGTTCAATTTAAACGTGCCTATTTCGGGTCATCCCTTAATAACTCGTAACTTCTGAAAACTAACCTCACCACTACATTCTACACGTCAAACTTAGCTAGCACGTCAATTTTCATTGAATTCGGAGCAACTTACTCCGTCGTCGAATTTACCGAATTCGGAAAATCGGAACATAATCGGGGCAAAAGAAGTGCAAAAATCAGAATATGGGAGGATACAAATACATCAACACGGGCCCCCGTGTTAATCGACACGACCCGTGTTGAAAAGCCACTAGAAACACAAAAACAACACCAAGTCAGTGAATCAACACAGGCACCCGTGTTCATCAACACGGCCCGTGTTGATTGGCTGGACATATATCCCTTCTTCAAGAGGTCAACACGGGCACTGTGTTAATCCACGCCCGTGTTGATGTCTGCAAAACTCCATTTTAACATTCCCAACTTCACTTTTACCATTCCCATTGATTCTAATCATCATCAACCTCATTATCCCTACTCCTATTCCAACTCTTCTAATCTATTTCACTTTAACAATCAACCAAACCCTATAAATCTACTTATCAACTTTTCCCCAAATCCAAAACATAAACATCAAAACCTAACAATATGAGATGGAGAATCAAACCCTTACCTCTAGTTTGGATGATCCATGATGATTCTAAAGCTCAATCCACAAGCTTGCTCATGATCTTCCTCTCCTTCTTCTCTTGCTCTTCTTCTCCCAAAACCCTTTCTTTCTCTCTAGGTTTCTATTCTTGGCTTTGTTTGTAAAATGAGAAGAATGAGGAAAATTTGGTTTTATAACTATGTTTTCTTACTAGCTTCCAAGTTCTATGTTTGGTTTTTGTTTTGCCAAAGGAAAGAAAACAAAGAGAAGTGTTTTATGAATGGAAGGAAAGTGAGGAAAATTGGTTTTATAAGGGTGTACTCTTCTTGCCAAGGTGTAAACCCCATTTCTACAAAATTTCTCCCCACACCCCCAACCATACTTATAAATTAACACAGTAATAATATCCAATAATTCCGGGGAATTAAACATCGGTCCGAATAATGTTTTACCGAACCGGACGAAATAAAAACCGGACCGAACGAAACGTCACCAAATATATTATCATATATATCGATTAATATATTTATTCTCGTCGCAAAATAAATATCGATCGGTAACTCGAAAATATTAATATAATATAATATTAATTAAAAACGGGCGTTACACGAATGGGTGCCAATTCCTTGTTGTAATGATAGTGTTTAACAAAAACATAGACTAAATCTTCGCAGCAACAAATATGGGTCCTCTCTAGCTTCATATACCATTCCAGAGATGCCCCAGTCAGGCTATCCTGGAAATAGTGAATCAACAACCTCTGATCTTGAGTGTGAACTGACATTTTTTTGAAATAAGCAGTAGCATGAGTCACGGGACAAGACGAACAATTGTACTTGTCAAAAATAGGGGATTTGAACTTTGAGGGATCCCTCACCCCTGATACCAGCCCAAGGTCATCGGCATCCATGCCAAAGATGCCCTTTCCATCAACAGCCTTCAAAAGTTCCTCCAATTGAGGATACCTCCTGCCTTCAATAGGGAAATATAGCTCTTAACGCACATAAAAACCATCTTCATCTTACTCATAGTCATGATCATGCTCATGTTGGCCCCTCACAATAACTAGATTACCCCTGCGATGCCCCACGAGATGGGAGTCTGGAGGCGGAGGAAAATGCCCTTGGTTACCATAGTGTTGATCAAAAGGATTTCCTTGAGGTCCGTGATGATTCATGAAAGCTTGGTCTTGCATATTCCCATGCCCAACAGAAACATCAACATACAACCCCTGATTCTCAGCATCAACCTGATTGCAATTCTGATTGTTGACTAGAGAAACTAACTGATCCTACCTGCAGTTTGAATTCGTGATTGCTTCCATGAATTGAGTCATCTGCGTAGCCATCTAATTCCTCAACTCAGCTAGCTCTGCTTGAACTTTCTCCATTTTCCTCGAAAATTTTCCTCTGGTAGAGTAGCGGTGAATTGTCATCTTGAACCCTCTGATAATAAAGGTAGAGTCAGAATAAGAACACCAACCAGAAACCTGTTATGCATGAAGTATGTACATGCGTAGATATATGCAATGCATGCAATGACATGTTTATATATTTCAAGGACTCTAATACTTGGAGCCATGTTTTCGAGCAAGAACACGAGATGAAGTGACAAACACTAATTAAACCAAATCTCATTAAACCAAAGCAAACAAAGATCCAAATAGTTCTGGAAAGTACTTCAACAGTAATACAAACAGAAAATTTAAGATCCCAACAATAAAATGTAAAGATGAGGAATCCCATCAACAAGCCTGACGGTGATTCTCCTTTTTAAAATAAACTAAAATAACAAGCCTAAAAATCTGACATAGGAAAGCTTGCAGATTCTTGAATTCCCAATTGGATCTTGAGCTGCCCAATTTCCTATATTGCTAAAGATAACTAAACATCCTTCTCTCCAAGTTGATCTTCGAATGCTGATCTTTGAGTAGTCTCCTTTAGAACCTTCTTATCTAGACTTATGACCCTTGCTTTATGCTTCTTCTATAATTCAACCCTGGAATCTCTTCTTTTCTTCTCAATCTCTACTATAGCTCTCCTATGATCCTCCTAAGAGACAAGTTCACCTTCAAACCTAGATCTCTTCCTTGCAGCATTAGACGTTTCTCCCTCGAACTTCTTGAGTTATGAGCTAATTTATTCTTCTCTTGGGTGGCGAAAAGAAACTGCACAATTGTTGTTGCGGTAAAGCGGCAAGCAAAGAGTTGGTATTATTTTTACCGGGTGATATATACAGGTTAGGTTATATCGTATCGTGTCCACGGAGATTGGTTATGTATTCGTCGTTCGACAATTCTACCGTTAATGAGTTTGAGATTAAAAGAAATGAAAATAAAAGACAAAAAGTAAATGAACAAAAAGTATAAAGGATAGACAGCTTGTCCGGAACGAATGTAAACTACCCGTCACAGACTTAAATCTACCACCCATGTCATACTCGGCCTATGATACTCGTCCGTGTCATCACATATCTCTCACAATCTAAGTTATTTCTAACCCAAATTGAGAATCCTCCCGAATCACCTAGATATCCATTTTTGGCATACCTCGACAACTAGAAGTCAACTGTGTCACCTCCATACCCATCTTTGGCATACTTCACCAACGCAGAGGCATTAAGATCAAATACTCTATAGTGAATGTCAGCTCTAAACCCATTTATAGCATTCAGAAACTAACAGATAATCATCATAGATAAGAATCTAAGCAATCTATCTCTAGTAAAGCTCAAATCCCTAACATAGAGTAAAAAACCTAAGACAATCTCCAACACAGATTCGTAAAGCAAACTTTATACAATGTCAAGGGCGACAAATATACGTGAGTTATGAGTAGATATACATACAAAACCCAACAAAAGAGATTACAAAGCTAAGAGAAGAAGAGGAACCAAACATTTCTTGGTTTGTCAACACCAATCGACGAGGGAATCGACTCCGTATCATCCAAATGCAAGCTCCCATGTTGTTTTCTAAGCAAATCTATCAAAAAAATGATGTTGATGGTGTTAGGACTCAAAAATACCCAACCCATGACCTAAAAATGTGTTTTTAGCCGCTTTTAAAGAATTCTGAAATTGCAGGGCGCGCTTAGCCTGGTATTATCGCGCTCAGTTCGGTCTGTGCTGTTCCGGAAAAAATTAGCATCTTATTTTTGCCATAACTTGAGAGCCGTAACTCGGAATTGCGCCCGGTTTGAAGCGTTGGAAAGCTTATTCAATGCTCTATCTAACCATGGATAAATATCAATCAAATTGATGATTTTTATTCTTTGATTTTGAGCCTTATTCATTGATGAGTTGCTCAAATCGCGCGTTTGAAGTCGTTTCTTTGACACTTTATTACTCAATGCTCCAATTATGAATGAATACCTATAAAAGAGATGAAAAACTATCAAATGATACAATATTTACACAAAAACTCAATTATTCTATTATGTACACATTTATACAAAAGCAGGGGATTTATTCGAAGAATATCAACAAAAGAACCGATAAGTGCCACTAAACATATATACAAAATAACTAAATTTTGACACTTATCAACAACCATGCTTTCATGCTCTTCAAGAAGTTGTTTGTTCCTATCTTGAACCATCTCATAGTCTCATTTTGGTATTGCATCAGGTTGATCAAGTTCTTGAGGGTACCATGGTTTTTCTATAGAAAATGACCAATGATAACTTTTGTTTCTCTCCTTAATCCATCGGATATAAGGTGCATAAGCAGTATCTTCCTTACAAAATATTGTCCTCCTTCATAGTGAATACACCCCAAGCTCGAATAGCGCTCTTCATCCCATCGGTACTGTCAAGAACATCATAGAATAAGGTTTCTTTCACTAGCTCATCTTCAGGCGGACCCATCAAAGCATACCCCAATTGACTTCGAGAAAGATCCAGATTGTAGTTAGTGCCACCTCTTATGCCCATGAGAGAAACATTTGAGAATTCTCCGCAGCGCATGATGACTTATTTACTTTCCATCCTAGAAAATCGTGCTTATACCAACCAATGTCTTTGAAGGTGAGCCCCATAAACCTAGGAGCCCACTTCATAGTGTACTGAGCATCAACAAAAGCACCATGGCGAGGAAGAGGACCTCTGAACCAAGATATAACAAAGGAGCACAACAATGAACCACACCTCCTTTCCCTTTGTAGCTTCGAGAGTGTATGGAATGAAAAACATCCCCCAAGAGAGTTGGCACGAGATTCTTCAGCATGAACAAAGCAACAACATTCTCATCAACAAATTTAATTTCATTGGGAAACAACACCATCCCATAAATACAACAGGCTAAAGTAGCGTTAAAACCTTTCCGATCTTTCTTATCAGCCTTAGCATTAGCATCTTTCAATAGAAAACTCAAATGGTAAGCATAAACTGGACCATTCCTCGTGCGGTTGTCATCAACGATGAATTCTCCTAAACACAGGACAACAACAGTTTGAGCAAAACTAGGCTTCTCCATAGAAGTGTGATAAGGAACTCGAGGTGAAATAGGAATATTCAAGATCGTGGAAAACTCCTTGAAGGTTGGCGGCAATAAGTAGTCAGGAAACATGAAACATCTCAAACTTTGATCGTAAAACTACAACAGAGCTTGGAGAGCATCTTTTTGGTACTCAGTAAGAGGTGACTTCAAACATGACAAAATCCTTCCATAATATTTGGTGAAAACTGCATCATTATCAGCGAAAGACCTTTTAGCTAACTGAAGAAGACCATTGAGAGACGGCTCAGGAAACTTGTAAGCAACATGATATTTGCGGATACCTCTTTCATCAACATCCATCTTCAAAGGTGGCCAAACAACCTAAATCGGAGACTAGTAATCCTAGAAATGATAAACATGTATGTTAAAAAAAATGCAGTTTGTAAAATGTTTCATGAATGCAATAGGATTAAAGCTCCATTTTGGAACAGTATTGTGCTGATAACAGAACCAACTTCCACATGAAACAAGACCAAAAACATGGAATACTTCAAAACATCAGATAACTAAGTAACAACAGTCAGCATCTATACCTATCCGAACTCAACCTCACGGATAATTCTAGACACAACTGGGTATCTAATGATAAATAGAATCGACATTTCTTTATCAATTACTTCACCATCTAGACAAAGGATGTAGGGAGGAAGTACCGTTAGTTGAACCTCGTTTGAGTGTGGTATCTCATTCCTCCTCGCATGTGTCAATGAAACACGTGATTCGACATGAGTATCCGTCAAACCTATAGTGCACTGGACGAGGTATTGGGCCTTTTACCTCTTGTAACTCCCACCCACCAAAAAACACAATAGCACAACAGCAGACAAAATAATATAGCCATATTCAGACGTAAATGCATGCAAACATGTACAAGTATATATATACAAATAATAATAACAAGCTATAAAGCAATAAATAAAACAATAAAGAACCTAAAATAAAAGAAAAAAAGATAGGGTCGACTTCTGAACAGACCAACAAGAGGTCTGTCATGTCCCCAATGAAGTTGCCAGCTGAAACAACCGGCCAAAAAATCATCTGATATACGGTATATATCGATGAAGTCGCCATCAAACGTTTTTTATCCCGCCGAGAGGGAAAAGTAAACATCAAGTAAGCCTGAAATGGAGAAATCACGGTCTTGCGACCGAGAGATTGGGTAAGGAAGTATGTTACGCGAGGGGAAGGGATTAGCACCCCACGTGTCCGAAGTAGTCTACGGTATCCGCTTTTACTTTCTATCAAATGGGTGTGAAGGTCTAACTATATCTGTATATGAGGTATATTGCATGAAAGAAGAAATGAAGAATAAAAAAATAAAGAAAGGAATAAGAGAAAGAAAACACGGGGAAAAGAAGAAAATATTTACAAAGGTTGCTCGATCAAACCCTACGACAAGATGCCTACGTATTCCCTCATGCAATGAGAAAGTTAGAGCACTGTAGCTTGGCTCACATAATTTGGTTGGTTTGTGTTTTTTAATTTAGAAGACGAGACATAACGCAACGATGATGAAACACCTCTATGATGACGAAACATCAGCAACAAACGGGATGACAAAACATCAGCAACAGACAGGATGACGAAACATCAGCATTAGACGGGATGACAAAACATCAGTAACGGATGGGATAACAAAACATCATCAACAAACGATATGACAAAACATAAGCAACATATGGGATGACTAAACATCAGCAACAGACGGGATGACGAAACATCAACATCAGATAGGATAACAAAACATCAGCAATAGACGGGATGACGAAACATCAGCAACAGACGGGATGACAAAACATTAGCATCTGACGCGATAACGAAACATTAGCAACAGACGGGATGATGAAACATCAGCAACAGACAGGATGACAAAACATCAGCAACAGACGGGATGGTGAAACATCCTAAGACAAAGAATATTGGTTTGTATCTTTTATTTTGGAAAAAAGTTTCATATTGTTAGAGTATTTTAATGAAAATGACAAAATAAGGTTTTAATTTTAAGGATGCAAAAGGTTAAAGGTAAAATGGCTAAGGTAAACTAACCTAGTTCTAATCCTAATTATTATCATACAAAGTTGTTCCTAAGTTATGGGTATGAACAAGGGAAACTACTTAGATTTTCTACCTAATGTTGGCAGGCATGGATACTTAACCTAATTTCTAAAATGATGACTAACCTAATCGAGTGATCCTAGGGGAAAACTATATAAACATCCATCTTGGTTAGAAAACAAAGTGAGAAGAGGGGAAGAAGCAAATAAAGTGCTAAAAGCACACAAACCAAACACCAACAAATGCAAAGAAAGAGGAGAAGAAAAAGAAGTAGAAACAAGAGAGCGAACAATCATGCAAGGTGTCATGTTAAGTGAGGTCAGTAGACACAAAATACATATACAAGGCTTATAAAATCCATAAAAAAACATCAAACATCCCTATGAAGACATACATGCCAAGTTAGCACACAAACTAGATGAAAACTAGTCATAAAAGCATACGGAAAGCAAATTGTGTGAAATTTTAAGCATAGATGATATGAAGGAAGAATTAGAATATTAAATGACATGAAAGTAAGTATCTAACATGTTAACATATTATTTACATCATGCAAACAAACCCACAAAAAATTCACGAATAAAATTCTACAAGAGTGCGCAAACATGCAACAATTGTGTGTGGTGAAGTGAATACAGGTGTGTGACATCATAACATGCAAGGAGAGTGTCAAGATGAAGTGATTACAGTAGAAACATCACATAAAATAATTCACAATCAAATCACAAAGAAAATATCACAAGGGTACAATCACAACACTAGTATGAAAACTAGTCAAAACATTGACCTAGAAAGCATTTACAAGTCAAAAGAAGCCAAGAAAGGTCAAAGATGAAACAAAATGAACCATGCAAGATTAATAGACATACAAAATGGTATTTAATGCACCAATACATCAATCAAAGCATAAAAACATGCATAAGAAAGATTCACGAACAAATCACTTAAGGAGAACGAAATCAATCTGTACAAGTGCGTGCAAAAGTGTGTGCATGTGTGTGCTCGAACATACTTGTGCTAAGTGTCACATAAGAGTGAGGTCATATATGAACAAATATAGTTAATAATAATACAAAGAACAAAAGAAAATAGCATGCATCAATACCACAAGTAGCACAAAACTATCAGGAGAATGAGTCATGATTCAACCCTAAAAGTCAACTAAAAAAATACAAGTCAACAAATCAAACATGACCAAGAGACAAAGTGAAGAGGTGATAAAACACACAAGGTCATTTTCTTAGACAAAATAAGAAAAAAACATGTAAGTAAAATTCATTCAAAGCTCATACACATAACACTCAACAAGCTAGAGCAAAACTAGCACAAGCAAACACAAACAAGCCTTTAAAGGCAAAACTAGCATAAACCAAGAACCTATGAATAGACGTTAAGGCTAAAATGTGTTAGCACATGCAAGGTCATTAGCTTAGGATCTGAACAAAACACAAACAAAGGTATCTCAAACAAAGGAGAAGGCTTATACTCAAAAGCACACAAAATTAGGGTTTGAAAACACCAAAACTAGTCAAGTTCAAGGCAATTGATAAAGATCAAACAAAAATGGTCTTAATTAGATAATTAAGACATGTGTGACTTGTATAATAATCTAAATCAAGATGGGATTCATGAGCAACGAATGTAGAAGACAAAACTTCAATACACAAAACAAGTCACCTAATTGATAATCAATATCATGAAAGATGGAAAACACTTGTCTAAATCAATATGGATGATATAAATCAAGTGTGAAAAGAAGAATTGATACTTATAGGTCCTAGGGAAGTTGCATCTCCCTATTATAGGTATCTATCATTTTCTTGAAAGGAACTTTACACAATGTTATCAAATTAACAAGTTAAAGTGTCATGACAACATATAAAAGTATAGTCTCTAATGCATAAAGTAAAAAGTGATCATGAAAGATAAAAATTAGGGTTCTTAAATATTATGTTCAATAGACAACATCAAGCAACCTTAAAGAGACATAGCATAAAAGCTCATGAGCAAACACTAAAGAGTGAGGCTCAAAGACACCAACAAAGTGGCCAATCTAGCTTCTCGAATGATACCAAAAAATAGATGACAATGAAGTGTCACTCTAGGATTCAAAGAAGAATGAGAAATAAGATGAAGGAGAGGTATGAAATCAATATTCAAACATCAAAAGAGGTGGTCATGAAAGTTCTCAAGAAATCACAAACATACAATTAGGTCAAAACTAAAAGATGTGACTCCTAACTTGCCATCAAGTTGAATTGACAATGAAATGTCAATCAAGTATCATATGAGCATTTTATAATAGCAATATAGTCTCAAAAGATCATAACAATTAAAGGTCATATTGGAAAGAAAGCTTCACACGAGGTATTCAAGGTGGTGCACAAAAGCTACCTCCTAAACCTTGATCATAAGCAATCATCAAACAAAATTGAAGAAGAAAGCATGTTGAGGGGAAGTGAATTGTTTGTTGATGAACTCAAATCCAGAAATCAGAAATGAGGATGAAAAGCAATGAGAAATTGATTCCCAAAGGGTTGCATAAATGCATTCCATTATACCTCTAAGTCAAAAGAAGCACCAATGCATCTATGGAAGAGATGCTTGGTTCAAAAATAGCAACAAGGCTTATAAAATCAAAACAAAAAAATCACAATATTTTTAAGACAATTAAAAGTCAAAAACAACAAGCACAAGTCAAAATTGGCAAGGTTCAAAAAGAAAATGAAAATGCACAAGCAATGTTCAAAAGATGATCAAACGAGAAACCTTAATTTAATAATGTTGGGAAAAATATAAAACCAAGTCCTAAAGTCTAAACAAAATTAGTTCTAGAGTCCTAAGGGAGCATGTCACCCTAATCTAAACAAAAGTTGACTTGTAAGTCAAGGGAGGTTAGCATATAAACCCTAACTTGAGGCCTAGGCAACTAAAACCACACAATTGATCAATTTAATAAAAAATTCCAAACAAATATGATTCATTCAAGACAAAATTATTGAAAATTATTGAAAATTAAATTTAAAAAGATTAATATATCAAATAAACCATGAAAAATATTCACAAAAGCAAAAATACTAAAAATATTAATGGCTTAATTGCAATTTTGGTCCCCATATTATTCATTTTTTTGGATTTTGGTCCCTCTATTTTAAAATCCGGAATTTTAGTCCTCTTATTTTAGTTTTTTGAGGATTTGAGTCCCCCTGTAAATTTGAAGGCTATTTTTAATGACATAACACATACATTAAAACTAGATTTATTTAAGATTTTTGTCGAACATGTCATCAATGTGAGCTCAATGTCGTTAAAAATTGCCTTCAGATTTGTAGGAGGACTAAAATCCTCAAAAAACTAAAATAAATGGACTAAAATTCCGGATTTTAAAATAGGGGGACCAAAACTCAAAAAAATGGATAATAGGGGGACCAAAATTGTTATTAAGCCTTTAATTTAAAACAAAAATATAAGAAGGCGTCACTTTTATAATGCATAAAACCCAAATTTATTGGTTATGAGATTGATGTTTTTTTCTCTAATGGACTTTTCCCCTTAGTTATTAATCCACCAGATGGAAAGTATTCTTTACATAACTAAAGAGAAAATGGTGAACTGTAAGAAATTTATATTACTTACAACCTCTTTTCATTACTCATTTTCTTTTTTAGTTGCAATATCTTCTTAGTATAGGAATAAGTTAATCAATGTTTTCATCCAAGGAAATAATAAATCATTGATTTTTTGTCTTGGATGACATCAGTGAGAACTTATTATTGACGAGTCTAGGAAAGTTGGGAGCACCAATGAGACCAATGCTCCAGTACCACAAAAGAAAGGTATTAGACCCTTGGTTCAACATGGTGGGAGCTGAATCAGATGCTGGATCCTATTATAGGATGTGGGGGACTCACATTTGTGGTGGAGAATGTTGGGTGCAAGTGTGAATGATTAAAGTCTAACATTTCCTATGAATGGGTGAAATGTTGGATTTATAAGAGAGAAGACTCATTTACCTAACAACTTAAGGTTTTAGGTTGATTTGTGGTGTCTTATTCTCTTGTGGTCGTGGGGAATTTTTCCATTGGTGCTCCCCACTATCTTGGACTCCCTAATAGTGGTATAACACCACATCTTAATCCAAAACCTTAAGGTGTTAGGTAAATGGGTCTTTTGTCTTCTAAATACAACATTCATTAATTCATAAGAAATGTGGGACTTTAACCACCCACACTAGCAGCTAACATTCTCCATCTTAAGTGTAAGTCCCACATATCATATAATAGGATCCAACACCGGATTCACCTCCCTCCACCAATCCGAACCAGGGCTCTGATACCACTGTTGGGGAGTCTGGGAGAACTGGGAGCACCAATGGGACCAATGCTTCAGGATCACAAGAGAGAGAGAGAGAGAGAGAGAGAGAGAGAGAGATATAGAGAGACCACATCTCAACCAAAAACCTTAAGGTATTAGCTAAATGGGTATTCTCTCTTATAAATATAACATTTCACTCATTCATAGATAAATTATGGGACTTCATTTTGTGAAATAGATTGTAAGAGCATAAAAATATTTTGTTCAATATGGGTAAACCTTGAAAGAGTTTTTATCTTACAATCCATCTCAAACAATGATGTCCACGAGCTTATAGTGGCATCAAATGGCACTATGCTGTACAAGGGCTTAGACAACGCTTTTTTTGCCTTTAGACAGCGTTTTAAACCGCTGCATATTCCTTCGCTGCTATAGGTTTAGACGACGCTTATTTTCAATGTAAAAGTGCTGCCTAACGTTGCCTTTAGGCAGCGTTTTTTTCACAAGCGTCCTCTAAAGTCTCCCTCGGACAGCGCTTTTTTATTCAAAAGTGTTGTCTATTACACCCTCTTAGACAACACTTATATTTTAGGAAGCGCTTTTAGAAGCGTTGTCTAAGGCCTTTTAATAATTCCCTTATTTTCTGTTTTAGGCAGCATTTTCTTATAAAGCGCTATTGTTGTATCCAAAATTTACCCTCTTCATTTCAATCTTATTTGGCTTATAGTTCCATTATCATGAACATACATGCATATCATTTATCTCATGGTTATGAGGTTAAGAGTATCTCAAGTTGCGGAAGAAACTGTGTGTTTCGGCTAGTTCGGGCTATTTTGAACTAGAAATTAATATTTCACGGTTTGAGCGTTTGATTTACAATCTTCTGGTTAGAAGGTTATGCTCAGTTGGTTCTACAAATGTTAGATCCATTTCATTATTCTCTCTATTTTATATGTTCAGATTGAAATCTAATTTATCAAGGAAGGACCCTGAGCGTTCATATCTTAATAAAGCAGAATTCAGCTTCTTTTGTGTTTCGGACGCTCAGAAATTCATAACCCTCTCTTGTTGGGTATGTTTGGCTGATTTTCGGTTGGCGAGTCCATGTCTATACTATCTTCAACTTTCATTCTCGAGTCCAAAGCTAATTGTGTGAAGAAAGCCTCTTAAAAAATTAATCTTTCAAGTGCAATAAACTGATATTATGGTTGAACTGTGTTCATGGGGGCGTTCAAATATTCAAAACCGTTGGTCAGAACTTGAGAATTGAGTGGTTTTGGTGTCCAAAATTTTGTCTCGATGTCCTCTTCGAATTTCATTCTCGGGCCGAGAGTTGATTCCTCACAGATCAATACCAGAATTTTGATTTCTGGAGGTGTATTTGAGCCGAACTGAGCATTAATTCATCTGATGCGCAACGTTCATAAAAACATATCTCTTTCAATTTTTATCGGATCGCGACGGGACTTGTGTCAAAAGTTCAAAAATTCTATTGGCTTCAATTTTCGTTCATATTCCGAGTTTGGATTTTGATCAGAAGATCCCCGTTCATAACGTTTTCCCCAGGTTGCGCAGTGAAAATTATGCATGTGTCAGATGCTTTAAATGTGAGCTGAAACTTCAAAAATTCATATCTGCGTAACCACTTGTCTGATCGAGCTAAAATTTTGCTCACGTGGCACAATTTTTTTCCAGACATTTTTCTTGTTGGGCCCGATTTCAGATTCTGCATGGATCACGAGGTTGGATATTGTTCACGAAAATGGGCCGAATAAAGCCAATTTGGGCCCAATTTTGAGTCTAATTCACTCAATGCATTTTCCAAGTATAAATCAAATTTTGCTTTCATTAGATTTTTTGGGGGTGAGGTGGGGGGATTGAATCATATGTCAAATTTCAACACAAACAAACTTTTCTATTCTCTCTCAATTCTCAAGAATCAAACTCACATTTTTCATCAAGTTTTCTCAAGAATCTTCAACAACATCATGGTTTCTATTCTCTTATTATACAAGCTTCGCAAATCATTTTCTCTTATTATCTCCCATCCGGTCTTCGATTCGACATCGACGATCTCTTCCTCTCGTTCTCCTCTTCGTTTCCACGGTAAGAATTCTTGATTTAGGCACATTCGCATAATTGATTTTTGAATAAGCACTTTTCTAGAATTGAAAACTAATCAAGGTTTTAGTTGAGGAATTGAATTGAGATTATGGATTAGGTTGTGGAATATTGATTTGATGTGATCATAATGTTGAAATACGAAATTGGATGATTAAGAAACACTTATTAATTAATTGATTTTCACAAGAAAAGTGCTTATTCAAGTAGTTACTTGTCGATGTTTATCGAATTGTTGATTTGCGTGTGATTAGCCTTAGGTTTGAACCTTGAATCATGTACAAAACCATGTGTTGATAGGTGTAGGTTAGGTGTTTGTTTAAATGCTCAAACCATAGCTCTAAGCCAAAATCCCTTTGAAAAAGTTGTAGTTTCGTGAGAGAAACCGACTTTTATTTGTGTCGAAAGCAGTTTTCATGCTAAAATTGCTAAAAACCTGAAATCTTCGAGGAAGAAACCGGTTTCCACTTTTGGAGAAACCGACTTCCCTTGCACATTTTAGCCATAATCTCAACTTTTTGAAGAAGAAACCGGTTTCCACTTTTAGAGAAACTGGTTTCCTGTGCAGATTTCAGCCAAAAATGCTTCAGAATCGAAGGAGAATCTGGTTCCCCTATTTCCAGAAACCGGTTTCCTCTGTGTTAAAACCACAACATTTCACTTAGAAAAATGCTTGTTTCTCCATGCTTCTTCAAGCTTCTTTCCCTCATTTGCACTACTATTTTCCTTGTTATTTTTTGACATGTTTGTTATCTCTTGATTGTGTGATCAGGAAGCTTGTCTGAATTATTAATTTTGATTCGCTTTTTACATTCGATATTCAAGCTTGTATTCTTTTGCTCCGAATTCTTTGTGCATAACTAGTTTGGTGCAGGTACTCCATTGTGGATGTGTTGACACACATTTCGTTGATCGTTATACATTGGTTAATGTATTTCCGTGCAGGTTTTGTTATACGGGTGTGTCGATACATCTCCCATTAACCGTTGTACATTGATTGATATACATTATACAAGTGTTCGATTGGTTTGGATATGTACGCTATATATCCCGACCTTGCATACATGATGTGTGCATATTTTGTCTGCATTGCTTGAGTGGTGATCCTTTTGTAGGTTTCTGTTGGTATTCAGATGTGTACGCCATACAATCCGACAATGTTTATTTGATGCTTCTACACATTTCTTACCATACTTTGTTTATTGCTTGTCAGAAGTTCACGAAGTTTTCCAGATTGGTTGTTATTTTCTATAGCTTTACAGATTGTTATCCGTTCGGTATTTTCTTACCCTTCTGCCAATTTCTTTTACCGCTTTCTAGAGAGCATGAGAATTAGGGTGTTCACCACTTTCCTTGTCATGAGAAGTAGGAATAGAGATGCATGATGGGGTCTCTGTTGCAGGATTATGTTAGGAACCCCTCTGGTTTATTTAAAGACCTGTTTAGGGAAATTCTACATATGGTTTGCTACACATGCTTGGTGTGTTTAAATTACTACCTGTGTAGTAGGTATTTTTTAGGTGTGTTTACTATTTGTGCTTGCATAGCGGTGTGGTGGTTAGGAAACCTATTACGGAACCATCATTAAGTCCTAATGAGAAAGGTACGCGGAAAGGGTTAGCAACCAACCCACGCCCAGTTCAGTCCGTGTCATCTCAGGTCACGCGAATCGTGAAAGCTTCCTTTGTAGATTCATATATATAGTGGAAAGGTTTCCCTATTCTAACCCTCCATGCTTTGTCTGGAGTTCGCGTCATCACGCACTAATACTCGCATTCATATACTCTTTAAACTGGGTAGTTTATACCAAGGCATGATCCCCATTCCCATAGGTGAAAGCTCCTGGTTGACTCAGATGATTCACCCTCCTTGGCTAAGGTCTTTCACACTGAAAGAAAGCTCCTGGTTGACTCGGGTAACGTGACACCCTTGGCTATGGTCTTTCTTTCCTCCCCTCCCCACTTTTATATGTAGAATTTGTTTGTGCATTCCATTGTTTGTGTGCTTTTGCCAAAGCACGTGTTTGTCTTATCCCTCTGTATCCCTTGGTTAGTAAACCAAGGTGGATATTAAGATAGTTTCCCCTAGGACTGCTCGGCTAGGGTATCTTTCGAGCTTAGACGTTAGGATAGTCATCCATGCATCTCAACATAGGTAGATATTCCCCTTTTCAACCTTGACTTAGGGTCACCTTTGTATGATAACATTAGGGATATAGCTAGATGGTTCCACTTAGATGTTTTTCTTCCCCTTTTGCATATTAAAACTAAAACATTTTCTTTATCAAACCTCAAAACATGTTAATAAACTCAAATCCTTTCGCCAAGGAAAAAATAATCCATCAACTTCAAACTATTTTTTCTTTGGACCCTTTTTCTACGAACACCGTTTCGATAAGGTTGTCCCTTTCAAATCCAAGCGAGTTGCTAAGTGTGCGAGTGGATGAGCATGAGCATTTTGATAAGCTGTAACGCCAAGCACGAATTGCAATCGTAAAACTGAGGTGGCATATTTTATGAAGAATGACTTTAGATCACTATCCATGTTTGTTTGGGCTTGCAATGCTAGCCTTCCTTAGTTTGAATCAGTTTGTTACATTGTTGTTACTAAATAGATAAGTATTAATATTATGTTTAATTACTACTAAATGATCGAATTAGGTTAAGTTAATGATGAATTATGAATTGCGTCACTTGTTTTTTAGTTGCTTAAGTTCGGTGTTAAGTTATGATTCTCATCATCACAAATTCAAAATAGTGTAACAAAAATGTTAGAGAGAGAGAGACTTCTTCTCTCTAACCTTTACCTGTATATGGCTAGGTATGGAGGTCAAATCTGGAACATGTAAGGGTGGTGAAGGGTGTATTGGTGTTAACAAACATGAAGAAGAGATGGAAGGTCCATTACAACTATTTTCTTCATGGATTTTGCTGAGAAATGGAAAGTTATGGAGTTGTATAAGGAGTTTAAGATGTCGAGGGATACAGACGAGGTAATCATTCCTCCTAAGAGATACAAAAGAGGGAATAAGTATGGTTTCGTCTGATTCTTAAATGTGAATGATGAGAGATTACTGACTATGAAAATGGATAACATTTTCTTGGATGGAAGAAATATTTTTGTTAATCTCCCAAAGTTCCAAAGGGGAGATGCGAAGCTTAACAGGGTTGAGAATGTAGGAAGGATTAGAAGGGAGCATGTCATACAACAAAGTCTGCTATAGAAGACGTGTGTACAGAGGGGAAGAAGAAAGATGAAAGAAAAGTAAGAGGATGTGGAATACTTATGCGGATGTGACTAAGGGTGTTGTAAATAAGTTTGAGCAATATGGAGGGGATAAACCGATCATCCATCTAAACTTATTGTCAGAGGGGAAGATATTTCTATGTTTGACAAGGCGTTTGTGGGAGCCGTTGAGAACCCATGCCTAACATATTCCATGCAACATATTTTTTACGTAGAAGGCTATTTTGCTATTAAAGTCACACCGATAAGAGCGAACTTCTAAATTCTCGAGGACTTGGTTGAGGGAGAAATGGAAGGTTTGATGAAAGGTGGTCATATTTGTCTTGGACAATGGTTTAAAGAGGTGAGAAAGTGGAGATCCTTGCATGAGGATAAATGGTTTCTTTGACTTTGGGTGTGTTCATATGCGGCAAAGATTTCACTTAACACGGTCTAAAGATGGATGTTGTGAGGATGATGATAAGAACAAAACGTACTTCAATGATCAATGAGTTACTCAATGTTCAAATTAATCAATATATTTTCAGGATTAAAGTCTTGGAAGAAGCCCAGGGACTGATTGCAACTTACAGTTTAAAAGTGAAAAAGGCCCATAAGATTTGGGGTTTAAGGATTCCTCGTCGGAGGTAATCAAAAGTGTTTACAACGTCAGAGATGATGAAGGAGACGACTTTGTATCAAATACTATTTTGATTAAGAGTGATGATGATGTTTCAGCGGAAAGTGAGTGAGATGCTAGGGGAAAGAAGACACTTGGCATGACAGCCAAAGATGTAGGATGTACTGCGTTATAAGATTTTTCGAAGCCTTTTAGTGAAAAGTGTTGTTTAGCTTAGAGGGTTCGAAGGGGAATCAAAAAGAGCTGATAGTCACAGATACTGATTTGTTGCCAGTAGGTGAGAAGGACTCATTTCTCAAGGAGGTACAGTCAGTGGGGGATCAGCTGCCAATCATAGGTTCTTATCTTATCCTGAAAGGAGGGGGCTCAATGGGGAAATGGTGTTTCAGTAGATAATGATGGGTCAAATATTTTGGGTCACCCAAAAGTGGATTTGTTGTCTATTGATAAGGCTTGTTTTGATTAAAAAACAAATCCCATAATCAAAAAATAGCGTGATGTTGGTGATTTTGGGGAGCCTGCAGAGTTCAAACCTTCATTTTCGCGTTCCTCCATTGTAAACCCCTTCCAAAATTGTCGAATAATCATAACATTCAACAATAATCAGGAGAAGTGGAGGAGTATTTTTCAGGGGGGTCTGTGCTTTGCTGTGAATCTATGACAAAGTCAAATGTTGCTAAATACAACTTAAGGATGCGAAAAAATCCTAATTCAATTATGAGAGGTAACATCAAGCAATCAATTATTAAGTTGGGTTAAGTGTGTGTTGACAAAGAATATAGATTACTCAAAGATATTGTAGAGATAAAGATTAGAGATAAATAGGTATTGATGGCAAAGAAGGCGGAGAAAAATGTTCTTGATGATTAATATTACTTTAAAAATTAGAGAAGATGGTAGTAGAGTCGAGAGGAAGAGGATAGGGTTTATGACACAGTCTGGAAAGGTTGAAGTTTGATTTCTACAAGAAACTAAATTCTTCTCCTTTAATATGAAGCGGGCAGAAAAATTTTGTGGGATAAGGATGTGAAGTGGTCTCATAGTGATTCTAAAGGTTCTTCGAAAGGTATGGTAATTCTATGGAGAAATAATTTATTTAGTTTATTGCTTAGTTATAGAGGAGAAGGTTTTTTTGGATCTAAAGGCTTTGTGGAAGGGTACATGTTACAATTTTGTTAATATGTACGCTCCTTTTTGTATAGTGGGGAAGATGGATTTATGGATTAATTTGTTGAGTTTGACAAGCTCTTCGGTAATTTTATGGAAAAGAAGTGGAAGTTAATTAACATTGTGGAGAAAGGGGACTTTTGTATGTATGAGAAATTGAAGAGGTTAAAAGAGAATATTGCATGGGTGGAATAAAGAGATTTTCGGGTGGATAGATTTGAAAGTTGAAGATAAGGTCTCAGAGTTGAATGATCTGGATTTATTTTTGATAGATAATGTTGTTGGATCGGTGGACAAAGCTATAAAAGATAGAAAGTTGACTAGTGATGATATTTGGAAGCATTTAGAGATGAAGGAGTGTATGCTTAGACCGAAGTCGGGTCAGAGGTGGTTGGATGAAGGTGACCAAAATACAAGGTTTTCATTTGATGCGCTACAATTAAAAACTCACATCTCACTCGATTTTTATCGAAATAAGGTGGGAATGGTGCCAAACTTTCACAAATTTTGTTGGCTTCAATTGTTATGAACGTCCCGAATTCCGATTTTGATCAGAAGATCCTCATTCGAGACAATTTCTCTGAGTGACGCAATAAAAATTATGCATGTGTCGGACGCTTGAAAAGTGTGCTGAAACTTCAAAAATTCGTATCTCCTCAACCGTTTGTCTGATTGCATTGAAATTTTAACTCACGCAAATAATTTTTCGTTCCGGGCATTTTTCATGTTGTGACCGAGTTCAAATGCCGCACGGATTTTGTGGTATGGCATTGTTCACGAAAGTTTGATGGACAAAAGCAATTTGGGCCTAATCTTGAGCCCAATTTCACTCAAGACAATCTCATATAAATCAAATTTCACTCTCATAATGAAGGAGGATTTTCATTTGTCAAAAATTCACTAGAAACACACTCTTCTATTTTTTCTCAATTCTCAAGAATCAAATCAAGCTTTTCATCATGTTTCCTCAAGAACATTGAAGAACATTGAAAAACGTTCAAGGTGTCGAGGTGAAGAATTGAAGAATTTTCTCCTCTCTCTCTAGGACTTTTGCCACACTCTCTCTATTATCTCTTCTGATCTTCGATTTGACATCGGCGATCTCTTCTCCTCGTTCTCTTCTTTGTTTCGACGGTGAGAATTCTTGATTTAAGCACTTTGCATAATTGATTCTTGAATAAGCACTTTTCTAGAATTGAAAAATGATCAAATATTTGATTGAGGAATTGAATGTAGATCATGGATTAGGTTGAGAAAATTCGATTTAATGTGATAATCATGATGAAATCCAGAATTTGATGAAATAAGCACTTAGTTGATTAATTGATTTTCATGTGAAAAGTGCTTATTCAAGAGATTAACTGTTGATGTTATTGATATGTTGATTTGAAATCTTGAATTGCATGTGATTTAGCATTAGGTTCATATCTTGATTCATATGTTAAATCTATGTATGAATTGGTGCATGCTAGGTGTTTATGATAATGTTTGAGTTAGAACTTGCATGTTCATGCATTGAATAATTCTCACATTGATTGATTGATTTGATTCCACATGCTAATTGTTTGATTTTGTGAACATGAAAATGTGTCAAGATGTGAAATTGAAAGCTTATTCAGGAGTTGATGCATGCATCCTAGGTGCTTGTGCTAATGTTTGAGTTAGAAATTGCATGTTCATGCATTAACTAGATTTGGCATTGATTAATTGAATTAAGTTTACATGTTTGTAGCTTGAAATTTGAACTCGAAATGTGTTGAGGTGTGGTTTAATGCATGTTCATGAATCATTTTGCATGTTGATTTGAATTGATGCATTGTTATGCATTCTATACATGTTAATTGGATTTGATGCCTTGTGGTGCATTCTTTATATGTTCATGATATTATTTGCATGTTTTAGATTGAATCGATGCATTGTCATGCTTTCATTCTCATGAAATTTACTTGCAAATAATTGCTTATGAGTTTAAGTGCTTCCGAAAAGAACTTTTCTTTGTTATTTGACTATTTGGACTGGTTCTTGGCATGAGAATGTCATGGAAATGAAATTTGGCTCGTAGCAGAAAAATTCTGAAGTTGCAGGTCGCGCTTAGTGACATCAAGGGCGTGTTAAGCGTGAAACTCTCTGGAAGTTGGGGTTCGCAATTCAAAAAACCGAGTTTAGCGCGATAGACTAGGCTTAGTGCGGTAATTCTTGAAATCTCATATGCTCTTATCTCATGGAGTCTTGTATGAGAGGTGTTTTATGCAGGTGCTTGTGTTATGGATGTGTACGACACACATCTCGATTTCGCACACATGTGTGTGCATTTTATTATCGGCTTGCTTGGTTTTCACCTTCTTGCAGGTTTATCTGATCGACTTGGATGTGTATAACACATCTCTTGATGTAGCACACATGTGTGTGTACCCTTTGTCTGGATTGCAATTTCTTGCAGGTTTACTTGCTTCGGATGTGTTGGCGCACATTTTGATTATGCTTTAGGTGCCTCCACGCATTTTTCACCAGATTTCTTTATTGCGTGTCAGCAACACTTGAAGTTTTCCGAAGTATTTTCTTGCTTGATTTTGTAAACGGATAATTATCTGTTTGGTATTTTCATCACCTTTTTACCGTATTCATTTACCCCTTTTCTAGAGAGCATAAGAAGTAGGGTTTTACCGCTTTCTTTTGTCATGAGAAGTAGGAAAAGAGATGCATGATGGGGCTTCTGTAGTTGGAGCATGTTCAGGAACCCCTTTGGTTTATTTAAAGACCCGTTTAGGGAAATTTTGTGTGCTAACTGTGTGTGGTTTGTTTAAAATCCTCTTTTGTGCAAAGGGAGGTACATTTCAGTAAGTGTTTATCATTTGTGTTTGCATAGGTCATGAGTGGTTAGGCAACCTAATATGGAACCACCAAGCAAAGTCCCACTTTGATACATACAGGTGATATATATATATATATATATATATATGATATGATGGGCAAGCAGAAAGGGTTCGCAATCAACCCCTGTGTTAGTTCTATGGATTGACAACAATTATGGTAAAACATACTACTCAGCAAATGCCATAAAATTTACTGAAGTAGCAGGTGTCACAATAGATGTTCTGACCTGTGAAACTGATAGAAGTAATTCTAGTGCAGATTTTTTAGGAAGTCAGTTTGTTTGTTATTTGTATCCTTCAACAATATAATTGGAGATTTAATATCCTGCTTTCTTGGAGAAAAGACAGGAGGCGCTGAAGACTTGTGAGTAAAGCAACCCTAGTTGTTGTTACTCTATTTAAAGGCTGCAAACCTCGTTTTGCAGTTTGGTCGTTCCAAAGTTAAAAGTCTAGATTTTAATTATTGTTTGTTCATTTTTTTGGTTTTTAATTGTTCATTGTGAGTGTCTCTCGTATTTCTACTTGAGTAGGACGTTTTCTTTGAGTTGTGAGTTGTCAATCACCATAAGCTTTGAAGCGAGTGCGATTGTGTGTCTTTGAAGAGTGTCTTCAGTTTTGATTTTGTTGAGTGTCACAGTGTATGACTTGGGGAGGGAGCAGAGGTTCTCATATCTAAGTGTGGTATCTTAGGTAGAAGGGTCATTGGGTAGTTTGATTAAGTGAGGAGTGTAAAAAGGGAAGGTTTCCCTCTAAATTAATATTGCTGATTGTGAACTTCATCCCTGGCTTGGAAGACCCTAGACGTAGGTTGGTAGAACCGAACTGGGATAACAATTCTCTGTGTTTTTATTTTATTATGCACTCTTTAAATTTTTTTCTATTTAGCTGTGTTCATAGCAGATATTAGTGTTGTACATTAAATTCGACATCTCATACCTGATACTAGAATTTCAATTGGTATCAGAACAAACATCCTGCTCTGTCTTTCGGTGAGATCTAGGGAATATACTTTCTGGTGAAATATTCAAGGAGGCAGCATTTTTGAATAGACCACCCATTCTGGATGGTTCTAACTATGATCTTTGGAAGCCTCGCATGGAAGCTTATATAAAGTCCTTAGACAACAAGGCTTGGAAGGCTATTCTGAAAGGATGGACACATTCTGTCATTAGTGGAGCTGATAATCAACCTACTGGTGAGCTTAAGCCTGAAGAAAATTGGTCAAAAGATGATGATGAATTAGATCTTTCAAATTCAAAGGCATTGAATGCTAAATTCGGTGGAGTTGACAGAAACATCTTCAGATTGATGAATACCTTTAAAGTGGCCAATGATGCTTGGGAAATTCTTAACACTACTCATGAAGGCACCTCCAAGGTTAAAATGTCAAAACTACAACTACTCACATCTAAGTTTGAGAACCTGAGAATGAAGGAAGAAGAAAGCATTCAATAATTTCATATGAATGGTCTTGAAATAGCTGGTGCTTGCAAGGTTGGGTGAGAAGATACCAGAAGAGAAGCTGGTAAGGAAGATGCTAAGATCTATACCTAAGAGATTTGATATGAAAGTAATGGCAATTGAAGAATCTCGGGAAATAAACAACATGAAAGTAGATGAACTAGTAGGTTCACTCCGAACATTTGAGATGAGTATTAATGAGAGGTCTGAGAAGAATCCTAAAAGCACAACATTTGATTACAACGGTGAAGATAAAGGGTAGGAATATGATCAGAACACTGAGGAAGGATTGTCAAACACCATAGTCATTCTTGGAAGAAAATTCAAAAAAGTACTGAAAAGGATGGAAGGTAGCTCAAGATCAAATGTCGAAACATCCCATATGACATTAGTAGGGAAAATAATTCTGGGAAGAAAGTAGAAGCTGGGGAAAGACCTACTCAGGGTAGAGAGTTAAGGTGTTATGAATGTGGAGGCTTTGACCACATCAAATCGGACTGTCCAACCTTTCTCAAAAGACAAGATAAAGGATTGAATATACTGTGTTCAGATGAAGATTTTGAGAGTGAGGCAGGCGAGGAATCAGCCAAACATGTAACCGATATGACTGGTACATATATTTCTGATGGAGACTCAAGTGATGAAGAATTGACTTTTGAAGAACTAGCTGCTACTTATAAAGAACTATGCATCAAAAGTGTTGAAGTATGCCAGGAGAATGGGAAGCAGAAGAAGCTCATAATGCAATTGCAAGACATAAAGAAGGAGCATCTAAAGATGATTAAGAAGCTAGAAATTGAAGTAATTGCGCTAAAGTGTGATCTTGATAAGATGACCAAATCTGTCAAGATGCTAAATAGTGGATCTGAGACACTGTGAATAAGATACTTCAAGCTGGAAGAGTAGTAGGAGACATGAGTGGTATAGGGTACAATGGTACCAAGGAGTCCTCTACAGAATCTGTTCAGATTTAGGCTGAATAAAAGATGTCGAATCAGATGTTTCAACATCATAGAAGAAACAACTAAAGACATCCTAACAGAAGACCTCAACACTGGAAATGTCATTACTGTGGAAGACATGGTCACATAAAGCCATTTTGTTTCAAGCTGTATGGTTACCCCACCTCTACACACCAATCAAATGTGACTCAAGCCAGCCCAAGGAAACAGTGTATTCCTAAAGCAAAAGTCTCATGTTTCTTACCTCACATGTCACCTAGAGTGAAGACCATAAAATACTGGTATTTTGACAGTGGATGCTCAAGGTGTAACACCCCATTTCTACCCCTCGAATATTATTCAAATCAGAGTGCGGAAAAGATAATCATACAAGGGATGTCACAATTTCTTCACAAAACAACATGCATTTAGTCACAACTATCTAGATACATAACACTTAGATCAAAGATGAATTCATAACAACTTCTTTCCATGAAATCAATTAACCAATTAAACGGTAGAATTATAATTCCTCAACGGTAACAACAATACATCTTTTATTCAACCTCAAAACATTTCACAATATTATTAATATCATTTAACTCCACTTAGCATAATTATTCAACTAAACCAACTTCAATAATCAACATGATCAAGTATTCACATTATTCATAAACTTCAACAATTTAAGCAACTACAACAAATTAAGCAACGTTCATCCCCCGAGTGTTATGTATTAGAGCAATGACACCAATTCGAACTAACAGCAACTAACGACTTCATAATGCTACTTCGAACTTCCACGGCTATCCTTGAGTACCTGTCCATTTCCCATGGTAGAGGAAATATCAGCAGAAGGGGTGAGATATCCGATAATATAAACAAGTGTATGATAAATAATATGCTAGGATTAAATCATACAAAATTATCACATCGCAGTTAGCACATCACAACAAAATCCCAATTAACAACAACATGGAATCACTTCACTGTTAATCAACAACATAATTCACTTCACAGTTAATCAACAACATAATTCACTTCACGGTCAACCAACAACATAATTCAAATTCACAGTTAACAACAACATAATTCACTTCACAGTTAACAACAATATAATTCACTTCACAGTTAACAACAACATAATTCACTTCACGGTCAATCAACAACATAATTCAAATTCACAGTTAACACCAACATAATTTAAATGAGATACAACAATGCATATGCATATGGTACCAATAGAGCTTCAACTCTCTTCACTATTGCCAATTAATATAGGCACAAGGCATAAGCCTTCTTCACAATTCCGCCAATACAGGCCTTCACAAAGATGAAAATGTAATGCAACACTAACAACATACAACAACAACAGAAATTCACTTCACGAGGCATATGCCTATATCAATATTATTACCAATAAATAGAGGTAAACATCGTCACGGAACCATCCTGCAACTTCGCATAAAACAACAACAACATAATTTCAATATACACATCGCTAATAATTCATAAAGAAAATAACAACACGACATACTCAACATAATTTCACAAAACAAACCAATCACAATTACCTACTAACAAACACGAACTACCACGACAATTTTTGGTTAATCCCGAGAAACTAATTTTACCGCTTAATTTTCTAATTGGTACTCTTTTGTCCACTGCTATTACTACCGATTATTATATAGTTGCTATTAATTTATTATACTGTTAAATTTTATTCCCTGCATTCCATTTCATACTGTCATTAGAATTTTCCTGCACTGCTACCTTAGGATTCTACTAAAATAATGCTGTCATGAATCTACATCTATAACTAGTCTCATTCTCCTACCAAACTGCCATTACCCATTAACTCAATTATTTAACTCATACATATTATACTATTATTTAACAGTGACTAATGAGGTATGTACACCATTTTAGCTAATATTCAATTTACGGTTATTAATACAATTATGAATGTTATGCTACATTAGATTTACTTCAGATTTACTTCTCAAATGATTTCTTTTCTTGCTTTCCACAATACTCACATGGAAATTGAAACTAACTCTACAGTAGAGAAGTAGCATGCATAAGACATCAATTTGATCACACTACCTAAAATAGTTAATGATTCCGCACATGTAGGTGGTAATTATATTAATTCATGACTACATAAAGAAACATATGCTAGTCACCTCACATGAAATGCCCGCCCTGGATACCAGGGACGATCGTCCCCTTTCCCCCTAATTATCCCGCTTATATCTACTAGTCGGTATTGTTTCTATCAATTTTTCATTATGCTACTAAATTCTAGATATATATTACTCTGTTAAATATGCATAGATATACTAACTTTATCAATTAATTAATTCAACTAAATATATACTGCTATTTTAATTACCACTGACTCTACAGCTTAGTTACTTCTGCTATAATCCATTGTGCAACATGCTAAATCTACAAGCAATATTAACTATATTACATACTAATAAGTCTTGCTCTTGCACCTCTACACTGTTTATCTACAACAACTTAATTGAATAACTAATTATACTTAGCTATGTAAACATACATCCTATAACTAATTCAATTCTTGTTTCTATAATCTACTGAATACACTATTTCACCAACATTACTATTAAACCAACAGTTTATTCTATGGGACAATATTGTACTAAATATGCTACTTCTAAATCATCTAAGTATACTACTTGGTTAAAATGATTAGAATTAATTTAATACTACTTGGTTAAAATGATTGGAAATAACTCACAGATGTAACAAGAAACAAAAAGAATGTAACATGCACATGGGGAGGCGCCACCCCGCCTCCCTAGGAGCCCGCCTCACTCGGTGGGTCCCACCACCAACAAAGCACATGGCCTCCACGTGTGGCCATTCTCTTGTGTACCTGCAATTTTTTCCTATTTTCTGCAACTGTACCAATTCAGTTTCTCCTCATAATTTATACAATTAAATCATCACTCTCATTATTTCAGGATTCCAATTATTATATTGCAGTAACTGGTTCAATTGAACGATCGATTCACAACAACAGTATTCTAACTTATATAAAATTTCATCATTTTGTAACATAAACCACACACAAACAAACCGAGATAATTCCATACAATTCCATCCCACATACGATTCATCATAAACCCGTTTAGAAGTTAGAACCCCACCCTTACCTTGGATTGACGGTCTCTCCATAATTTCCGGTCGAATTCTGATTTGACTTTCCGGTCTACAATTTCTATTTCGGCGGCAGTTTCCTCCAAACCCCTGTTCCTCTTTTCTTTCTCCTATTCACTAAACCCTTATAATTCTTCTTTTATAACTCTTATAATTAAATCCAACTTATAATAGTAATAATAATGATAATAATAATAATAATAATAATATTTCTATTGGGTTAATTTTTCACACCTCCGTTCTATGTTCCTAACACCAAATAGGTCTTAATTAAATAATTCTATTAATCCACTCTTATTTCTAATATTATTTCCAATAATATTCTATAATAAAATTAATTCATCATTAATTAATCCCAACTTCCGATAATTCACTTAATCACCCTAAATCAACTTATAAAGTTATTAACGCTCCTTATAATTCTACTGATAAATCCAACTTCGGCTAAATTCCAATAATTAATTCCTTATATAATTTAATTAAATAATTAATTAAATTCGGGGCGTTACACAAGGCATATGACAGGAGACCAAAACTTACTGGTCAATTTTCAAGATCATTCAACTAGTTATGTCAACTTTGGAGATAGAATGAAGGGTGAAATCAAGGGAATAGGGAAGACACACGATACAAAGTTACCTAACATTGAATGTGTATTATTTGTCAAGGGATTGACTTCCAACCTGGTCAGCATAAGTCAACTATGTGATCAAGGATTTTATGTGAACTTCACAAAAGCTGAATGTGTCATCACAAACAAGAAAGGTGAAGTTACTATGAAGGAAATAAGGAACAAAGACAATTGTTATTTATGGGTCCCTCTAGAGACAAATCATACCACGTGTGTGGAAGTCAGACAACTTGTGGGCAAAAATCTCCAAAAGAACAAGAAAAGTATGAGGTCAACTGACCATAATGTCCTAAGGGATGTCATGACATCGACTAAGTCTGTTAAAGTTAATGATCAGTCTGCTGAAAGAATAACTATGAACCTGGTCCGGAAATTCTCTGAACTGAAATTGGTCAATTGTTATTCAAGAGGATGGGATGTATATGAATGCTTAAGAAGAGAGCAAGGGGTCTGTTTGCTAAAGAAATTATAGCAATTAAAAGTGTGTGGGAACATCACTAAGGGGCTTGAATTTTCAAAATATCACTCAACGATATTATATTATAAGGCGCAACATATAAAAGACCTACCCCAAGTTCAACTATTTCAAACTCTCCCCACACGCTATACTCTTCCCGAAAACCTCAAAATCTTCACATTAAATTCTTAGAAAAATAATCTTCGACATTTATTATCAAAATGTCTCAACATACTACTTCAAGACCAAGCAACATCAATGAAAGTATACCAACTGAAGAATCCCTAAACATTGTTCCTACTTCAATGATTCTATGCTCGGATGCAAGACCTACAAAGCTTCTCACCTGCCGTGCAAGACGACCAAGAGAAAAACCTATCTCAGTTAGAGGTAATGTATTTGAACCAACTATTGATGTTGATATTGATCAAGATAGAGGATATGTAGACAGGGTCATAAGGAGATTAGTTGTTGATACCCTACAAGTGGGTCTACCTATTGAACAGATCACCATCCCTCTTGCCCAAATGCCTGGTGAGGTTGCTCAAAAAGAGCATACTGAATCATCCATGAGGGAAGTAGAGATTCCTCAAGAAAATCTTGAAAAAGAAAGTATTCTTGAAGAAGTCACGACTGATGTTGGAACATCTTTCTTGAAGGCAACTCCTTGGGATAAGTAGGCTGACTCAACTGGTAAAAAGATTGAGAAAGATGTAGTTAAGGCTGTTATAGATGTAGACACTCTGTTTGACAATGAGCTGATTATTAATGTTAACCCTGGGATTTCCAAAAGGTTGAAAACAAGAAAGGGCGAGGTTGTTGCTTCCAACACTCCATCCAAACCTATCAAGAAGAAGGTTATGTATGGTCCTCCAAAATCAAGGAGCATAGCTAATCCATCATCCAACAAAAGGAAAATTAGATCAGAATATGATTCTGATTATGATGTCGAGACAGATGTCCTAAACATCTTACCAGTAAAGAAGTCTATTGTTCATAGGTCCAGTGACAATGTCCCTAATGCTCCTACTGAAAACATATCATTCCATTCCATAAAGTTTGCTGCAAGATGGAAATACATATATCAGAGGAGACTAGCCTTAGAGAGGGAGCAAGGAAAAGAAGCCTTGGCATACAAGGAAGTGATGACCTTGATCTCTAAAGCAAGGTTAATGAAGACAGTGACAAAGCTTCCAAAATGCTATGAAACTCTAGTCAAGGAATTCATAGTCAACATCCCAGAAGACTGTGATGACAAGAAAAGAAAAGAGTTTCAGAAGGTGTTTATCAGAAGAAATTGTGTAAAGTTATCACCTTCCATCATCAATTAATATCTAGGAATGAGTGAGAAGGAAGAGAGTGAGCTTGAAATCACTGATGACCAGCTATGCAGGACTATCACTGCAAATCAAGTCAAGACCTGACCTATGAAGGAGAAGTTATCTGCTAGAAAGCTAAGTGTAAAGTATGTTATTCTGCATAGAATAGGTGCAGTAAAGTGGGTGCAAACGAACCACACTTCAACTATCTCAGTAGGATTGGGAAAATTCATTAATGCAGTTAGCATGAAGATACCATTTGACTATGGTACTTATATTTTTTATCAGACTCTAAAGCATGTTGACACTTGTGCAACAAAGTTTCCCATACCTTTCCTCACTCTCATATGTGGAAAAATTATTCATCAATATCCTGGAATTCTTTCTACAACCTTGGATGCTGAATGTAAATGAGAAACCCCTTTGTCACTACATTAGTAGCTCTATGTACACATGTCCCAAAATTGTCTCAACATCTGCAGTGTTGAATAGAAACAACCAATAAATGGGATTTGATTGTTGAAATCATCGAGACTTATAGAGAATTGGATGCTACACGATTAGCACAACAAGGAAGTCAAACATGAAGATACTATCCTAGCTCTGAAGAGGAATGTTGCTGCAAGTGCTGCTGAAGAGGTACCAGAAGAAGAAGCAAGCAGCTCAACAACTCAAGGCTCTTCTGAAGTTGGCTCAAAAGAAGAAGGAAATAGAGGGATTTGAGAGTGTAATATGGTGGGAGAACTGACTTGTTTGTTTTGTGTTTTATCGCAAATGTTGCGGATAGCAAGAGTCGCCACCGACTTTTCTCTTATCAAATTAAGGGAAGCAAAAAGAACAGGAAAAGACCTTCGTTAGATTTTGAGTACAGGAGGCAGTTATGAAAAGGGAAGGTGTTAACACCCTTTTCATCCGTAGTTATCTACGGGCTCTTAATTTCTTAGCTCACTTTACAAATTGCTTTTTGTGTGTGTGTTTGAAAAATGTTTGAAAAAGGAATTTCGCTTTGACTTCGTAATGATTCACGCGGGAATGTCTACGAAGTGTTTGGAAATGTTTTTTCTTGGAAATGACTTTGTAATGATTCACGCTCGAATATATACAAAGTGTTTTGAAAAGTTTTGAAAGTGTGAGGTGAAAAGTATTTTGATTGAGCAAGCAAAAGAGACTTATTACCTACTCGTAACGGTCGCTCGTGTTATTTTGTTTTCCTTTAGAATAAGGCTATCCATACCATTGGTTGATAGGTAACCTTATTCGCTGGATGTAAAAGGGATATTCAAGGACATGGATGGTCATAGAATGCAACTTGTAGGATACCTTAGCATATTCATGGACGATCATCACTTTCGAGGCAACAACCGAGGGACAAGACCACGTATTCGTAGGCAACATCGAGGGTCATCTAGGGAATATGATTTTTAATTTGAATGGACTATGATGATATGTTGTAAGCGTCTTAGCTAAGATATCCCCATGTTCGAGGGACTTGACCATGTATTCGAAAGGCAACAAGAGAGGATACCCTAAGGTGGGTGCATGTGTGAAAAGTGGGTTATGTTCAGATATTTATCTTGTGATTAGTTGTCATACCCCAAAATTTGCCCTCCATCTACTCAAGAGATTTCATACATCTATACTCAAGGATTCCTCAAGAGTTGATCAGACAAAACTCTCTCCTAGACAATCAACCCAAACTAGGGTTTGGTATCTCTCAGTTCAAGATGGACTTCCAACATCTCCAATGGTCTTCATACCATCTCATATGCTTCAAAGATTCTCCATGTCAAGTTTCAAGCTTCACGCATCAAGTTTCGCATAATTGCTCGATGATTGAAAATCATTGATTGACAAAAAGTCAATTGTGGTCAACATACAGTCAAACTTCATAATTTTTGGTCAACATCCTCATTTTGAAGTTACATTCATCATTTGATCAAGGGTTGATCATGATTCATCAAGAAAACTCAAGATTTTCTCAAAAGACAAACTTTCTAAATTAGGGTTTCTAGGTGAAAAGTCAATCAACTTTGATCGATCATAACTTTCTCATACTTTCTCGTAAATTTTTCCACCACCTCTTGTTTTGAAGGAAATTCAATTCTCTACAACTTCATGTCTCACAAGAATGTCCAAAAAATGCTTCATTTGAGAGGTATAGCTCAAAACATTACAGGTCATTTTCTAAGTCAACAAAAAGTCAACTTTTTGTTTTGAAGATATATTGAGCATGGAAACCCAATTGAGATGAGACCAAAAGGTTGGTCAGAGGACTCTTAGGCTTTCCAAAAGTCCAAGAACACTCAAAATGTGGAAAATTGAGCAAGATACACTATTCAAGTTGGGCAATTTTGGACAATTGCACAAAAGGACATTTTGGTCAAAATGCAAAATTTTCCAAATGGGCCTATAATCTTTTGATCCAAACTTGTTCATGGCATTATTCTTGACCCATAAATGCTTGGCCTTGGTAATTTTCTATTTTTATGATTTATATTTGAATTTTATAACATTTAATTCAAAAATAAATTATATAAAATATGAAAATTAAGTATTTTTTCCAAAAGGGTCGATTTTATATCTTCCTTAATGTCCAAGATAGCCCAATACTCTTGCCAAATTGCATAATCAAGCATTGAAGAGGAAATCAAATTTTCTTCAAGAAAATTGATTTTATTTGAAAAAATTGAATGCTTTCAAATCATATCTTTTTTCACTCTTTTTTCTTTTCAAATCTCTTCTATAAATACTCAGCAGTGTGTACAAGCAAGGACACGAAACCCTGGCCAAAGAACCAACCCTTATTTTGCCAAAATAATTTTCAAAGTTGCAAAAATCGTGTTCTTGTTTCCAAATTTTTAGTCCAAACAAACCACTCCATCGTGCTCGGAGGTAGTTTTGAGTAAGAATACACTATTGGCATTGATCAAACCATCCAGAATCGATGCATATACATGCATATACATTCAAACTTTTCTGATTTTTGCATTTTACTATCCCGCTTGTTTTAAATGTTTCTAATGCTTTTATCATGCTCATAAGATGCCTAGGATTGATCCGGGCAATCGTTTGGTTTTGAACGCCGTAATCGATAGTGCGATTATTAGGTTTTTCAAACTGTTAGCTTCAGATTCTAATTGCAGCCGATTCAAAGGAAACCAAGGCCACCATTGACTCGCACCCGATTTAGGGGTAGCCTTAATCCCACCTTTCGATTTCCATTATTTTGCAGTGTTGCCAGATCGGCTTCCGAGAAGATGATCGAGCCCAGCTCCGCTACCGACTCAAAGTAGGACCGCGAGGAGATGTGGCAAGACAACGCTGCTCGATTCGCTCGTTATAAGTCAATGGGCCCCACGATGCGACTTTGATTTTCAAACATCCCAGACACGCTATACATATATGCCATTGATTTTCAACTTCAGAACACCAAGTGTCACTTGGCCTAGTGGTAAAGGCGCTGGCAAGCAGAGATTCTCCTCCTGGTCATGGGTTCGATCCTCACTGGCACCAGTTTTGTTTTCTCTTTTACAAACTTCACTTTTTCTATTTTTTTCATATTTTCTTTTTATTTTCAATATTTGCATGTTATTTTAATTTATTTTCATATTTTATTTCCGCATTAAAAATTCATCAAAAATTAATTTTCTTTTTACATTATTCTCATAAAATCTTTATTTAATTTAATAAATTAAAAAATATATTTTTGCATGCATATTTATTTTTATTTGTAATTTTGCATTTAAATCATTGTAAATTCATTTTAAATTATTAAATTGCATCTAAAAAATCCCAAAAATTTATTTTAGCATGTTTACATTATTTCCAGCATGTCATATTTTTTCCAATTTAAAATTTGTATTTTTTCTAACATTTTCTCTTATCTCGATTTCATCATATTTTCCGATTTCTCGCTCGCTTCACTGTGTTCATCTAATTCGACGCTTTTACCGCTTTCATTTATTTTTCAATAATGTAATCAGATATGGGATGTAATAGTTTAAAATTAGGTCTTTACTTTCCGTGATTTTTAAATTATGTATCCGCCCCAAAGCCTTGTAATAGCGTAGGACATTTACCTTTCCGCATCTTTACTTTCGCGATTTACTTTTCCGCACCCTATCAATTGCTAGTAACTAGGCGTATGGCAAGATAATAATGAACATAGCCCACTAACTTCAAGATAACATATTCAAATCAACACACTTTTTCACATGCACCCTTAGGGTAATTCTCTCGTTGCCTTTGCGAATCACAAATGGTCATGTCCTCGAACGAGGTATTCTAGCACCTGTTTTCCAAACAAATCATCATAGTCCCTTCGATACAAAGATCATAAGACCCATGATGTCGCCTCCGAATACATGATCTTGACCTCGATTGTCGCCACGAAAATGATGATAGTCCCTTCGAATGTGCTAGGATACTTCCTACAAGTTGCCTTCGATGACCATCCGATGTCCCTTCGAATGTCCCGCTTACATCCAACGAATGGAGCTACCTGCTAACTAATGGTAAGGCTAGCGCTATTCTAAAGGAATGTAGAAGTATGAAAAACGACCAATTCTGAGTGGGTAATAAGTCTTTTAGTTGCTCGCTCTATCAAATGCTTTTCACACCACACACTCTTTTTCTCAAAGTTTCAAACTCTTTTCAAAACAAAAACATTTCCGAACACTTTGTATACACTCCCACATGAGTCATTACAAAGTCAAAGCGAAATGCCTTTTTCAAAACATTTTTTGTCAAACACACAGAAAGCAATTTTAAAAGGTAATCTAGAGCAACTAAGAGCCTGTAGATAACTACGGATGGAAAGGGTGCTAATACCTTCCTTTTCATAACCATTCTCCGAACTCAAAATCTAAACGAAGGTCTTTTTCTCGTATTTTACCTTCCTTAATTGGATAAAATAAAAGTCGGTGGCGACTCTATCCGCACATTTGATACAAAATCCTACAAAGTCAGCTTCACCATATCACGTAATCACGACTGGGATACACCCTAAAGAGAGAATTGCCTTAGGGATTTCTAGATAACCTTTAATGCTTTCGCTTGAATTGTATGCTTTATCTTTAAGGGTTGCTCGGTATTATATTGTTGGGATCCTACACCGATCCGGTTTTTAGGTAAGTAGATTAGATCATCGCGACTGCTAGACGATAACTAAACGGTCAACATGATGGCTACGTTAGCGTGACACTTTGGTTGTCCCGATACTCTTCATTCCCAAGTTGAAGATAGTATTCGCTTCGCGTGGTGTCATTAAGCGCTAACTAAACTTTTAGAACCTTAATTGACCCATCTTAGCCATTAGAAGGTAGTGAGATGGCCGGCTTTGGTGTAGACCGAGGTTGGTTGATACCGATGCTACGCTATCGAGATCGACTTTTGGGATATTTTCGATCGACCACTGGCCGTCAGATTGAAATAAATGCCTACGAGAAAGATCGATGATGTGAGATTCCTAGAACCCGTTACTATTATAGACAGATGAACCAACTCAAACTTTTGTGGGTAATCACCTATACCTCATGCAAGCCTTAACCCTAGGCTCATTGTGTGAATTGTTTGTGTGTGCTAAACATGACATCATGACATCATGACATCATCCGCATTGCATATCATTTCTAACTATTTCAAGGACCTAGGGATTTATCTTTTCCTGCTTTGTAGGAATTATGGCTTCTAGAAAGACTATTCGAATCAACTTTATGGGTATGCCTTCTCGCTCAAAGAATTGGTTTCGTAAATTCGACCATGCTCGGCTCATCAAAAGACATGGTTATCTACTGACTTGGTTATCTCCTTTGAAGAAGATATGATGCATGTCCTATTCCAGCTTCTTGATCCAAACACCATTGCTTTACATTCCTGATTATCGCTTGGTTCCTACCTTGAAGAGTTCTCTAAGCTACTGGGATACCTATTCTTGATCAAATGCCATTCACCGGTCTAGAAAAGGTTCCTAAATACGAAGACATTGCATCACCTTTACATCTTAAGCGCTCAGATATTAAGCCATTGGGAAACTAGAAGTGGAGTTAAGGGTTTACTTTCCAAGTTCTTAATCAAGAAAGCCCGAGAATTCCTCAAAGTTATGAGTTTACATGCATTTGAGAACATTGTGGCCTTGCTAATTTATGGTTTGGTTCTATTTCCTAACTCGGATCAATTCATAGATATCAATGCCATCAAATTATTTCTACCCTGCCTACCTTACTTGTAGACATCCTACATTCTCTCCACACTGCATTACTAAGAAACAAGGAACTCTCATGTGTTGTATACCGTTACTTTCAAGGTGGTTTATTTCGCACCTTCCTCCATCGCTTTGAAGAATGAACAAAGGTTGAGATGGTCTCAAAGATTGATGTCACTCTCTCATTCGATATCCGTTGGAATCTTTTCTCTCAAAAGGACTTCACCTTCATCGAAAGCCAGGAGAATTCTAATGTACCACTACTTGGTATAAGGAGGTATTACTTACAACCCTTCTTTAGCTCTACGCCGCTTGGTTTTGCTCAAAAGATGGTCCACATGATATGCTTCTCCAAGATGTTGTGTTCGACTACAACCACGATCTCCGCATTACCGATTTAAGGTTCATACACGCCGAGCATGGTAAAGAAGATCGATACCAAGACTTTGGGGCACCAAAATCCCATTCCTTGGGAACCTTACCTCAAATGGGCGAGCTCGAGCTCAAAACCTCATGATGCCATTCACTGTTTCTACCAAGAATTATGGAACCTGTTGCTATAGGTGACGACCTATACCGTTTCTCCATCCCGACATGCCTACCGATTTTGAAGACTTGAAGAGATCCCGATTCAATTTTAAGGAAGAAAGGGATACCTTTGAAGCTCATGCAAGTAGAAGAAAGTGCTAGAGTTGACAAAGCTACTTCATGAGGAGCGAAGCATCAATGCCTACATCGGCACCAAGAGGAAGCGCCATGGGAGACTTAGAGCTTTAGGATGTTTATGTTTTCTTTTATTGTTTTGAACTATCTCTTGTACTTAAAAAGAAAAATAATAATACAAAGAGTACTAATAAATGTTTGTTCATTGCTTGTTAACAAATTTAAATCTCTAAGGTCCTTGAAAACATTGCATTGCATTCGATAAACATTGCATATCATAGCATAACATTGCATCACGTGTACATTGAGATTGGTTTTCATTTGCTCGCTATTTATTTTAGCGTAAATGGCTCTTGAACAACCTCACAAAGATCTCCAAGCTCGTAATGCCTGGGCCAGCAGATGTTCACCACTTGGTCCAAGGCCAAGAAGATCCAAGAAGCTCATCAAAAAGAAGAAGGTTGTTGGTCTCTCAACATGGGCACGCTACAAAGGTGGTCCTAGAGAGTCACTGGATAGAGCTTTTAAGGAAGTGTCAAGAAGGAGGATGAACAAAGTAACAAGGGTAAGGGTGAAGGCAAAACCGAGCTTGAGAATGACTATGATAATGGCCAATAATGATGAAGATGACAAGTACAAGCAACTTGAAGACCGTCTGAATGTCAAAACTCAAGATGTCCGGCTGAATTTTGATGATCTAAGTCTTGTCCCTCGGTGTTGTGATTCCTCCCAAGTTCAAAGTTCCTACTTTTGCTAAGTATGATGGCATGTCTTGCCCTAAGTCGCATTTGAAGTCCTATGTCCGTAAGATCAATCCCCACACCGATGATGTAAATTGTGGATGCACTATTTCCAAGAGAGCTTGTCCGAACTCATGGAGTGGTATTATCACCAGAGAATGACCGTATTCGTACTTGGAGTGACTTGGCGATGCTTTCACGCATAATATGAGTAAATGTCGAATTGACACCCACTCGCATGCAACTACAAAGCATGTTTATGGGTCGTGATGAGAAGTTCAAGGAGTATGCTCAAGTCGAGAGATCTAGCAGTGAGTTCAACCACCCTTGTCCAATAGGAGTTGGTTGATATGTTTATGGGAACACTAACAGCCCATTCTTCAATCATCCGATTGAAACTCTTCACCGGATTCACCGAAATGATATTGACAGCGAGCGATCGTCGGTATCAAGAGTGGAAAGATTCGAGAGTCATCTTCAAATGCCGCCAAGAGATCTTTTGGTAAGAAGGAATCTAATGCTGTATGGTCGAAAAGCCGAGCCAAGACCGATCGCTAACTGTGGGGCGCTTGATCTCCAATCCTACATCAAGACAACCTCGAGACAACGCGAGCTTAATGCGCCACAAAGACAAGATTTAAGATCAACATGCCTTGTCGCAAGCCTTGCAACACATGTTGAAAGAAGAGTTAATTACTCGAGGATCCTCCTCGAATGTCCACTTCCTCCAAGTACAATCCAAATGCTAAGTGTGCTTACCACTCCAATAGCCCAGACATAGCAATCGATGATTGTTGGGCTCAAGAACAAGATTCAAGATATGATCAAGCTAAGCATTGAATTTGATCCTCCGCTGAGACTAATGTGATCAACGCGCCTATGCCTAACCATGACAAGGGTTCCAATGTCGTTGACGATACTTATGTTTTCAACATAGATGACTTGACCATTCCTCCGATGATCAAGAAGAATTTGTTGCAAGCCGGTGTCAACCAGATGCCCAGAATTGTCGTTGGTGCCCGCCGCACCGATGGTTGTGCTTGGTTGAGAAGACGTGTTCGCATGATGAATAACCGAGATACTATTTCGCAACCACCAAGTAAGCCGTGTGAAGATATGTCTAAATCAAGATTGACGATGCGAATGAAACCGCACTATCTGGTGGGATAACTTGGGGCAGCCAAGGGAAAATATGATTACATGGTGAAGTACATGCCCCGAGAGCTACAAGATTCCTATTGAAGATGTTAAGGCGACGGATGGGGTGACGATTTCCGTAAGACTATGCCGATGTTAACACAATAAGAATTTCCTCACGATCTCGTGCCTAGAGTGGCACCTCTCATCATTACTTCTCCAAGACCAGCCCATATTCCTTTGACAAGGCTATCCCTTGGAATTATGGAGTCGATGTTTACTATCATGGCCAAGCAAGACCCTCCGACCATTGAAGATCTTACAATGAAGCTACCATTCCGACATCGACAACATCACCTGATCAAGTAAGGTGACCGTAACCAAGGGTATTCTTCCATATCTCTCCTCCAAAGACACCGCGACTCCAACCGCATTCCAATTATTCAATCCATTCCCAAGCTAGAGGGAAAGAACCAAAGGACTCATCCCGCTCAACCGTATACCAAAGGAAGTTATCAAGACACCTCCAAACAGGAAATGGAGGAAATTCTGAAGATTATCAAGAAGAGTGACTACAATGTTGTGGAACAGTTGGGATAGACTCCATCCAAGATCTCCATGCTTGCTCTGCTCTTGTGCTCCGAGGCTCATGCTAACGCCTTGGTGAAGTTTATGAAGAATGCTCACGTACCGCAAGACACTACCACTGACCAGTTTGAAGTTTGTATTGCTAGCCTGGCTGCCAACAACGGCCTAGGCTTCTCTGATGCTGATTTGACTCCTACGGGAAAGAAACATAACAAAGCCTTGCACATCTCTGTTGAATGCAAGGGCACTACACTATCCCATGTTTTGGTGGATACCGGTCGCTCGAATATCCTTCCAAGACCGATTTTGATCGACTTGATGTCAAGGGTTGGGTCCGAGACCCAAAGGACATCATTGTGAGAGCTTTTGATGGTTCTAAGCTAACAAAGGCTAGAGAGCTCATCACAAAGTCGGTTCCCGACTTTTGACTCCACATTCTTTGTCATGGACATTCGTCCGCTTACTCTTGCCTACTTGACGCCTCTTGATACATGGGGCAAGGCATACCTCTACCCTACATCGGGTCAAGTACCCAAAGGAAAGGGAAGGTTGTTACAGGGTGGTGAAGAAGAGTATATGGTCACCATCTACAATCATTCCGATACCTTGAGATGGAAGGTGAATTCTTGAGACCTCGCAAGCTTTTGAAACAATACCCGAGTCACGCCTGCTGACTTCCCACCCCGGTTACACAAGCTCCGCCTAGGATGGCCTCACCGAAAGATGCTCAAGTTGTGTTGAAGAAGGTAGTACTATTTGGGGTCACCCCGATCTTCCTTTCAAATCCAACAAGACCGGTTTAGGCTTCACCATCAAGGGTCAAGATGATACGCGAACGCGCCGCCAACTTCCTTTCCGTGACGTGAGTGGAATCCATGCTATGAAGACGACAACAATGACTTCGACATCAACAAGTGGATCTTCCCAACCCGATCATGGGCTCAAGAATTGGAAGACCAAGACGCCATACCAATCTCCTTTAGTCGAGTAATTGCTCTTGTTTTGTTTTGCTTTTCGTATTTCTTTATGTTTTGAACAATAAACTTTGAAAGCCTAGTGCCTTGCCCGGGCATCATGGCTCGCTTACAGGGTTATTATCCGTCGTCATGTATTTTCATTCAATAAATCGTTGGACTTTGCATTCAATTGTGTTTTTCTTTCTTTACTTTATCACCCCTTCAAAAGGCTATGTGTTTCTTACACACACCCACGTGATACATCGCAGTAATCACTCCGAATCTCGTATAACAAATATGCTAGTGCTAAATATGACTTCGATAATCCGATCTACCGTCAAGACGAAAGTGAGGAAGATTGTGAAGTGCCAGAGAACTTGCGATCACACAAAGAAGAAGAGAGTTATACAACCACACGAAGAGACAATGAGGTTGTGAATTTGGGTACCGACGAAGATGTAAAAGAGATTAAGATAGGAGCGGGTCTTGAGAATGTTGTTAAAGAAAGGTTGGTTCGATGCTACGAGACTATATTGAGGTTTTGCTTGGTCATACGAAGACATGCCGTGGTTGACATTAATATTGTGTTACACCGATTGCCGACAAAAAGAAGGTTTTCTCCCAAAGGAAATGTATGGTTCGTGATGCATCCCGAGATGTCGAGAAAATCAAAGCCGGGTTATGAAACAATTCAACGGGTTTCTTAGTCACACCTCTTATCCCCAAGTGGTTGCAAATGTGGTACCCGCATTCAAGAAGGATGGCAAAGTACTAATGTGTGTGGATTACGTAGATCCGAACAAAGCGAGTCCGAAGACGATTTTCCACTTCCTCATATTGATGTTCTAGTTGACAACACCGCCAAAGATAAGGTTTTCCTTCATGGATGGTTTCTCCTGCTATAATCAAATCAAAATGGCTCCTGAAGACATGGAGAAGACTACTTTTGTTACACAGTGGGGCACTTTCTGCTACAAGGTTATGCCGTTCGGGCTAAAGAACGCAGGCGCCATCACTCATAATCCTGTGCCTACTTTACTTGGAGACATCCTGCATTCTCTCCACACCTGTACAATCAAACGACAAGGAAATCTCATGTGTTGCATACTGTTACTTTCCAGGTGGTTTATTTCGCACCTTCCTCAATCAGTAATGAAGAACGAGCAAAGATTGGAGTGGTCTCAAAGGCTAATGTCACTCTCTCATTCAGATATTCGTTGGTGCCTTTTCTCTCAAAAGGACTTCACTTTCATTGAGCGTTATGGAGAATTCCCTAATGTACCACTGGCATAAGGGAGGTATCACTTACAACCCTTATCTAGCTCTACGCCGCTTGGTCATGCTCGAAGAGATGGTCCTCATGATATGCTTCTCCAAGACATTGTGTTTGACTACAACCACGATCTCCAGAATCACCATCGGAGATTTGTGCACGCTTGGGGCATGGTAAAGAAGACTGATACCAAGACTTTGGGACACAAAAATGCCATTCCTTGGGAACCTTACCTCAAATGGGTGCGAGCTCGAGCTCAAAACCTCATGATGCCATTCACGCCTATTCTACCAGTGATCATGGAGCCTGTTGCTATAGGTGACGAACCCTATACCGTTCACCATCCTGACATGCCTACTGATTTTGAAGACTTGAAGAGATCCTCGATTCAACTCAAAGAAGAAAGGCACACATTCGAAGCTCAATGCTATGCAAGCAAAAAGAAGGTGCTAGAGTTAACAAAGCTACTTCACGAGGAGCAAAACATCAACACCTACTTCAACACCAAGAGGAAGCGCCCATGGGAGACTTAGAGTTTTAGGAATTTGTTCTTTTATTTTCCAAACTATCTTTTGTACTTAAAAAGAAATAGGAAAAGAAAACTAATAAAAGTTTGTTCGCACTTGTTTAACAAATTTGAATTCTAAAGTCCTTGAAAACATTGCATTGCATTGCATAAACATCGCATATTATGGCATGATATTTCATAATAGGTACATTGAAGATCGATTTTCTTATTTTCTCGCTATTTATTTTAGCAGAAATGGCTCTAACGATCACAAAGATCTTCGTGCTCGTATACCTGGGCCCAGAAATGTTCACCAGCTTGGTCCAAGGCCAAAAAAACCTGAAAAAGATCATCACCAGAAGGAAGAAGGTCATCGGTGTCCTCAACATGGGAAGACGTCATAAGGGTGGACCTAGGGTGATCAGCCAGATAGAATTCTCAGACAAGAGCCATGAAACTGATGGAAGTGTCAAGAACAACGATGGAAGCCTGCATGAGTCTGAAAACAGAGAAGAAGACTATGAGAACGAGCAGTATTCTCTTGGGGATGACAAATACAAACAACTTGATGACCGTCTGAATGCTGTGGAAAATCTGAAGAAGTCTGGGCTAAATTTTGATGATCTGAGTCTAGTTCCTGGTGTGGTGATTCCTCGCAAGTTCAAGGTTCCTACTTTTGCCAAGTATGATGGCATCTCTTGTCTGAAGCTGCATTTGAAGTCCTATGTTCAGAAGATCCATCCTCACATTGATGACAGGAAGCTGTGGATCCATTACTTCCAAGAGAGTTTATCCGGAGCTCAGTTGGAATGGTATTATTAGCTAGTGAGTACCCATATCCATACCTGGAATGATTTAGCAGATGCTTTCTACAAGCAGTACCAGTACAATGCTGAACTAGCACACACTCGCATGCAACTACAGAGCATGTCTATGGGTCGTGACGAGAAGTTCAAAGAATATGCTCAGAAATGGAGAGATCTAGCAGGCAGAGTTCAACCACCTTTGTCCAATAGGGAGTTGGTTGATATGTTTATGGGAGCATTGACAGGCCCGTTTTTCAATCATCTGATTGGAAACTCTTCATCCAGATTCACCGAGCTAATATTGACAGGAGAATGCATTGAAGTTGGAATCAAGAGCGAAAAAATACAGGTGGAATCATCTTCAAATGCTGCGAAGAGATCTGTTGGTAAGAAAGAAGCCAATGTTGTGTATGGTCAAAAAATCCGTGTCAAAACTGATCGCGCTCAATCTGTGGGGGCCGTTGTAATCTCCAATCCTACACCAGCGCAACCTCAACGAGGTAACGCACGTAACCAGAACGCGCCACGAAGACAGTTTACAAAGATCAACATGCCCTTGTCGCAAGCATTGCAACATATGTTGAAAGTAGAGCTGATTACCTTGAGGATCCTCCTCAACACATCAACACTTCCTCCAAAGTACAATCCTAATGCCAAGTGCATACCACTCCAACAGCCTGGCACCACACGGACAACCGCTGGCTCAAGAATAAGATTCAAGACATGATTAAAGCCAAAGAAACTGAGTTTGATCCTCCTGCCAAAACTCTGAATGTGATCAACGCACCAATGCCTAACTACGGAAAAAGTTCCAATGCTATTGACAAGAACTCTTATGTTTATGACGTGAAAAACCTGACTATTCCTCTAATGATCAAGAAGAATCACGCAAGCTGCTGTCAATCCAGATTCCGAAGAATTGTCGTTGGTGCCCATCTGCACCTGATGATGTGCTTGTTAGAGAAGGCGTATTCAATGCATGATGGATAACCGAGAAGTGCTATTTCTGAAACCTTCACCTGTGGAGAACTGTGAAGACATGTCTAAGAATCAAGATCAAGATGTGAGCTGCCACTAAGTCTGGGATACCTTGGGCAGCCAAGTGGAAAGTTTGATTTCATGGTGAAGTATACTGCTCCCGAAAGCTACAAGATTCCTATCGAAGATGTCAAGGCGACCGGATAGGAGATGATTTCCCGTAAGACTATGTCGATGTAAACACAATAAGGATCTCCTCTCCGATCATGCGCCTAGAGTGGAATCTCTCATCATTATTTCTCCTGCATCAGCCCATATTCCTCCCGACAAAGCTATACCATGGAATTATGGAGTCAAGTTTACAATCATGGCGTCAAGCAAGACCCGTTAACCATCGAAGACATTACAGTTGAAGCTACCATTCCTGACATCGACAACATTACTGGATCAAGCAAGGTAACTAGAATCGGAAGAGTATTTTCTCCAGAGGTCTCTCCTCCAAAAGACATCATGACTTCAACTCGCTAAGCCACTGCCAAACCAGCCTCAAGCACGAGGGAAAGAACCAGTAACTCATCCTGCTCAGACTGAAGTACCAAAGGAAGTTGTTGAAGATACCTCCAATCAAGAAACAGAGGAAATTCTGAAGACTATCAAGAAGAGTGATTACAATGTTGTGGAACAGTTGGGACAAACTCCGTCCAAGATATCCATGTTAGCTTTTTTATTATGCTCTGAGGCTCATGCTAAAGGCTTGGTAAAGTTTCTGAAAAATGCTCACATACCGCAAGACACTACTACTGATCAATTTGAAGTTTGTACTGGTAGCCTGGCTGCCAGCAACGGTCTAGGCTTCTCTGATGTTGATTTGACTCACGGAAGGAACACAACAAAGCGCACATCTCCATTGAATGGCATGCTACATTGTCTCATGTTTTGGTAGATACCGTTCGCTCTAAATATCCTACCAAAGAGTGCTTTCAATCGACTTGATTTTGAAGGATTGGTCCCGAAGCCCAACGACATGGTTGTAAGAGCTTTGATGGTTCTAAATGAACAAGATTGGAGAGCATTCTACCGCTAAAGTCGGTTCTCACTTTCGATTCCACTTTTGTCATGGACATCCGTCCAACTTACTTTGCCTACTTGACGCCTTGGATACATGGGCAGCATCACACTCTACCTTGCATCGTGAGTCAAGTACCAAAGAAGGGGAAAATTGTTACAATATGCGTGAGGAGGAATATATGGTAAGTTATCTCAGTCATTCCGATACTTAAATTGAAGGTGAATTCTTCAAACCCATGTCAAGTTTTCAAATGCCCAAGAGTCATGCCTGTTGACTCTCCAATCGCTTCCCGGTTATAAGTTCCTCCTAGGATGGCCTTGTCAAGGATGCTCAAGCTACAGTTGAAGAAGGAGGTAGTACTGTTTGGGGTCGCCCCTCTATCTTGCTTTCAACCGACAAGACCGGTTTAGGCTTGACCACCAAAGGTCAAGATGATACGCCGTGAATGTGCCGACAAACTTCCCTTCCACATCAGCAAGAATGAAGTCCATGCTATAGAAGACGATGAAAACGACTTCGACATCAGGAATTGGATCTTCCTAACTCCCGACAACGGATTCAACAATTGGAAGATCGAAGACATCATACCAATCTCCTTTAGACAGGAGTAATTGCTTTTGTTTTCTGTTATGCTTTTCATTCTTTATATACGTTCAGAAATAAAACTCTAAAGCCTGATGCCTTGCCCGGGGCATCACGACTCGTTTGTGAGGGTTATTATTTGTCATTTGCATATTTTCATTCAATAAAATCATTGGACTTTTGCATTTAAATCCTTTTTCCTTTTCATTCTTTTACCTTACTACCCCTTCAAAAGCTATGTGTTCTTACACACACCCACGTGGTACACTGCCGATTCACTCTGAATCTCGTTGATAACAGCTTTGCTATTGCTAAATATGACTTCGATAATCCGATCTACCAAGCCGAAGACGAAGGTGAGGAAGTTTGTGAAGTGCCAGGAGAACTTTTCATATTACTACAGCAAGAAGAATAGGTCATACAGCCACACTAAGAGCCACCGAGGTTGTGAGTCTAGGTACTAACGAAGATAGAAAGAAATCAAGATAGAGCAGTCTTGAGAATGTTGTCAAAGAAAGATTGCTCCAGATGCTACGAGACTATATCGAGGTTTTGCTTGGTCCTAAGACATGCATGTGTCTAGACATTGACATTGTGGTACACCAACCACCGACAAAAGAAGGTTTTCTCCCTGTGAAGCGTAAAGTCCGTCAGACTGGCCCCGAGATGTCGAGAAAATCAAAGTCAAGTCATGAAGCGCTTCAATGTCGGCTTTAGCCGCATTACAAGGTTGAATGTGGTACCGTACTCAAGAAAGATGGCAAAGTACGAACGTGTGTGGATTACAGAGATTTGAACAGCAAGTCCGAAAGACGATTTTCCACTTCCTCATATTGATGTTCTAGTCGACAACACCGCCAACATAAGATCTTCTCCTTCATGGATGGTTTCTCCTACACAATAAAATCAAAGTGGCTCCTCAAGACATGGAGAAGACTACTGCTACAAAGGGGAACATTCTACTATAAGGTCATGCCGCTCGCCCGAAGAATGTTGGCGCCACTTATCAACGTGCCATGGTGGCATTATTTCATGACATGATACATCACGAGATAGAGGTCTACGTCGACGACATGATAGCTCGATCACATCGAAAAAGAACATCTCGATCATTTATAAACTGCTTGATAGAATGAAGAAGCATGCACTAAGACTTAATCTCAACAAGTGCACCTTGAGTCGATCCGTAAACTCCTAGGGTTTGTTGTCAGTGGTAAAGGTATTGAAGTCGACCCCGCCAAGGTTAAAGCTATCCAAGAAATGCCAGCGCCCCGCACCGAGAAAGAAGTCAGAGGTTTCTTGGGGCAATTGAACTACATTGCCAGATTCATTGCACATGTAACCGCTACTTGTGAGCTAATCTTCAAGTTACTGAAGAAAGATCAAGTAGTGGAATGGAACGACGATTGCCAAATAGCTTTTGACAAAATCAAGGAATACTTACAAAATCCTCCTATCCTGATGCCACCTGCCAAAGGAAGACCTCTTATCCTGTACTTGACAGTATCAGAGAACTCAATGGGGTATGTGTTGGGGAAACATGACGAGTCTGGTCGAAAAGAGTATGCAATATACTTCCTTAGCAAAAAGTTTACTGACTATGAAACAAGATACTCACAGCCCGAGAAAACTTGCAGCGCTTTGGCTTGGGCTACTCGCCAACTAAGACAGTATATGTTGACTCACACTACCCTGTTGATCTCCAAGATGGATCCAATAAAATACATATTCGAGAAACCTACTCTCTCTGGAAGAATAGCAAGATGGAAAATGATCTTGACCGAGTACGACATCCAGTATACTACTCAGAAAGCGATCAAAGGAAGTGTAGTAGCCGATCATTTGGCTCATCAAGCTGTAGATGACTATCAGTCTATGCAATTTGAGTTTCCAGACGAAGATGTTCTACTCGTTATGGATTGCGAAGAACCAGGCCCAGATGAAGGACCTGAACAAGGATCCCGATGGACCATGGTCTTTGATGGAGCCTCAAACGCACTCGGCAATGGCATTGGCGCCATCATTACATCTCCTACAGGCGGACATACGCCTTTCACCGCCAAATTATGTTTCAACTGCACTAACAACATGGTCGAATACGAAGCGTGCATCATGGGTATCAAAGCTGCTATTGACTTAAGAATCAAATTCTTGCAAATGTATGGAGACTCAGCTTTAGTGATCAGTCAGATCAGAGGCGATTGGGATACGAAGCATCTGAATCTCATTCTGTATCGAGGACATGTTTTGAGTCAGATATCCTACTTCGAAGAGGTCACCTTCGATCACATTCCACGAGAAGAGAATCAGTTGCAACGCGTTAGATACTATGTCATCTATGTTCAAGGTCAGATGGGACAACGAAACTCCCCAAATCATCATCGAAATGTTTGACGGACCAGCATACTGTTGTGAACTAGATACAGAAGAGAAACCTTGGTTCTACGAAGTGAAGAGGTATCTTGAGACTCAGGAATATCCCGCAGGGGCATCTGTCAATGACAAGAAGTTCTTAAGAAGATTCGCATCCAAATTCTTTCTCAGCAACGACATCTTATACAAGCGCAATCACGACTTGTGCTTACTCTGCTGTGTAGATCAGAGAATAGCAGAACGAATCATGGAAGAGTTACACGAAGGAAGGCGCATTCGGTACCCACTCCAGTGGACATACAATGGCTAAAAAGATTTTGAGAACAGGTTACTATTGGTCCACTATGGAAGCTGATTGTCACCTCTATGCTCGGTCTTGTCACAAATGCCAGATATATGCAGACAAAGTCCATGTACCTTCAGTACCATTGAATATTCTGATCACTCCTTTGCCTTTCGCAATGTGGGGCATTGACATGATTGGAGAAATCAAACCTACTTCCTCAAATAGACACCGTTTCATCCTTGTGGCAATTGACTATTTCACCAAGTGGGTAGAAGCAGCCTCGTTCGCATCTGTTACCAAGAACGTTGTGGCTTGATTCATCAATCATAATCTTATCTATCAATATGGCATGCCCGAAAGGATTATCACAGATAATGGAACTAATCTCAACAACAAAATGATCACCGAACTCTGCACGCAGTTCAAGATCAAGGATCACAACTCTTCTCCATATCGGCCTAAGATGAATGGCGCAGTGGAAGCCGCCAACAAAAATATCAAGAAGATCATACAAAAGATGACAGTGACTTACAAGGATTGGCACGAGATGTTGCCATTTGCTCTCCATGGTTATCGCACTACAGTACGAACGTCAACAGGGGCAACCCCCTTCTCTCTTGTATATGGTATGGAAGCAGTCCTACCAATCGAGGTTCAGGTAGCCTCAAACAGAGTCCTCCAGGACGCAGAGATAAGCAAAGACGAATGGATCCAGACTCGCCTCGACCAGATCAACTTGATCGATGAGAAACGACTCGCATTCATCTGCCATGGAATTTACCAGAAGCGAATGATCAGGGCATTTAACAAGAAAGTCAGGCACCGAGCCTACCAAGTCGGTGATCTAGTAGTCAAGCGCATCGTTCTTCCACAAAGTGATCCCAGGGGAAAATGGACTCCCACCTACGAGGGACCATTTGTAGTCAAAACAGTATTTTCCGGCGGAGCTATGATACTTAACACCATGGATGGAGAAGACTTCCCACACCCCGTGAATGCGGACATAGTCAAAAAATACTATGCATAAGAGAGACCCGCTAGGTCGACTGGCCTAAGCAAAAATAAGGGCATCCCGGCGAACCAAAAAGGTTCGGGCAAAAGTTAAGGATATATACAAAACATGTACACCCGGCAAGTCGAAAACCTGCAAAGGCGGCTTGGGCAAAAAATGGTATCCCGGTAGACGGAAAACCCGAAAGGACGGTCTAGGAAAAAGTTAGGGATTTAAGCGTACGACTATGTCTCGTCCAGATCATCTACCTACAGACTACTACTACCAGCATTCAAGATTCGAATGGCAAAAATGAATTCACTCACTTTCTACTGACAGCAAGGAGATGAGATAGTCGAAATATATGACCACTAGCATTGTTGAGACTCAACGAGATTATTCCCGCATAGCTTTTACTTTTATTCGTCTCCTGTATACAAACTGATTGGCCATACGCCACTTTTTAATGCAAATTCTTTTTACGGTGTTAATTTCTATTGTTTCTTGCATAAAGTCCAATGATTTTCTTTGAATGATTATATGCATTTGACAATAAACATCCGTTCACAAACATACGAAAAGCAAATGAACAAAAATAATTACTACAGGCTCTAAGAATTGAGATGACGACTAAAGTCACCAATGCATTCCCCGCAGATTCACTTTCGCAGAGTTACTTCCACAAGAATACAATCCCCACAGAGCCATTAAACCTTCTCCGACGAAGTACTAATCTCCTTCCACTAGTGTTCCAACACTCCAAGCTTCATCGCATTAGTCCCGGAGCAGTGATCTTAACCAGCTTCACCTCGTTACATCAGTCTCCGAGCAGTAACAGTTCATCTCGTATACACAAAGATATTTATCCCCGTGGAATGTCTTCGACGATTATCACCCCGACAAAGAAGAATATCTAAACTCGAAACTTGGTCGATAGCACATTGAGGATCTTACATCTCTTATTCCCACCGAGTTTCCAACAAACCATACCCCAAATTTTGACCTAATATACCACCTTACATTTGCATCATTGCATAACTAGCAGCTCAGACAACATTAATCGGGTGTAGGTTTCACAGGTCGAGATTAGGGTTTCATCAGATTTTCATCTGATTCAAGAGGCAATCAATTAGAGTTTGAGTTTTTCTCACCTCACTTGATCTATCGTGATCCAATATCAACCTTCAATCTTCAGATATCCAGTTTTTTCTCACAGATCAATCGAGGATCGACCAATTAGGGTTTTGATCGGGCATGAGTTTTCTCTGACTTTTTGAGCAAGAAATGACTTTTTTGGATAGATATTGGTCATTATATCTTAGATAAAACATCTTGACCTAATTTCGGATTCAAAACATCACAAGTTCACGCTTTCATCACCAATTTCGTAAACATCTAATGAAATTTCATCTGCACTGAAAAGTCAAACTTTGACTTTTGGTCAACTTTTTCAAAACAAAACTTTTTCAATCATCAAAATACTTCAAATGATCCATCATGATCATAAAAAATCAAAGAATTTGAAAAAAGTCAACAAAAAGTCAAAAGTTTTCATACTTAGAAAATTTTCTAAGTGTTGAAATTTCTTATTTTTTCCAAACTTCATGCTATTTTTTCACCTAGTTCCAATTTGAATTGGAAAAAACTCAAAACATGAAAGTTGTAGCTTGTGAAACAAGCTTTCCGAAATGTCCAAGAACTTACAAATCCATGGAGTATAGCTATACTTTTGAAATTGAAACATAAGGCTCCATGAACTTGATTTTTCAAAGTTCAAAACATCAATTATAGGTCATTTTGAGATTTCTTCATCTAGAAGCTTTGCAACCTTGCCAAATGGATCATTGAGGTGATAAATATCATCTAGAGGTAATAATTGAGAGATATGGATCAAGTTGTAAAAATAGCACATGGTTAAAAAAGGAAACTTCCTTTTTCTTTACAAAATACCTTTCTTACCTCTTAAGGCATCTTTGATTTTCCAATTGCCATGTACTTGTGCCTAACAATTTCAGAACCTTTGGCCTATAAATAGATCACAATTTCAAGTTAAAACCACACCAAAGCAATGCAAATCCATGCTTTCACTCTACTTTCTTGAAAATCAAGCAACATAGTGCAAAAGTGAGAAATATTGCATTTTTGAAATTCAGTTAAAATCATGATAAACTTTGGTGTCAAACATGCTTCAATATCAACATAAAACTTGTTTAGAACTTAAGATCATCACAAGAACAAGTAAAAATCAGAAATCACATGCCATGCTTCCAAATTTGTACAAACTGCCATAACCATCGAATTGTTAGTTTGGCTTAAGCAATTGGTGTTCTAATGATTCAAACATCATCTATGAACTTCATGTACATGGTCCAGATCAATAAACAACATCTGTAATAACTCTAACATCAAAATCAAGTTCCATTTTCGCTGATGCAGGTGGACTTATGGATTGATTTAGGAAGATTCAAAGCAAGCAGACTCTTCATTTAGCTTCCATACATGCCGATGGTGCTGTAGCAATCCACAAACAAGTTCTGGAAACGCGTTTACACCTTCTTCGATCTCCACTTGCACAGGTATGAACACGAACTGTGATATCCATATTCTTTGAACTTAAACAAAGAAACTCTTGGCCAATCTTTTTCTGCACCTAACACGATCATAAGCCCTCAAGAAAATCAAAGAATCATCAACGATGTATCATTTAATTTGAAATTTTCAATTTAGGGTTCATAGTGTTCTTCAAAAATTAAATTATTCTGGGCTTAAAATAAATACAATTAACATACACCTTCGTATTCGTGATGAAAAACCGAGCAATATTGATGTTTACTTCGTCCAATTTCATTGAGAAACAAGGATTGTAGCTGGGTTTGAAATTTCTGGAAATCAAAAACGAAGAACAAGCTTCGCGCGTGTTCTTGAGTTTACATTTTTAAATTTTCCAATATCATGCTTACACGTGGTCTGGATCCATTAACACCAATGCGCGTTTGTCCCAGTGGTAGCTTGCTCGCCCTTAAAGCTTTCTGACACGTGTGCTACCCAATGGTCATGGGTTCAATCCCTCTCAAGACCATTCTTTTTCAAACTTTTCCATTTTTTCATGTTTTTTTTACAAAACTTCACAATTTTTTTAACCAATCAAAACTCCTCATTTTGAGGTGATTTTTTGTACACTTGTCAATAAATACATCTATTTTATGATAGTGCAAAAATTTTCAGAAAAAACTTTCATCTCATTATATTTTAATCGATCCGAAAACGACGTTCTGAGCACTTTTTTAAACCTCCTTTTAAGGTGAATTTTTCAAGTTTTCGACTTCCGATTCTTTTCAAAAATTTTCATAAATGAACCTCACATTTCAAAACATTTTCAAAATCATTTTTCAAAACATTTCATCAAACTTACACCTTTACCATGATCGATCCGATTTAAACGATAAAACCAATTCGCTTTTATCTCGAATTTCTCAATCGATCATGGGTCTCCTTACGTGCAAGTCCCAATCTTTTTGTACATATTTAATTTTACTTATACATACTCAAATCATCATTGTCAATATTCAAACATAAACAAATTTCTCTTGTTTTCATTCGCTTGTTTATACATCGATACCATTGGTATTGAAAGGAGAAGAATTATTAATGATGAAACTTTTCAAACCAATGGGCCTCCTCACGTGTAAGTCCCATAACATTCTTTTGTGTACATAATATTTCTTTGTACATATCAAATCATTTCCAAATACATACAAAATTTTCATCAGACATAACATGTATACTTTTATACTCAAGTATAAACTTCGATCGCTTGTTTTTCACTTCACTTGTGTATACACAAACCAACATTTCTTTATGTACATACCTTTTCCTTGTACATATCAAATTCTTTTCATATAAACTTTCATCCGTACATAATACGATACTTTTACGTAAACTTCGATCGCTCGCTTCGCTTTCGTTCAGATATACACTGAATACCATTGGTATTGAAAGGAGCATTATTCCGTGAAACTGCTTAAACCAATGGGCCACCCTTATGGTGTAAGTCCCAACCTCCTATGTACATCCATCTTTGTCAAGACATAAATACTGCTCGTACATATTCACTTCCTTGTACACAGTCAAACTTGTAAATAATCGTTACGCTGCTTTTAAACGCTCGCTTTACGTATACTTGTTTATATTTCATGAACTTTGTAAATAAACATCATTGCATTGTTTATATTTCCTTCATAAACTCCCGTGAATACATATCACACACACACACTTGTTTATACAACTGTCTAATTATAACATAACAATTAGTCTAACTAATAGGTTCCCCGCTTTAGCCTCCGCTGGCTTTATACAAGATAATTCATCTCCAAGATGAATTTAGCCTCCGCTTGGCTTCATACAAGATAACTCTCCCCACGTAGTTCAGCCTCCCTTAGGCTTCATATAAGAAAACTCATTCATCTCGAGTTTAGCCTCCGTGATAGGCTTCATATAAGACAACACTCGCTGAGTCGCCTCCTTGGGCTTCGCTCAAAAGAACTCCTCATTGAGTTTAGCCTTCTCTGGGCATCATACAATGAAAGAGACAGAAATCTCTTAATACCTCCTATTGGGCTTCCAATACAAAGAATCACCCGCTAAGATAGAACCTCGAAAGGATGGTTTCCTATGAAATCACTTTCAAATCCCTGAGAGTGAAATTTCCTGAAATTGCTCTTAATTCCAAAAGGATGGTTTCTTGAAATCCTTTTAACACAAAGCCACCATACCCTATAGCTTCTCTCGAGCTTCATACAAGGACCTCGATGACCCCAATGCCTCCTCTGGCTAACAATACAAGGACCCACGGGCTTCTTAAAAGCATCCCTTAAATCCAATCAATTTCTCCTAGAGATTTAGACATTTATCATCTCTATGGAAGAAGTATCTCATCTACCATATCACATACAGTTAAAAACTTTTCAAACTCTTTTCAAACTATTTTCAAACAAAAACATCTCTTAATTGTAAGTGGTAACGCTTGTACACTCAAGCAAAACACCCAATGCTTACAGTTAAAAGATTCAATCATCTTTTTTTTCAAACATCTTTCTTAAACATGTAAGTGGTAACGCTTGTACACTTGAGCAAAACACCGATAGCCTACGACGAAAGATTTTTATCAGAACAAACTTTTCAAAAATGTATGTGATGAAATAGATTAGATACATTTTTCATTAAGATGACATTTGTCTGTCTCTTACTAACATCCCGTTTCTTTCCACTAGCATAAGTGGGAACTACGATTGCTCGACTTTCTCAACATCCTTTGAGAATACGAGGCACAAGGTCTCATCCTGCCGAGCAAATTTCTTTCTCTCGCATCAAACAAACCATAGAACCCTTTAGATCCGAGCTACAAATGCTCGATTCCCACTAAGGATATGTATGCGTAAGATCCACGATCTTTGCGAGCACAATAATAACAAACACTAGAATCCCACATAACTGCCTTTCTTAAAATCCCAAAGGAGAAACTTTCCCAATCATAGAAATAGCAATTAAAACACACAAACATATCAAACATATTCATATATAAAGCTATAGATAACTATATATATTTAGGTGCTCCATCTATTCCCTTTATATAACAATCCCCTTACTCGTAATCTCCCCAATGCGCTATGCCTAGTTTGCGCTTAGTCGTTATGCATATCAATATCAATTGAGGGTATTTCATTTTCCCATTTTTCATAATCATTAAATCATCTTTCTTGTGTTGAAAATAATAAAGCTTGATGCTCAAGCATCTTTATAAACAAATCAAAAGAGTAAATCGTTTCGCCGCAGAATCAATTCACGTTCAAATCCTCTAGCGCGTTACCTTTTAACGCGAACACAAACGTCAGATTCATCACCTCAAGTGATCTTTCGGGCCTCATCAACTTTACGCCCCCTTCAGCGTTTCCACATTATGTCAGTCTCCAAGCAGTATTCGGATACTCCCCAGCAAGATCTACGCACAAGATCCTCAGCGGAGTACCTCCCAGTTGTTATTCTTTCCAACAGCATTAATATCTAGGCTCGAAACTTGTTCAGATAGTGCATCGGAGGAATCAAAAGCATCTCAGAGTTGCAACAACCCTTTCCCCAGACAAACATCAGAAATCCCTAGCCAGACGTTCTCGTCTTCTTCAAGATTGATATGTTTTGAAATCCCACAACATCTACATTCATACATTATTCATAAAGATCATAACATGTGCGCATATCATTCAAGAACATTGTCATATGCTTGCATGCATCATAATCTGCATAGAACTAACTATATCCTGTCGAGATTCATTTCCCTAGCAGGTAAAAGTTTTTTTTCTTCTTTCGAACGAAAGGTCAAAGATTGATGCCCGAAACAAGACGGGAGAACTATCTGAGTGACCACGAAAAGCTATTTTTCGAACGAAAGGTCAAAGATTAAAACCCGAAACAAGACGGGAGAACTATCTGAACAACCACGAAAATCGCTTCCAGACAACAGGTCAAAGATTAATGCCCGAAACAAGACGGGGAACCCAATCTGAAAGACTATACAAATTATCTCCAGGCAGCAGAGATTGTCTGCCAAATATCCACCTCGAGAATAGCCAAGACGAAGGATTATTCTGACTCTCTATTATTATCAACAACAACTATAGAGTCTAGTGTACGACTCAGTTGCCCCGGATGACATCTTTAAGCCCATCTCCGACTACTTGTCGACAACTCTTCACCTTCAGAATGCTACATATTTGGATAAAAATCAATACATACTAATAACCTCATTCAAAGACGAGCGTGAAGTCTAACGTACGACTCGACATCAGCCTCCCCCAGATGGCATCTTAAGCCAAACTCCATGCTTTCTTCTATGTTCAAAATACCTACAGAGTCTAACATACGGCTCATTCCCCAACATCAGTCTCTCATGATGGCATCTTAAGCCCATCTCCGATGTTTCTCCTATTAAAATGACGTTCACAAGTCTAGCATACGATTTGCTCCCCGACTCATTTTCTCCAAATGGCATCTATAAGCCCATTCCAGCACATCATCAACCAACGGCGAGTGCAAATTTTCAAGTGTACTCGAGTGTTCAATCATCTTCTACCTCCTGGTCACAAAAGGCAAGCATGCCAATCTAACCCTTCCAGTAAAATAAGATTGAACAGGGGCAACTGTTATACCCCAAAATTTTCCTACCTACTTCTCAAGACATTTCAAATATCCATGCTCAAGGATTTCATAAGGGTTGACCAGATAAACCCTCTCCTAAGCAATCAACCCAAATTAGGGTTTGGCCATTCTCAAATCAAGGTGGGCCTCTAACACTTCAAGTGGTCATCATGCCTCACCATATGCTTCAAAGAATCTCCATGTCAAGTTTCAAGCCTCACAAGTCAAATTTGCTCATCCAATTGCTCAGATGGTTGAAAATCAACTATATTAGACAAAAAGTCAACTGTGGTCAACATATAGTCAAACTTCATAATTTTTGGTCAACATCAATATTTTGAAGTGATATTCATCATTTGATCAAGGGTTGATCATGATTCATCAAGAAAAGTCAAGAATTGATCAAAAGTCAAAGTTTCTAAATTGGGCTTTCTGCATAAAAGTCAATGTAACTTTGACCAAGCATAACATTCAGATACTTTATCAGAAATTTTTCCACCACAGCTCATTTTGAAGAGAATTCAATTCTCTACAACTTCATGTCTCACAAGCTTGGGCAGAAAATGCTTCATTTGGAAGTTATGGATCAAAACATTACAGGTCATTTTAAAAGTCAACAAAAAGTAAACTTTTTGTAAAGAAGTGTTCATGAGCATGGAAACTCCAATGAAGATGAAACCAAAAAGGCTGTTTAGAAGACATCTTGAGCTTTATAAAAAGTCCAAGAAAACCCAAAAATATTAAAAATTGAGCAAGATACACCTTGTCCAAGTTGAGCATTTTTGAGGAGGTGCACAAAGAGAAATACTTGAGAAAACCAAAAAATTTCCAAATGGGCCTAACTTTTCTTGATTCAAACATGTTCCTCAACTGAATTGGAACCTCCAAGCCCAAGGCCACGAATTTATCTTTTATTTTTTATTTATTTTGGATTTATAATCATTTAAAACCAATTTAATTAAAATAAAAGGTAGAAAATCAAAAATTAATTGCAAGATGGATTTTCTCATCCTTGAGGTCCAAGAAGCCATTTAACTGATTATTTCAAATAATCATGATTGGTAATGAGATTTAATTGAAATTGGCTCAAAAAGGAAATATTTGGTTTGATTCTAAATCAAATAATTTCTCATTGATTGGCTTGATTTTTTCTTACAATTCTTGACCTAATTCACTCTATTATAAATACATGATGTTACTACATGCACAAGGGACGAAATTTTGGCCTCAAAGAACCCTACCAAGCATAAAAATCAGGTATTCCAAGCAAAGCCCATAATTTCAGTCCAATTCAAAGCATTCCAAGCCTTCCAATCGATTCTTGGAGTTCCTCTGAATCGATCCAGATACTCACAAGCTAGCCAAGCACCCAGAAACGTGAAATCACGATCACGGTTTGCATATTCTAACTCAAAATCGATTTCTGATTTTCATGCATAATTAATTGAATTTAACCATGTATTTGTGTTTATCATGAAGTTTCGAAGCTTTCTGCATGGTTTGATTAGGTTTTAAGTGCAGGAATCGTAAGTTACCATGGCTAGGGTTTGAAGGTCCGAATTAGGGCTTTCCGTTTAAGACAAAATTAGCCAAAATCAGAGCCACCATCATACTCAGAAGAGGATTTCCAATCGATTGATGTCCTCAAAATTAATTTATTTTGTGTATTATGAACGGTTTGATTTTGCAGGGACGTAGCTACGGGAATAATTCGTAGGTAAAAGCTATAGCAACGCAAGACAACCGTGGGTATAGACCTGGAAATTTAAACAGGGACGATGACCCTTGGCGCGGTTTTTGTTTTAAATTAATTTTCAGGGATTAATTTCCCTTATAACATTTTTGTTCCATAATACTAACATAAACATCAGGTTGGCTCAGTGGTAAGGCAGCGCACGTGTGACTCTGAGGTCCCTGGTTCGAACCTTGGCTGCCACAAATATCTTTTACCACTTGCAAAACTAACATATTTTCTTATTTTCTTTTCATATTTTATTTTCTAATTTAATTTCTTTTCAAACAATTTTCTAATGCATTATAAAATCACAAAAAAATTATTTCTTTTTGCATTTAGGTCAGAAAAATACTTATTTAATTTTTGACATAAAAAAATTATATTTTGCATGCATATTTTAATTAATTGTTAATTAATCGAAGAATTGACTTTTAATTGTTTTTCCTTACTAAAATCAATCCAGAAAATTCCCAAAATTTATTTTCTGATCTAATTAGGTTTACTAATCCTAAAAAACTTTTTTCTTGACTCAAAAATCTTTTTCACTAACATTATTTTCTATTATTCGCAATTCCATTCTTTTTTCCGATTATTGTATCTGCTTCCAGGTTGTAATAGTTAGGATTATTTTCTCGCATTCTTTTCAATATTATGTAACTGCTCATGGGATGTAATAGCTTAATTAGGATTTACTTTCCGTACTCCTCAATTATGTAACTGCCCCAAAGCCATGTAATAGCGTAGGATTTACTTCCCGCACTTTACTTTCCGCAATTTACTTTCCGCATCCATATAAACTGCTAGTAACTACGCGTGTATGGAAAGATAAGAATGAATGTAGATCACTTCTAATTTCAAGATAACTTATCTGAATTCAACACACTCTCTTCACACATGTACCCCCTAGGCTATTCTCTCTCGTTGCCTTTCGAATAAATGGTCAAGTCCCTCGAACATAGAGGTATCCTAGCACCATTGCCTACGAAACATATCATCATAGTCCCTTCGATACAAAGATCATAGTCCCTCGATGTTGCCTACGAATACATGATCTCGTCCCTCGATTGTTGCCTACGAAAAGTGATGATCGTCCCTTCGAATGTGCTAGGGTACTCCTACAAGTTGCCTTCTATGACCATCCGATGTCCCTTCGAATGTACCTTTACATCCAACGAATAGGATTACCTACCAACTAATGGTATGGATAAACTATTCTAAAGGAAAGTAAAATAACACGGAAACGACCGTTCTGAGTAGGTAATAAGACTTTTAGTTGCTTGCTCCATCAAAACATCTTTTCACACCTCACACTTTTACAAAGTTAAAACACTTTTTCAAAAAATGTAACATTTTCGAACACTTCGTATACATTCCAGCGTGAATTATTACGAAGTCAAAGCGAAATGCCTTTTCAAAAATAGTTTCAAAGACACACACAGAAAGCAAAATTTTAAAGATGATCGAAAGCAACTAAGAGCCCGTAGATAACTACGGATGGAAAGGGTGCTAATACCTTCCCTTTTCATAACCTTCTCCCTTACTCAGAATCTAACGAAGGTCTTTTCCTGTTCTTTTCACCTTCCCTTAATTAGATAAAAGAAAAGTCGGTGGTGACTCTTACTATCCGCAACATTTGCGATCAAACTCAAAACAATCCAAAGTCGGCTTCTCCCATCAGACATAATCGCCTCTTTCGTGTTTTCACCAAGGATACCCTTTTATGCCTGCCGCCTTTGCAAGTTTTCGACTTGCTGGGTGTACATTTTTTTATATATATCCTTAACTTTTGCCTGAACCTTTTTGGTTCGCCAGGATGCCTTTATTTTTCCTAGGCCAGCCAACCTAGCGGGTCTCGTTTATGCGTATGATTTTTGACTATGCCCTGCTCACTGTGGTGTGTCTTCTTCCATCCATAACGCTTAGTATCATAGCTCCACCGGAAAATACTGCTTTGACTATAAATGGTCCCTGTGTGAGTCCAGAATGATGCACTTGACTACTAGATCACCGACTTGGTAGACTCTTGCTTGACTTTTTATTGAATACTCGATCATTCGCTTCGGTTTATTTTTCCATGGCGATGGTCTGCGAGCCATTTTTCATCGATCAAGTTGATCCGGTCAAGGCGAGCTAGACCTATTCGCCTCGCTTAACTCGCGCCTTGGAGTACTCTTGTTGAGGGTATCCGAACCTCGATAGGTCGATCGCCCATATCAGATACAAGAGAGAAGGGGTTGCCCAGATGTTCGATCAGAAAGTGATAACCGTGGAGAGCAAATGGCATCATCACTGCCAATCCTTATAGGTCACCGCTTCAGATGATCTTCTTAAGATTCTTGTTGGCAGCTTCCACTGCACCATTCATTTTTGGCCGATATGGAGAAGAGTTGTGATGCTCAATCTTGAATCGCGTGCAGAGTTCGGTGATCATTTTGTTATTGAGATTGGTACCATTGTCCGTGATGATCCTTTTGGGGATGCCTTACCGACATATAAGATTATGCTTGATGAATCAAGCCATAATATTCTTGGTAACAGATGCAAACGAGGCTGCTTCTACCCATAAAGTAATCAATGACATGGTAGCTAATACGTATGCCAACTGATTCTCTTCTCGTTGAATGTGATCGAAAGTGATTTATTCGAAGTAAGGGATCAGACTCAAAACATACTCTAAATATGGAATAAGATTCGGAGGCTTCGTATCCTAATCGCCTTTAATCTGACTGATCACCAAAGTTGAATCTCATATACTTGCAAGAATTTGATTCTTAAGTCAATAGCAGCTTTGATACCCATGGTGCATGCTTCGTATTCTGCCATGTTGTTGGTGCAGTTGAAATAAATTCTGGCGGTGAAAGGCGTGTGTCCTCCTGTAGGAGATGTAATGGTGGCGCCGATACCATTGCCAAGTGCGTTTGATCGCCTTCTGAGTAGTATACTGGATGTCGTATTCGGTCAAGATCATTTTCCATCTTGTTATTCTTCCGGAGAGAGCAGGTTTCTCGAATATGTATTTTATCGGATCCATCTTAGAAATCAACAAGGTAGTGTGAGTCAACATATATTGTCTTAGTCGGCGAAAGCTAAGCCAAAGCGCCGCAAGTTTTCTCAAGTCGTGAGTATCTTGTTTCACATTCGTAAACTTTTGCTAAGGTAGTATATTGCATACTCTTTTCGACTGCACATGTTGCCCCAACACTCACCCCATTGAGTTCTCTAATATTGTCAAGTACATGATAAGAGGTCTTTCAAGGTGTGGTATCAGATGGGAGGATTTTGTACTCCTTGATTTTGTCAAAAGTTGTCTGGAAATCGTCGTTCCATTTCACTACTTGATCTTTCTTCAATAACTTGAAGATTGGCTCACAAGTAGCAGTTAGATGTGCAATGAATCTGGAAATGTAGTTTAGTCGTCCCAAGAAACCTCTGACTTCCTTCTCGGTACGGGGAGCTGGCACTTATTGAATAGCTTTAACCTTGGCGGGGTCAACTTCAATAACTTTATCACTAACAAAAAATCCCAGGAGTTTCGCAAATGATCGAGATGTTCTTATTCAGTTTGTGATCGAGCTATCATGTCGTCGATGTAGACCTCTATCTCGTGATGAATCATGTCATGGAATAAAGCTACATGACACGTTGATATATAGCGCCAGCATTCTTCAGTCCGAACGACACGACCTTATAGTAGAATATGCCCCACTGTGTAACAAAAGTAGTCTTTTCCATGTCTTGGGGAGCCATTTTGATCTGATTGTAATCAGAGAAACCATCCATGAAGGAGAAAACCTTGTGTTGAGTGGTGTTGTCAACCCAGCCATCAATATGTGGAAGTGGAAAATTGTCTTTCGGACTTGCTTTGTTCATATCTTGGTAGTCCACACACATACGCACTTTACCATCCTTCTTAGGTACGGGCACCACATTCGCAACCCACTGTGGATAAGAAAGAAAAGAGCGCAGTATTTGAATGCAAAAGTCCAATGATTTCATTGAATGAAAATATGCAAATGACAAATAATAACCCTCACAAACGAGCCGTGGTGCCCCGAGCAAGGCACTAGGCTTTAAAGTTTATTGTTCAAAGCGTAAAAAGCGAAAGCATAACAGAAAAAGCAATTACTTTTGTCTAAAGGAGATTGGTATAACATCTTCAGTCTTCCAATTGTTGAGTCCATCGTCTGGAGTTGGGAAGATCCAATTATTGATGTCGAAGTCACCATCGTCATCTTCTATAGCATGGACTCCGCTTTTGTTGATGTGGAAAGGAAGTTTGCCGACACGTTCACGGCATACCATCTTCTGACCTTTGATAGTGAAACCTAAACTAGTCTTGTCAGATTTGAACGAAACATCGGGGAGCTGACCCCAAATAGTACAACCTCCTTCTTCAACCGCAGCTTTGGCATCTTTCAGTGAGGCCATCTTCGGTGGAAGTCTAGTAACTTCAGGAGTGACGGGAGAGTCAATAGGCATGACTCGTGGGATTGCTTCGAAGGCTTGAGAGGGAGTTTCGACAAATTCACCTTCCATTTTGATGTATCGAAATGACTGCAGATGGCTTACCATATATTCTTATTCACCGCATACTGTAACGATCTTCCTCTTCACTGGGTACTTCAGCTTTTGATGCAGGGTAGATGTGACAGAGCCTGCCCATGTATCCAAGGGCGTCTAAGTAGGCAAGAATAAGCTGGACGAATGTCCATGACAAAGAAAGTAGAGTTAAAAGTCTGGGAACCGACTTTAACTGACAGGATGAGCTCTCCAAGTACTGTTCTTTTCGAACCATCAAAAGCTCTTATAATGATGTCACTAAGCTTCATGACCACTTCTTCAGCATTAAGTCAGTTGAGATCGCTCATCGAGAACATTCAGAGTAGAACCAGTATCCACCAATACGTGAGACAATGTAGTGCCCTTGCATTCAATGGAGATGCGCAAGGCTTTGTTGTGTTTCCTTCCGGCAGGAGTTAAATCAGCACCAGAGAAACCTAAACCATTGTTGATGGTTAGGCTAGCAATACAACCTTCGAATTGATCAGCAATAGTGTCTTGCGGTATGTGAGCATTTTTCAGAAACTTTACTAAGGCTTTAGCATGAGCCTCAGAGCACAATAGCAGAGCTAGCATGGATATCTTGGACGGAGTTTATCCCAACTGTTCCACAACATTGTAGTCACTCTTCTTGATGATCTTCATAATTTCCTCCATTTCTTGCTTGGAGGTATCCTGAGCAACTTCCTTTGGTACTTCTGTATGAGCAGGATGAGTTACTGGTTCTTTCCCTCTCGCTTCGGGAACTGGTTCAATAGTAGGAATGCGAATTGGTGTAGCAGTGTCTTTCGGAGGAGAGATCTCAGGAGAAAATACTCTTTCGGTCCTGGTTACCTTGCTTGATCCGATGATGTTGTCGATGTAAGGATTGGTAGCTTCAATGTCTTCAATGGTCAAAGGTTCTTGCTTGACGCCATGATAGTAAACTTTGGCTCCATAATTCCAAGGTATAGCTCTATCGAAGGAATATGGAATTGGTCTGGGGGAGGTAATAATGAGAGGTGCCACTCTAGATGCAGGATTTGCAGAGATGATCCTTATTGTGTTCACATCAGCGTAGTCTTCTGGATAATCGTCTCCCCATCCAATTGCCTTGATGTCTTCGATTGGAATCTTGTAACTTTTGGAGCGGTATATTTAACCATGAAATCAAACTTTCCACTTGGCTTCCCCAAGGTATCCCAGACTTCTAGTACGTCTTCGCTTGCGTCTTCGATCTTCAGATTCTTAGAAACATCCTTGCACAGATTCCCCACAGATAAAGGTTTTAGAAATATCATTTCTCAGTTGTCCATCATGCGTTGAATACGCCTCTTCAACCAAGCACATCCATCAGATTCAGATGCACACCAACGACAGTCATCAGGGCATCTTGGAAATACACCGGCTTGCAACAAATCTTTCTTGAGAGTTTTCATACCCCAAAATTTTCCCTCCTACTTCTCAAGACATTTCAAATATCCATACTCAAGGATTTCACAAGGGTTTACCAGACAAACCCTCTCCTAAGCAATCAACCAAAACTAAGGTTTGGCCATCCTCAAGCCAGAGTAAGCCTCCAACACTTCCAGTGGTCATCATGCCTCATCATATGCTTCAAAGAATCTCCATGTCAAATTTCAAGTCTTACAAGTCAAGTTTCCTCAAACAATTGCTCAGATGGTTGAAAATCGCTATATTGACAAAAGTCAATCGTGGTCAACATACACCAAACTTCATAATTTTTGGTCAACATCAATATTTTGAAGTAATATTCATCATTTGGTCAAGGGTTGATCATGATTCATCAAGAAAAGTCAAAATTGATCAAAAGTCAAAGTTTCTAATTTGGGCTTTCTGCATAAAAGTCAATGTAACTTTGACCAGCATAACTTTCATACTTTATCGTAAATTTTTCCACCACAACTTATTTTAAATAGAATTCAATTCTCTACAACTTCATGTCTCACATGCTTGGTCAGAAAATGCTTCATTTGGAAGTTATGGATCAAAACATTACAGGTCCTTTTCAAAGTCAACAAAAAGTCATCTTTTTGTAAAAAGTGTTCTTGAGCATGGAAACTTCAATTGAGATGAAACCAAATATGTTGTTTAGAGGACAACTTGAGCTTTCTAAAAAGTCCAAGAATACCCAAAAATGTTAAGAATAGAGCAAGATACACCTTGCACAAGTTGAGCATTTTTGAAGAAGTGCACAAAGAGAAATACTTGACAAATGCAAATTTTTTCCAAATGGGCTTTTAATTTTATGATCCAAACTAGATCTTAACATTATCCATGGCCTCTCTACACCTTGCCACGCCTCTTTTCCATTTTTTTAATTTATTTTTGAATTTAAAGTATTTAATTCAATTTTAAATTAAATAAAATATAAAAGTAAGGTATAAAACAAGTTGGGTTTGATTTCTATCTATCTTGAGGACCAAGGAAGCCCACAATACATGCCAAATTCGTGCAAGATTATACAAGGAAGAGAAAATCCAATTTTGGAAAGATTTGATGAAAATTTACAAGGAAATATTTTTGCATTCAAAGCAATATATTTTTTCATTCTTTTTGATCAAATCTCTTGTTCTATAAATACATAACACATTCACAAGACCAGAGGACGAAACCCTAGCCTCATGAGCCAACCCTAAAATTCACAAAATTCTCACAAAGTTGCAAAATTCGAAATCCTTGTTCCAAATTGCTAGCTCATTCCAAGCACTCCATTGTGTTCCTGAGGTATTGTTGAGTAAGTCCAGGCCAAGAACTGTAGCCAACCATGCCTAAATCGTGCCATACATGAACATACATTTACATATCTTTTTGAATTTCTTTTTTTAATATTTTCTGTGTTTTGTATGAAACTAACCATTGCAATGTGTTCCCGAGACATTATAGAATGATCTGATGGTTACATGAAGTTTCTAACGATCGGAGCATGATTTTCCATTGTTAGGGCAAAACTGTTGAGAGCTTCGAAGCTCAGTATACAGGAGTTTTTAGGGCAAGCCGATACCACCATTGAACTCGCAGGGGTCAATTTAGGGGGGGTAGTCTTGATATCTTGTTTAAATTCTCTCCATTTTGCAAATTTGAAAAAAATCCCCACCGGAGAAGATGACCGAGGTCCGATCCGGTTTTCTAGTTTGAGTCAAGAAAAACTCTTGCTTATCTGTAATCCATGTAACTTAATTCATGGATGTATCTCATTCAAAGTTAAACTTCATGCATTAAGTCACTTGTTCCAAAGAGCATGGGTTCGAACCCTGCTTTTTGCCATATTTTCCATCTTTATTTTGCTATGTTTTAGGTTCTCTAGAAGGCTTGCCCCGAAATCACACTTTCTGGCCCTTCATGCCACGCTCTAGGCCCCGTAAGCTCCACTGTGCTTCCTAGCAAAAGCCCTGGGACGACTGGCATCTCCAAGCCGAAACCCAAGGTTCCGACGCTCCACACGCAAGAGTCATGCACTTCTGGGCACGGTCAGCCAAGGATCTCTTAGGGGCTCCAGCTTCTGGGAGAATCCTATCTAAAAGCCCTCTAACCCTTTCTCTTATTTTTCTCATATTTTATTTTTTAATTTAGTTTCTTTTCAAACAATTTTCTCATGCATTAAAAATCACCAAAAAAATAATTTCTTTTTGCATTTAGGTCAGAAAAATGTTTATTTAATTTTTGACATAAAAATTAACATTTTTGCATGCATATTTTAATTAATTGTTAATTAACCATAAAATTGACTTTTAATTACTTTTCCTCATTAAAACCCATCCAGAAAATTCCAAAAAAATTGCTTTATCATTTAATTACGTTTACTAACCTAAAAACATTTTCTTAACTCAAAAATCTTCTTTTTACTAACATATTTTCTCTAATTTATTTTCTTTTCCAATTATTATGTATCTCGCTTCCAGTTGTAATAGCTCGGATTTATTTTCTCGCATTCTTTTGTTCCAATATTGTGTAACTTCTCATGGATGTAATAGTTTAATTAGGATTTACTTTCAAGACTCCTATATTATGTAACTGCCCCAATGCCATGCAATAGCGTAGGACATTTACTTTTCCGCACTTTACTTTCCGTAATTTACTTTTCGCACCCTATAAACTGCTAGTAACTAAGCGTGTATGGCAAGATAAAAAAACATAGACCACTTCTAATTACAAGATAATATATCTGAATTTAACACACTCTCTTCACACATGCACCCCCTAGAGTATTCTCTCTCATTGCCTTTCGAATAAATGGTCAAGTCCTCGAACGTAGAGGTATCCCGCACCGCTGCTACAAACATATCATCATAGTCCCTTCGATACAAAGATCATAGTCCCCGACGTGGCCTCACGAATACATGATCTCGCCCTCGATTGTTGCCTACGAAAAGTGATGATCGTCCTTCGAATGTGCTAGGATACTCCTACAAGTTGCTTTCTATGACCATCCGATGTCCTTTCGAATGTCCTCTTACATCCAACGAATAGGTTACCTACCAACCAATGGTATGGATAACACTATTCTAAAGGAAAGTAAACAACACGAAACGACCATTCTAGGTAATAAGACTTTTAGTTGCTTGCTCTATCAAAATACTTTTCACACCTCACACTTTTACAAAGTTAAACACTTTTAAAAACCATTTCCAAACACTTCGTATACATTCTAGCGTGAATCATTACGTCAAAGCTAAATACCTTTCCAAAACATTTTTCAAACACACACACATAAAGCAATTTTTAATGTGAGCTAAAAGCAACTAAGAGCCTGCAGATAACTACGGATGGAAAGGGGTGCTAATACCTTCCCTTTTCATAACCTTCTCCTTACTCGTAATCTAACGAAGGTCTTTTCTGTTTTCACCTTCCTTGATTGGATAAAAGAAAAGTCGGTGGTGGTCTTGTTATCCGCAACATTTGCGATAAAAGCAAAACAAATTCCAAAAGTCGGTTCTCCCATCAGACATAAATACCATCGTAGGAATAGTCACTGCTCACATAATAAACATAGGAGTCATTGTCAATAGCATTGGAACTTTTACCATGGTCGTGCATTGCGCGCTTATCATATTCGGAGTTTTGACAGGGGGGTCGAATTCAACCTTCCTTGCTTCAATCATGTCTTGAATCTTGTTCTTCAGGGCCCAACAGTTGTTGGTGTCGTGCCCTGGGCTGTTGGAGTGGTATCCACACCTTGCATTAGGATTGTACTTTGGAGAGGAAGTGTTGACGTGTTGAGGAGGATCCATCAAAGTAATCATCTATGCTTTCAACATGTGTTGTAGTGCTTGAGATAATGGCATGTTGATCTTCGTAAACCCTCTTCGTGGCGCGTTCTGTATACGCGCATTGTCTCGTTGAGGTTGCGCTGGTGTAGGATTGGAGATCACAACTGCCCCCACAGATTGAGTGCGGTCAGCTTTGTCATGGCTTTTTTGACCATACACAGCATTAGCTTCTTTCTTACCACCAAAAGATCTCTTCGCAGTATTTGAAGATGACTCTACTTGAATCTTTCCGCTCTTGATTCTAACTTCGATGCATTCGCCTGTCAATATCAGCTCGATGAATCCGGCCGAAGAGTTTCCAATCAAATGATTGAAGAATGGTCCTGTCAATGTTCCCATAAACATGTCAACTAACTCCCTATTGGACAAGGGTAGTTGAACTCGCTAGATCTCTATTTCGGTCATATTCTTTGAACTTCTCACACGACCCATATACATGCTCAGAATGACGCGGTAGGTTCCAATTCAGCATTGTAATCGGTACTTCTTGTAGAAAGTATGTGCTAAATCATTCCGTACGAATGGGTACTCTAACCGACAATACCACCCAACCGAGTTCGATAAACTCTCTTTAAAGAAATGGATCCACAGCTCTGCCTTCAGATGAGGATGGATCTTCCGAACATAGGATTTTAGATGCAGCTTCGGGCAAGAGATGCCATCATACTTGGAAAAGGTAGGAATTTTGAACTTGCGGGGAATTACCACACCAAGAACAAGACTTAGATCATCAAAGTTCAACCGTGACATCTTCAGCTTTTCTACGACATTCGATTGGTCTTCAAGTTGCTTGTATTTTCATTATCAGGAGGATACTACTCGATCACATAGTCTTCATTTTCATTTTCCGACTCATGATGAATTCCTTTGTTGTTTTTATGCTTCGCCATTTTGTCCGAGAATCAACCTGACCACCACCCTAGTTGGACCCTTGTGAATTCTTCCCATGTTGAGAATACCAATGGTCTTCTTATTTCTGGTGATGAGCTTCTTCAGATCTTTCTGGCCTTGGGCTAAATTAGTAAACATCTCCTGGAATTGGGCGTTCTGATCCTAGAGATTTTTGACAGTCTGTTCAAGAGCCATTTTTGCTGAAATAAACAGCGAGAGAATAAGAAAATCGGTCTTCGATGTACATATTATGAAATGTTATGCCATGATATGCGATGTTATGCAATTCAATGTTTTCAACGACCTTAGGAATTTAAATTTGTTAAACAAGCACGAACAAAATTTTATTAGTTTACTTTTAGCAAGTACAAAAGAAAGTTTAAACAAATAAAAGAAATTCCTATAGCAAGTGTACTACTACCGATGATGTAGTTATAATGAGTTTCCCAAGTATCGATCTCGAGGACCGTAGTAAATACCTATTCGTGCTCTTAATTCAATTGAACAAAACAATGGTCAGTTGATTTTAACACTTTCAATTATGCTTGTAACAAGTAATGACCGATGAAATATAATGAGAATGATGCTAGGGTGAGTGGTTGATTTAACAAAGCTATGATCCTAATTCAGATTTCCTCATTGCACATGAATAACTATCAATTACCTATCTCTAGATTGTTCTTCCTTAAGTCCTTAATGAAGACAACTATTAAAACCCTAATCCTTATTCATATGTCCATTCAAATAAATCTTAGTTTTAACCATAAAAATATCAAGATTTCAAGTGATTAAAAGAGAATTCCTAGTCCTAGGTTAGACTCCTAATAACCTAATTGTGTACAAACCCTAACAATCACAGTCCTGCCAATTGTTAGTCATAGGTCTACATGTATTTGTACGATACATGATTATAAGAACACTACACAATTAAATTGAAATATAAAAACACTGCATTAAGGAAATCAAGTATTCGAATTCATACAATGATCAAATTAGGACCACCCCTAGCATTGGGAGGTTTAGCCTCTCATAGTATTAAAAGAAAACCTCAAATAAGAGTTAAACATTACAAAGAATAATGATGACTTTTATCTTCAATGGTGGCTGCCCTTGAATCTCGCCGTCTCTGAATTACTCTCCGTAGCTTTCTCCTTTTCTGATAGTTCTTTCCTGGTTTAAAAAAAAGTCGGTTTTCCTAACCTCCAATTCCTTCTAATAGTCTCTTCTAATCCAAGTCTTAGTCAAAGTCCAAAGTACCCTTAATGACAAAGAAAAGGTCCAAAACTCAAAAATAAAGTTTCCATCGCCAATCAACACAGCAAGGTTGATTCATGCGCGGCTCAGTATTAATCAACACGGCAGTGTTAATCAACACCGTGCCCGTGTTGATGCAATCGACTTTGGTTTTTGCTTAGTGGCTTTTCGACACGGTCCGTGTTGATCAACACGGGGCCCGTGTTGATGCATCCGTAGCCTCCCATATTCGATTTTGCACTTCTTTGCCCCATTTATCCTGCTTATTCTTATGACTCGAAATACTCAAACACATAACCAAAGCGTAAATGCGATAAAATGACATATAACACTAGACAAATAAAAGAAATGATAACGAATTCAATGCTAAATAATCGGTAAAACCACCGATCACGTGACATCTTCACCTTTCTACGATATCTGACGGTCTTCAAGTTGGTTGTATTTTCATTATCGAGGATACTACTTTCACATAGTCTTCATTTTCATTTTCGACCATGATGAATTCTTCGTTTTTTATGCTTCCCCGCCCACCGCTCTTGTCCGAGAATTCGAACTGTCTCGACCACCCTAGTCGGACCCTTGTGAATTCTTCCCATGTTGAGAATACCAATGGTCTTCTTCTTTCGTGATGAGCTTCTTCGATCTTTCCGCCTTGGGCTAAATTGTAAACATCTCCTAGAATTGGGCTCGATCCTAGAGATTTTGACAACTGCTCAAGAGCCATTTTGCTTTAAATAAACAGCGAGAGAATAAGAAAATCGGTCTTTGATGTACCTATTATGAAATTTTATGCCATGATATGCGATGTTATGCAATGCAATGTTTTTAACGACCTTAGGAATTTAAATTTTTTAAACAAGCACGAACAAAATTTTATTAGTTTACTTTTAGCAAGTACAAAAGAAAGTTTAAACAAATAAAAGAAATTCCTTGAGCTTTTAGGTCTCCCATGGGTGCTTCCTCTTTGTGTTGAATTAGGTATTGATTCTTCGCTCCTCGTGAAGTAGCTTTGTCAACTCGAATACCTTCTTCTCGCTTATATAGCACTGAGCTTCGATTTTATACCTTTCTTCTCTAAGCTGAATCCAGGATCTCTTCAAATCTTCGAAATTAGTAGGCATGTCTGGATGGAGAAGGATATAGGGTCCGTCACCTTTAGCAACAGGTTCGATAATCACTGGTAGGACAACTATAAACGACATCGTGAGGTTTTGAGCTCAAGCTTGCACCCATTTGAGGTAAGGTTCCCAAGGAATGGAATTTTTGTGTCCCAAAGTCTTCGACGCCTTCTTTACCATGCCCCAAAGGTACAAATCTTCGATGGTAGTTTTAGAGATCGTTGTTGTAGTTAAACGCAATGTCTTGGAGAAGCATATCATGAGGACCATATCTTCGAGCATAACCAAAATGACGTAGAGCTAGAGAAGGGTTGTAAGTGATACCTCCTCCCCTTATGCCAAGGAGTGGTACATTAGGGAATTCCCCACAACGCTCAATGAAGGTGAAGTCCTTTTGAGGAAATAGACACCAACGGATATCTGAATGAGAGAGTGACATCAGCCTTTGAGACCACTTCAATCTTTGCTCATTCTTCATTACTGATTGAGGAAGGTGTGAAATAAACCACCTGGAAAGTAACGGTGTGCAACATATGAGATAGTACGAGTGTGGAGAGAATGCAGAATGTCTCCAAGTAAGGTAGGCACAGGATTACGAGTGAGGAATATCTTGACGGTGTTCACGTCTATGAACTGATCTCGATTAGGAAATAGCGTCAGGCCATAGATTAGCAAGGCCAAAATGTCTTTGAATGCATAGAAACTTATAGCCTTTAGGAATTCTCGAGCTTTTATCGAAACTTAAAAGCCCTTAACTCCGCTTTCTTTTTCCCAATTGGCTTCAACGTTTGATCGCTTTAGATGTAACATTGATGCGATGTCTTTATATTTCGGAGCTTTTTCTGAACCGATGAATGGTATCTGATCAAGTATAGGTATCCCAAGTAGCTTGAGAACTCTTCCAATGTAGGCACCAACTGATAATCTGGGAATGTAAAGAAGTGATTGTCATACCCCAAAATTTTCCCTCCATCTTCTCAAAAGATTTCATACATCTATGCTCAAGGATTCCTCAAGAGTTGATCAGACAAACTCTCTCCTAGACAATCAACCCAAACTAGGGTTTGGTATCTCTCAAGCCAATATGGGCTTCCAACATCTCCAATGGTCTTCATGCCTCCTCATATGCTTTAAAGATTCTCCATGTCAAGTTTCAAGCTTCACAAGTCAAGTTTCCTATAATTGCTCGATGGTCGAAAATCAACAGATTGACAAAAGTCACCTGTGGTCAACATACAACAAACTTCAATTTTTGGTCAACATCCTCATTTTGAAGTTACATTCATCATTTGATCAAGGGTTGATCATGATTCATCAAGAAAACTCAAGATTTGCTCAAAAGTCAAACTTTCTAAATTAGGGTTTCTAGGTGAAAAGTCAACGAACTTTGACCGATCATAACTTCCTCATACTTTCTCGTAAATTTTTCCACCACCTCTTGTTTTGAAGGAAATTCAATTTCTACAACTTCATGTCTCACAAGAATGTCCAAAAATGCTTCATTTGAGAGGTATAGCTCAAAACATTACGGTGTCATTTTCAAAGTCAACAAAAGTCAACTTTTGTTTTGAAGATATATTGAGCATGGTAACTCCAATTGAGATGAAACCAAAGACATTGTTTAGAGGACTCTTAGAGCTTCAAAAAGTCCAAGAACACTCAAAATGTGGAAAATTGAGCAAGATACACTATTCAAGTTGGGCAATTTTGGACAATCACAAAAGGACATTTTGGTCAAAGTGCAAAATTTTCCAAACGGGCCTATAATCTTTTGATCCAAACTTGTTCATGACAATATTCTGACCCATAAATGTTATATTGGTAATTTTCTATTTTGTGATTTATATTTGAATTTTATAATATTTAATTCAAAATAAATTATGTAAAATATGAAAATTAGGTTATTTTTCAATTAAGTTGATTTATATCTTTCTTAATGTCCAAGAAAGCCCAATACACTTACCAAATTCGTGCCATGGCATTGATGAGAAAATCATATTTTCTTCAATATTTGATTTTATTTTCAAAGAAAATATTTGCACATTGATGGAGCAATCTTTTTTCCACTTTTGCCATCCAAACTTCTCTATAAATGCTCAAAGATTGTACAAGACCACACTAAACCCTAGCTCAAGCATAACCCTTACTCTTGCAAAATTTTTCAAGAATTTTGAAAATTGAATTTCAAATTGCACCATTCTCACCACTTCCACCATCCAAACGTGTTCGTGGGTAAGTATGAGTAGAATACATCATTGGTATTGATCAAAGCAAGTAATCGTGCCATATAAATGCATACATATTCCAAATTTTCTTGATTTTGCATTTTACTAACTCGTGTTTTTAATCAATTCTAATGCTTCTAATGTGTTCATGAGGTTCTATGTAGTGGATCCGGGCAATCGTTCATAAGTTTGAACGCCGTAATCGTATAGCTACTGTTAGGGTTAGAAACTTGAGAATTCAACCGCTTGTATAGGTCGATTCACGAAACCGATATCACCATTGAATTGGAATGGTCGAAATAGGTGGATAGGACCTTCTTTTGCTTTGAAATTTCGTGTTTTGTGTTTGAAAATCGGGCTACAATGGAGAAGATGACCTGAGCCCTAGCTCCTACACCGACCAGCGAGGACCGCGAGGAAGGCGGCAATTTCGTATGCTCGATTCGTCCAAACAAATAATCTGCCTCGACTTTGACTTTGATTCAACATATCCAGACGCGCCATCGCTTACGTGTCATTGTTTTCACTTTCCAAACACAAAGTGCACATTGTCCCGGGTTAAGGCGTTGGGATTGAAAGATGCTTCCAGAGGTCCCCTGCTCGAACCTCATCAGACTCGTTTCTTTTCTTTTCCAAACTTCACATTTTCAATATTTTCTATTTTCATATTTATTTTAATATTTTGCATCATTTTAATTTATTTTCATATTTTTATTTATGCATTAAAAATTACCAAAAAATATTTTCTTTTACATTTATATTCTGAAAATCTTTATTTAATTTAATAAATTAAAAAAATATTTTTGCATGCATATTTATTTTATTTATAATTTAGCATTTAAATCATTATAAATTCATTTTAATTATTAAATTGCATTTAAAAATCCCAAAAATTATTTTAGCTTATTTATCTTATTTCCAACGTATTAATTTTCCCATATTAAAATTTGCATTTTTCTAACATTTTTCTCTTGTTCGATTCATATTGCATTTTCCGATTTTCTTTTTTACTGTGTTGATCCGATCTGCACGATTTTCTTTATCATTTTATCATATTATTTTTCAATAATGTAATCTGCTATGGGATGTAATAGTTTAATTTAGGATTTTATTTTCCGCATTTTAAATTATGTATCTCGCCTAAAGCCATGTAATAGCGTGAGACATTTACCTTCCGCACTTTACATTCCGTGATTAATTTCCGCACCCTATCAATTGCTAGTAATTAGCGGTATGGCAAGATAAAATTGAACATAGCCCACTAATTTTCAAGATAACATATTCTCAAATCAACACACTTCTTTCACACACGCACCCCTTTAGGTAATTTCTCTCGCTGCCTTTCGATTCAAAATGGTCATGTCCTCGAACGTAGAGGTATTCTAGCACCGTTGCCTTCCAAACAAATCATCATAGTCCCTTCGATACAAAGATCATAAGACCCACGATGTCGCCCGAATACATGATCTTGACCTCGATTGTCGCCACTTAAAATGATGATAGTCCTTCGAATGTGCTAGGATACTTCCTACAAGTTGCCTTCTATGACCATCCGATGTCCTTTGAATGTCCCGCTATACATCCAACGAATGGAGCTACCTACTAACTAATGGTATGGCTAGCGCTATTCTAAAGGAATGTAGAAGTACAACAAAACGACCAATTCCGAGTGGGTAAATAAGTCTTTTAGTTGCTTGCTCTATCAAATGCTTTTCACACCACACACTTTTTCAAAGTTCAAATTTTTTCAAAACAAAAACATTTCCAACACTTTGTATACACTCCTACATGAGTCATTACAAAGTCAAAGCGAAATGCCTTTTTAAAACATTTTGTCAAACACACAAAAGCAATTTTAAAAAGTGATCTAGAGCAACTAAGAGCCTGTGAGATAACTACGGATGGAAAGGGTGCTAATACCTTCCTTTTCATAACCATTCTCCGAACTCGTAATCTAACGAAGGTCTTTTCTCGTACTTTTACCTTCCCTTAATTGATAAAATAAAAGTCGGTGGCGACTTTGCTATCCGCACATTTGATACAAAATCCTACAAAGTCGCTCACCGTATTACGTAATCCATGACTATTGGGATACACCCTAAAAGAGAGAATTGCCTTAGGGATTTCTAGATAACCTTTAATGCTTTTGTTTGACTTGTTGCTTTATCTTTAAGGGTTGCTTGGGTATTATATTGTTGGATCCTACACCCGATCCGGTTTCCTTAGGTAAGTGGCATTAGATCATCGCGATCGCTAGACGATAACTAAACGGTCAACATGATGGTATGTTAGCGTGACACTTTGGTTGTCCCGATACTCTTCATTCCCAAGTTGAAGATAGTATTTGGCTTCTGTGGTGTCATCAAGCGCTAACTAAACTTTTAGAACCTTAATTGACCCATCTTGGCCATTGAAGGTAGTGAGATGGCCGACTTTGGTGTAGACCGAGGTTGGTTGATACCGATGCTACGCCATTGAGATTAGACTTTTGGGACATTTTCGATCGACCACTGGCGTCAGATTGAAATAAGCGCCACGAGAAAGATCTCGTGATATGAGATTCCTAGAACCCTGCATTATTATAGGAGTGATGAACCAACTCAAACTTTTGTAGGTAATCACCTATACCTCATGCAAGCCTTAACCCTAGGCTCATTGTGTGAATTGTTCAGTGTGCTAAACATGACATCATGACATCATTCGCATTGCATATCATTTCTAACTATTTCAAGGACCTAGGGATTTATCTTTGCCTGTTTTGTAGGGATTATGGCTTCTAGAAAGACTATCCGAATCAACTTCACGGTATCCCTTCTCAACTCAAAGAATTGGTTTCGAAATTTCACCATGCTCGGCCCATCAAAAGACATGGTTATCTACTTGATTTGGTTATCTCGGTTTTGAAGAAGATATGATGCATGTCCTATTCCAGTTCTTTGATCCAAACACCATTGCTTTACATTCCCATTATCGCTTGGTTCCTACCTTGAAGAGTTTTCTAAGCTACTGGGGTACCTATTCTTGACCAAATGCCATTCACCGGCCTAGAAAAGGTTCCTAAGTACAAGACATCGTGATCCGCCTTACACCTTAAGCGCTCAGATATCGCCAATTGGGAAACAAGAAGTGGTTAAGGGTTTACTTTCCAAGTTCCTAATTAAGAAAGCCCGAGAATTCCTCAAAGTTATGAGTTTCCATGCATTTGAAAACATTGTGGCCTTGCTAATTTATGGTTTGGTTCTATTTCCTAACTCGGATCAATTCATAGATATCAATGCCATCAAGTTGTTCTTACCCGCAATCCAAAGGCCTACTTTACTTGGAGACATCCTACATTCTTCCACACTGCACTACTAAGAGACAAGGAACTCTCATGTGTTGTGTACTGCTACTTTCAAGGTGGTTTATTTCGCACCTTCCTCCATCAGTTTTGAAGAATGAACAAAGGTTGAGATGGTCTCAAAGGTTAATGTCACTCTCATTCCGATATCCGCTGGAATCTTTTCTCTCAAAAGGACTTCACATTCATCGAGCGCCAGGAGAATTCTAATGTACCACTACTTGGTATAAGGAGGTATTACTTACAACCCTTCTCTAGCTCTACATCAGCTTTGGTTTTGCTCAAGAGATGGTCCACATGATATGCTTCTCCAAGATGTTGTGTTCGACTACAATCACGATCTCCGCATTACCGATTTAAGGTTTATACATGCTTGGGCATGGTAAAGAAGATCGATACCAAGACTTTGGGGCACCAACTCCATTCCTTGGGAACCTTACCTCAAATGGTGCGAGCTCGAGCTCAAAACCTCATGATGCCATTCACTGCTTTACCAAGAATTATGGAACCCTGCTATAGGTGACGACTATGCTCGTTTCCATCCCGACATGCCTACCGATTTTGAAGACTGAAGAGATCCCGGATTCAATTTTAAAGAAGAAAGGGATACCTTTGAAGCTCAATGATAAGTAGAAGAAAGTGTTAGAGTTGACAAAGCTACTTCACGAGGAGCGAAGCATCAACGCCTACATCGGCACCAAGAGGAAGCCCATGGAGACTTAGAGCTTTAGGATGTTTATGTTTTCTTTTATTGTTTGAACTATCTCTTGTACTTAAAAAGAAAAAAAGAATAATAAAAGAAGTACTAATAAATGTTTGTTCATTGCTTGTTTAACAAATTTAAATCTCTAAGGTCCTTGAAAACATTGCATTGCATTCGCATAAACATTGCATAGCATATCATAACATTGCATCACTGTACATTAGAGATTGGTTTTCTCATTTGCTCGCTATTTATTTTAGCGTAAATGGCTCTTGAACAGATCACAAAGATCTCCAAGCTCGAATTCTCACAGATGTTCACCACCTTGGTCCAAGGCCAAGAAGATCCAAGAAGCTCATCAACAAGAAGAAGAAGGTTGTTGGTCTCCTCAACATGGGTAGACAAAGGGGTCCAAAAGTGGTCACGGATCGAGCTCAAGGAAGTGTCCATACCGAGGGAGTACCAAGGGTGATGAAGGTGACCAGCAGAGCAAAGAAAAGAAGGAGAGGACCGCCTGATTATAGCAACACTGATGAAGATGACAAGTACAAACAACTTGAAGACCGTTCAATGCCGTGGAAAACTTGAAGATGTCCGGCTGAATTTTGATGATCTAAGTCTTGTCCTCGTGTTGTGATTCCTCCCAAGTTCAAAGTTCCTACTTTTGCTAAGTATGATGGTGTCTTGCCCAAGTCGCATTTGAAGTCCTATGTCCGTAAGATCAATCCCCACACCGATGACAAAGTTGTGGATGCACTATTTTCAAGAGAGTTTGTCCGAACCCAGCTTGGAATGGTACTATCACCAGAGAATGACCGATCCGCATTTGGAGTGATTTAGCCGATGCTTTCTGCATGATGAGTACAATGTCAATTGACACCCACTCGCATGCAACTACAAAGCATGTCTATGGGTCGTGACGAGAAGTTCAAGGAGTATGCTCAAGTGGAGAGATCTAGCAGTGAGTTCAACCACCCTTGTCCAATAGGGAGTTGGTTGATATGTTCATGGGAACACCGACAGCCCATTCTTCAATCATCCGATTGGAAATTCTTCATCCGATTCACCGAAATGATATTGACAAAGCAGCGATTGAAGTCGGTATCAAGAGGAAGATTCGTAGAGGCATCTTCAAATGTCAAGAGATCTTGGTGCTAAGAAAGAAGCCAATGCCGTATGGTCGAAAAGCCGAGCCAAGACCGACCGTGCTCAATGTGGGGCGCTTGTGATCTCCAATCCTACATCAAGACAACCTCAACGAGACAACACGCGAGCCGTAACGCGCCACGAAGACAGCTTTTACGAAGATCAACATGCCTTTGTCGCAAGCCTTGCAACACATGTTGAACGCAGAGTCGACACCGAGGGATCCTCCTCGTAATGTCAACACTCCTCTCCAAGTACAATCCTAATGCTAAGTGTGCTTACCATTCCAATAGCCTGTGGCATACATCGATAATTGTTGGGCTCAAGAACAAGATTCAAGATATGATCAAGCTAAGGCATTGAATTTGATCCTCCCGCTGAGACCAATGTGATCAACGCGCCTATGCCTAATCATGACAAGAGTTCCAATGTCGTTGGATGATACTTATGTTTTCAACATAGATGACTCGACCATTCCTCCGATGACCAAGAAGAATTTGTTGCAAGCCGTGTCAACCCAGATGCCCAGAGAATTGTCGTTGGTGCCCATCCGCTACCGATGGTCGGCTTTGTTGAGAAGACGTTCAAGGCATGATGGATAACCGTGAGATACTATTTCGAAACCACCTGCGAAGTTGTGTGAAGAAATGTCTAAGTTGAAGATTGACAATGCGAATGAAACTGCACCATCCGTGGGATACCTGGGGCAGCCAAGGGAAAGTATGATTACATGGTGAAGTACATCCCCGAAAGCTACAAGATTCCTATTGAAGATGTTAAGGCGACCGGATGGGTGATTTCGTAAGACTATGTTGATGTTAACACAATAAGATTTCCTCCGATCCCGTGCCTAGAGTGGCGCCTCATTATCACTTCCAAGACCAGCCCTATTCCTCCGACAAAGCTATCCCTTGAAATATGGATCCGATGTTTACTATCATGGCGCCAAGCAAGACCCTCGACTATCAAGGATCTTACGCTTAAGCTACCATTCCGACATCGACAACATCACCGGATCCGAAGGTGACCGTAACCTAAGGGTATTCTCTCCAGAGATCTCCTCCAAAGACACCGCGACTCACCGCATTCCGCCTACTCCACCAATATCCCCGCCTAGAGGGAAAGAATCATGGCTCATCCCGCTTCAACCGTAAGTACCAAAGGAAGTTATCAAGACACCTCCAAACAAGAAATGGAGGAAATTCAAGATCATCAAGAAGAGTGATTACAATGTTGGAATAGTTAGATGCACTCGCCCAAGATTTCCATGCTTGCTCGCTCTTGTGCTCCGAGGCTCATGCTAACGCCTGGTGAAGTTTTCAAGAATGCTCATGTGCCGCAAGACACTACCACCGATCGCCAAGTTTGTATTGCAGCCTGGCCGCCAACAACGCCCTAGGCTCGATGTCGATTTGACTGAAAGAAACATAACAAAGCCTTGCACATCTCTCGTTGAATGCAAGGGTACTACCGTCTCATGTTTTGCTGACACCAGCTCGCCTCAATATCCTACCAAGATCGCTTGATCGGCTTGATGTCAAGGGTTGGTTCGAGACCCTGACATTATCGTGAGAGCTTTTGATGGTTCTAAGCGCACAAGATTGAGAGCTCATCACTGCTAAAGTCGGTTCCGCACTTTTGATTCCACTTTTGTCATGGACATCCGTCCAAATTCTTGCCTACTTGGACGCCTCTTGATACATGGGGCACGTTACTCTACCTTACATCGTGTCAAATACCCGTGAAAGGGAAGGTTGTTACAGATGTGGTGAAGATGAATATATGGTCACCATCTGTCATTCCGCTATCCGAGATGGAGGTGAATTCGAGACTCCCCGCAAGCTTTTGAAACACCCTGAGTCATGCCTGACTCTCCAATACTCCAAGATGCTAAAGTTCCGCCTAGGATGGCCTCATTGAAAGATGCTCAAGCCGCAAGAAGGAAAGAGTACTATTCGGGGTCAGCCCCGATCTTCCTTTCAAATTCGACAAGACCGGTTTAGGCTTCACCATCAAGGGTCAAGATGATACGCCGCGAACGTGGCCAACTTCCCTTCCGCATCGCCGAGTGGAATCCATGCTATAGAAGACAACGACAATGACTTCGACATCGCAAGTGGATCTTCCCAACCCACATGGGCTCAAGAATTGAAGATCAAGACGCTATACCAATCTCCTTTAGTCGAGTAATTGCTCTTGTTTTGTTTTGCTTTTCAGATTTCTTTTATGTTTTGAACAATAAACTTTGAAAGCCTAGTGCCTTGCCCGGGCCATGGCTCGCTTATGAGGGTTATTATCTCGTTGTTCATGATTTTCATTCAATAAATTCGTGGACTTTTGCATTCAATTGTTTGTTTTCTTTCTTTACTTTATCACCCCTTCAAAAAGCTATGTGTTTTTACACACCCACGTGATACACGCGTAATCACTCCGAATCTCAATAACAAATAAGTGCTAAATATGACTTTGATAATCCGATCTACCAAGTCAAGACGAAAGTGAGGAAGATTGTGAAGTGCCAGAGAACTTGCTGATCACTGCATAAAAGAAGAAGAGCGAGTTATACAAACCACATGAAGAGACAATTGAGGTTGTGAATTGGGCATTTAAGAGATGTAAAGAGATCAAGATAGAGCGGGTCTTGAGAACAAAGTGTTAAAGAAAGGTTGGTTCAGATGCTACAGACTACATTGAGGTTTTTGCTTGGTCACGAAGACATGCCGGGTTTAGACATTGATATGTGGTACACCGATTGTCGACAAAAGAAGGTTTTCTCCCAAAGGAAACAGAGGTTCGTCGTGATGTCCCGAGATGTCGAGAAGATCAAAGCCGGGTTATGAAGCGCTTCAACCGTTTCCTAGTCACATTTATCCAAAGTGTTACTAATGGTGCCTGTGCCAAGAAAGATGGTAAAGTACGAATGTGTGTGGATTACGTAGATCCGAATAAAGCGAGTCCGAAAGACGATTTCCACTTCCTCATATTGATGTTCGTTGACAACACCGCCAAGATAAGGTTTTCCTTCATGGATGGTTTTTCCTGCCACAATCGATCAAAATGGCTCCTCAAGACATGGAGAAGACTACTTTGTTACAAGGGGCACTCGCTACAAGGTTATGCTGCTCGATCGAAGAACGCAGCGCCACTTATCATCAGGTACATGGTGACATTATTTCATGACATGATTCATCACGAGATAGAGGTCTACGCCGACATGATAGCTCGATCACAATCAAGAAGAACATCTGATCATTTGCGTAAACTATTTGATGTTGAAGAAGTATAGATCGAGACTTAATCCTAACAAGTGCACCTTTGGAGTCGATCCGAAAACTCCGAGGTTTGTTGTCGCGGAAAAGGTATGAAGTTGATCCCAAGGTTAAAGCTATTCAAGAGATGCCAGCCCCCGCACCGAGAAGGAAGTCGAGGTTTCGGGCCGATTGAACTACATTGCCGTTCATTGCACACCTAATCGCTACTTGTGAGCCAATCTTCGTTACTTAAGAAAGATCAAGTGGTAGAATGGAACGACGATTGCCGATCGCTTGACAAAATCAAGGAGTACCCATAATCCTCCTATCCCGATGTCACCAAGGAAGACCTCTCATCATGTACTTGACAAAGGTAGAGAATTCAATGTGTGTTGGGGCAACATGACGAGTCCGGTCGAAAAGAGCATGCAATATACTACCTTAGCAAAAGTTTACCGATCGGAAACAAGATACTCATGAGAAAACTTGCAACGCTTAATGCCGACTAAGACAAGATATGTTGACTTACACTACCTTGTTGATTTCTAAGATGGATCCAATAAAATACATATTTGAGAAACCAGCCTCTCCGAAGAATAGCAAGATGGCAAATGATCTTGACCGAATACAACATCCAAGACACTTCTCGTAAAGCGATCAAAGGAAGTGTGATAGCCATCATTTGGCTCATCAAGTCGTAGATGACTACGCCTATGCGCCGAATTTCCGGATGAAGATGTTTTACTAGTCATCGATCAGAAGAACTGTGCCTTACAAGGACCGAACAAGGATCCCGATGGACCATGGTCTTTGATGGAGCCTCAAACGACTTAAGAATGGCATTGGCGCCATCATTACATCCCCTACAAAGGACACACGCCTTTCACCGCCAGATTATGTTTCAGTTGCACTAACAACATGGCCGAATACGGTTGCATTATGGGTATCAAAGTGCTATTGACTTAAGAATCAAGTTCTTACAAGTGTATGGAGACTCGGCTTTAGTGATCACGACATAGTGATACTTAAACATCCGAATCTCATTCCAGACGAGAGCATGTTCTAAGTTTGATCCCTACTTGAAAGATTACTTCAACCACATTCCACGAAGAGAATCAGCTATGCGACGATTGGCTACTATGTCATCTATGTTCAAGGTCGATGGGACAACGAGGCCCCATCATCATTGAGAAGTTTGACGAACCAAAGATTGTCATGAGCTTGATATGCATTAGAAACCTTGGTACTATGACGTGAAGAGGTATCTTGAGACTCGTGAATATCTCTAGGGCATCTCACAATGATAAGAAGTTCATGAGAAAATTCGCCCAAATTCTTCCTCAAGAACGACATCTTATACAAGCGCAACCACGATCTGCGCCATCTACTGTGTAGACCGTAAAAACAGCAAGACGTATCATGGAAGAGTTACCACGGCATTTGGTACCCATTCCAAAGGACACACCATGGCTAAGAAGATTTTGAGAACAAAGTTACTATTGGTCCACCATGGAAGTCGATTGTCACCGCTTATGCTCGATCTTGTCACAAGTGCCGATTTATGTTGACAAAGTACACGTACTTCCAGACTTAAATGTTTTAACTTCTCCTGGCCTTTGCAATGTGGGCATTGACATGATCGGAGAGATAAGCCCACGCCCAATGGACATCGCTTCATCCTTGTGGCAATAGATTATTTCACCAAGTGGTAGAAGCCTCGATGCATCTCACTAAGAATGTAGTGGCTCGATTCATCAAGCATAATCTTATCCGCCGGTATGGCACTCCCGAAAGGATTATCACAGATAATGGTTCCAATCTCAACAATAAGATGATCACCGAACTCGCATGCAATTCAAGATCACATCACAACTTTCTCCTTATCGGCCTAAGATGAATGGCGCGGAAGCCGCCAACAAGAACATTAAGAAGATTATATGTAGATGACAAAGACTTACAAAGATTGGCATGAAATGTTACCATTTGCTCTTCATGGTTATCGACCACAAGACGAACATCAACAGGGCAACCCCTTTCTCTTGTATACGGTATGGAAGCCGTTTTACCCATCGAGGTTCAGATACCTCAACCGTAGTCCTCCAAGAGGCAGAGTTAGCGAAGACGATGGATCCGCACTCGCCTGACCGTATTAATTTGATTGATGAGAAACGACACGGGCCCATCCGCCATGGATGATTATTAAACGAATGATCGAGCATTTAACAAGAAGGTCAAACACCGAGTCTACCAAGCCGGTGATCTAGTAGTCAAGCGCATCATTCTTCCACAAGGTGATCCTGTGGGCAAATGGACTCCCACCTATGAGGGACCGCTTGTAGTCAAGACAAGATTCTCCTGAGCTATGATACTTAGCACCATGGATGGCGAGGACTTCCACACCTCGTGAACGCAGACATAGTCAAAAATACTACGCATAAAGAGACCCGCTAGGTCGACGGCCTAGGCAAAAATAAGAGATCCCGCGAACCAAAAGGTTCGGCAAAAATAAAGGATATATACAAAACATGTACACCCAAGTCGAAACCCCGAAAAGGCGTTGGGCAAAGGGTATCCTGTAGAATGAAACCGAAAGGGCGGTTCTAGGCAAAAGTTAGGGATTTGCACGATCATGTCTCTCCATCACCCGTCGCATACTATAAAGATTCAAGGTTCAAATGGCAAAGATCGCCTACTCACTTTAACGACAAAGAAGGAGATGAGATAGTCAAATATATGAGTACTAGCATAGTTGGAACTTAACGAGATTGTTCCCGCATGGCTTTTTACTTTTCTTGTATAAACAACTTGGCCATACGCCACCTTTCAAATAAACGCAAGCTTCTTTCTCTTTACAATTTCGTGTTGTTATTTGCAATAAGTCCAACGCTTGTTTTGAATGACTATACGATTTGACAATAAGAATCTAATCACAAACATGCTAAAAGTGAACATATACTTTACTGCACGAATTACGACGACCTAAAGTCACCAAAGCTGCTCCACCACGTGAGCATGATCCCCGCAAGGTCACCAAACACAATTTCCCAGAGCAAAAGGAATCCACTAGCAATCCAGTAATGTTAAGGCCTCACCCCAACAAGGTATTTATCCCGGATATCTCTCTTCCCTTTCCCCGGGCAAGATTCTGACCCTAGACATGGTCACCCCACATCTTCGCTCCCAGATTACAACAAGTTCCCGACTCTCCACTCTGTCTCCCAAAGAACTATCAAATGCTCTCCAATGAGATCTGCACCTGTAATCCCCAGAGAGCACCTCCTAAATTTCCTCACAGATCTACATACAAGGTCCCCAACAGATCGCCTCCCCTCCTCAGGTCCATATATGAGATCTCCAACAACGAGCTCTCCATCTCTACCTTCCTCAACAATATCTAGGCCCAAGACTTGGTCGATAGGCATCGGAGGAATCCAGGTATCTTTCCTTCAAAAGTGGACTTCCACCCACCAATTCCCCAAGGTGAGTCGAATTCAAACAGAGCATCCGATCTTCTTCAAGATGGATATGTTTTGAAATACCACAACATCTATCATTCATACATTACTCAAAGTCATAATTCATGCATATGTCGTCATATACACCGCCATGCATCATACTTTGCATAAAACTAACCAATATTCGTCAAAGTTCCTCTTGTTTTCTCCAAACAGTAATACCGACGCAAACAGTCCAAGATTAAGCCCGAATCGACGGAAAACTATCCGAAAGACCGCCTGGTTGTCCTCCGACGATCGTCCAGATTAAGCCCCGAATCGACGGAAAACTATCTCGAAGACCGCTTTGTTGTTCCCAGAATCGCCCAGATTGCCCCGAACCGACGGAAAACTATCCGAAGACCACCGTTATCCTCCGATAACAGCAATGGATCAACACCCGATGCACAACAGGAAGATATCCACATTTGGCCAACTACAACCTCCTCGAGTAATCAGCACGAAGATTTATTCGATCCCTTATTATCAACAAAGAACGTAGTCTAGCGACACTCTGCCGTTGATGGCATCTTAAGCCCATCTCCGACTACTTATCAACAAAGGCTTCACTTTTAATGCCGCATATATGGTTAAAAATCAATACAAACCAATAACTTCATTCAAAAATGAACACGAAGTCTAACGATGACTCTCCGATGGCATCTTAAGCCCATCTCCATGCTCCTAAACGACTGAGCCTAGCGTGCCACCCCCAAGATCGATCTTTCCGATGGCATCTTAAGCCCATCCCCGCCAATTCTCCTATCGATGATCTCGAGTCTAGCGTACGACTCATCCTCCAAATAAGTATCCAAATGGCATCCGAAGCCCATTCCCGCATCATCCACCAACAAAGTGCAAATTTCAGTGTATTGAGTGTTCAATCATCTTCACCTGTGTCACGAAGACAAGCGTGTCAATCTAACCTCAAGTACAAGAAGATTGAACAGGCAGTCATACCCCAAAATTTGCCTCCATCTTCTCAAAAGATTTCATACATCTATGCTCAAGGATTCCTCAAGAGTCGATCGACAAACTCTCCTAGACAATCAACCCAAACTAGGGTTTGTATCTCTTAAGCCAAGATGGGCTTCCAACATCTCCAATGGTCTTCATGCCTCCTCATATGCTTTAAAGATTCTCCATGTCAAGTTTCAAGCTTCACAAGGCAAGTTTCTCGCATAATTGCTCGATGGTTGAAAATCAACAGATTGACAAAAGTCAACTGTGGTCAACATACAACAAACTTCATAATTTTGGTCAACATCCTCATTTTGAAGTTATATTCATCATTTGATCAAGGTTTGATCATGATTCATCAAGAAAACTCAAGATTTGCTCAAAAGTCAAACTTTCTAAATTAGGGTTTCTAGTGAAAGTCAATCAACTTTGATCGATCATAACTTCTCATACTTTCTCGTAAATTTTTCCACCACCTCTTGTTTTGAAGGAAATTTAATTTCACAACTTCATGTCTCACAAGAATGTCCAAAAATGCTTCATTTGAGAGGTATAGCACAAAACATTATGTATTTTCAAAGTCAACAAAAGTCAACTTTTGTTTTGAAGATATATTGAGCATGGTAACTCCAATTGAGATGAAACCAAAGACATTGTTTAGAGGACTCTTAGAGCTTCCAAAGTCCAATAACACTCAAAAATGTGGAAAATTGAGCAAGATACACCATTCGTAAGTTAAAATTTTGGACAATTGCATAAAAGGACATTTTGGTCAAATTGCAAAATTTTCCAAATGGGCCTATAATCTTTGATCCAAACTTGTTCATGACAATATTCTTGACCCATAAATGTTGGCATTGGTAATTTTCTATTTTTGTGATTTATATTTGAATTTTATAACATTTAATTCAAAAATAAATTATGTAAAATATGAAAATTAGGTTATTTTTCAATTGTTGATTTATATCTTCTTAATGTCCAAGAAAGCCCAATACACTTACCAAATTCGTGCAAGCCATGGCATTGATGAGAAAATCATATTTTCTTCAATATTTGATTTTATTTTCAAAGAAAATATTTGCACATTGATGGAGCAATCTTTTTTTCCACTCTTTTGCCATCCAAACTTCCTCTATAAATGCTCAGCATTGTGCACAAGCAGCCACACGAAACCCTAGCTCAAGCATAACCCTTACTCTTGCAAAATTTTTCAAGAATTCTTGAAAATTCGAATTTCAAATTGCAGCCATTCTCAGCCACTTCCAGCCATCCAAACGTGCTCACGGGTAAGTATGAGTAAGAATACATCATTGGTATTGATCAAAGCAAGCTGAATCGTGCCATATAAATGCATACATATTCCAAATTTTCTTGATTTTGCATTTTACTAACCTGCGTGTTTTAATCAATTCTAATGCTTCTAATGTGTTCATGAGGTTCTATGTAGTGGATCTAGGCAATCGTTCATAAGTTTGAACGCCGTAATCGTATAGCCATTGTTAGGTTAGAAACTTGAGAAGCTTCAACCGTTTGTACAGTGTCGATTCAATAAACCGATGCTTCCATTGAATTTAATGGTCGAAATAGGTGGATAGGATCCTTCTTTGCTTTGAAATTTCGTGTTTTGCGTGTTGAAAATCGTGCTACCGGAGAAGATGACCGGAGCCCTAGCTCCCACCGACTCAAAGTAGGACCCGAGGGAAGGCGGGCAATTTTGCTATGATTCGCCCAACAAATAATCCGTTACGACTTTGATTTTCAACATATCCAGACGCCATCGCTTATGTCATTGTTTCTCACTTTCCAAACACAAAGTGCACATTGTCCCAATGGTTAAGGGGATTGAAAGATGCTTCCAGAGGTCCCCTGTCAACCTCATCAGACCTCGGTCTCTTCTTTTTCCAAACCTTCACATTTTCAATATTTTTCTATTTTCATATTTATTTTAATATTTTGCATCACTTTAATTTATTTTCATATTTTTATTTAAGCATCAAAAAATTACCAAAAAAATATTTTCTTTTTACATTTATATTCTGAAAATCATTATTTAATTTAATAAATTAAAAAACATATTTTTGCATGCATATTTATTTTTATTTATAATTTAGCATTTAAATCATTATAAATTCATTTTAAATTATTAAATTGCATTTAAAAAATCCCAAAAAATTATTTTAGCTTATTTATCTTATTTCCAACGTGTATTAATTTTCCCATATCTAAAATTTGCATTTTTCTAACATTTTTTCTCTTGTTCGATTCATATTGCATTTTCCGATTTCTTCTTTTGTACAAAGTTGATCCGATTCGCATTTTCTCTTTATCATTTTATCATATTATTTTTCAATTATGTAACTGTATATGGGATGTAATAGTTTAATTTAGGATTTTATTTTCCGATTTTAAATTATGTATCTCCTCAAAGCCATGTAATAGCGAGACATTTACCTTCCGCACTTTACATTCTATTTTAATTTCCGCACCCTATCAATTGCTAGTAATTAGGCGGTATGGCAAGACTAAAATTGAACATAGCCCACTAATTTTCAAGATAACATATTCAAATCAACACACTTCTTTCACACACGCACTCTTTAGGGTAATTCTCTGCTAATTCAAATGGTCATGTCCCTCGAACGTAGAGGTATTCTAGCACCATTGCCTTCCAAACAAATCATCATAGTCCCTTCGATACAAAGATCATAAGACCCACGATGTCGCTCCGAATACATGATCTTGACCCGATTGTCGCCACGAAAATGATGATAGTCCCTTCGAATGTGCTAGATACTTCCTACAAGTTGCCTTCGATGACCATCCGATGTCCCTTCGAATGTCCCGCTTACATCCAACGAATGGAGCTACCTACTAACTAATGGTATGGCTAGCTATTCTAAAGGAATGTAGAAGTACAACAAAACGACCAATTCCGAGTGGGTAAATAAGTCTTTAGTTGCTTGCTCTATCAAATGCTTTTCACACCACACACTTTTCAAAGTTCAAATTCTTTTCAAAACAAAACATTTCCGAACACTTTGTATACACTCCTACATGAGTCATTACAAAGTCAAAGCGAAATGCCTTTTTAACATCTTTGTCAAACACACAAAAGCAATTTTAAAAGTGATCTAGAGTAACTAAGAGCCCGTAGATAACTACGGATGGAAAGGGTGCTAATACCTTCCTTTTCATAACCATTCTCCCGAACTCGTAATCTAACGAAGGTCTTTTTTCTTACTTTTACCTTCCCTTAATTGGATAAAAATAAAAGTCGGTGGCATTTTGCTATCCGCACATTTGATACAAAATCCTACAAAGTCGCTTCAATCAGACATGTTGATGTTTTGATCAAGAACCGGAATACGACGGCATCATATCTTCTTCAAAGTCGGAGATAACCAAGTCAAGAAGATAACCATGTCTTTTGATAAACTGAGCATGATCAGGAACTTATGAAACTAATTCTTTGAGTTGAGAAGGTATACCCACGAAGTTGATTCAGATAATCTTCCTGGAAGGCATAACTCCTACAAAATAGAGCAACGATAAATTCCTAGGTCCTTGAAATAGTTAGAAATGACGTAATGATGTTATGATGTCATGATGTCATGTTTAAATAAGTAGAAAGCACAAGCAATTCACGTAATAGCCCTAGGTTTGAGGCTTGCATGAGGTATAGGTGTTTACCCTACCAAAGTTTAAGTGAGTTCAACTTGTCCTATAATAGTAACCGGGTTCTAGGAATCTCATATCATTGATCTTTTACGTAGGCTTTATTTCAATACGACTACCAAGTGGTTGATCGAAACATCCTGAAAGTCGAATCTTAATGAGCGTAGCATCGAGTATCAACCAACCTCAGTCTACACCAAAGTCGGTCATCTCACTACCTTCTAATGGCCAAGATGGGTCAATTAGGGTTCTAAAAGCTGAGTTAGTGCTTATGACACCACTTAGAGATGCCAAATACTTTCCTCAACTGGACATGAGGAGCATCAGGACATCCAAAGTGTCACACTAACGTAGCCATCATTTTGATCGTTTCGGTATACGCCTAACGGTCGCGACAATTTATTGCTACTTACCTAAGGAAACCTGGATCCGAGTGTAGGATCCCCCACAAGAATAATACCCAAGCAACCCTTAAGATAAAGCATACAAGTAAAACAGAAAACAGTAAAGTGATCTAAAAATCCCTAAGGTAGCCTCTCTTTAGGGTGTTTCCCCAACAGAGTCGCCAGTTCTGTAATACGGTGGGAGAACTGACTTGTTTGTTTTGCATTTTATCGCAAATGTTGCGGATAGCAAGAGTCGCCACCGACTTTTCTTTTATCCAATTAAGGGAAGGCAAAAAGAACAGGAAAAGACCTTCGTTAGATTCTGAGTACGGGAGGCAGTTATGAAAAGGGAAGGTGTTAGCACCTTTTCCATCCGTATTTATCTACGGGCTCTTAATTACTTAGCTCACTTTACAAACTGGTTTTTGTGTGTGTATGTGTGTTCGAAAAATGTTTTGAAAAAGGCATTTTGCTTTGACTTTGTAATGATTCACATTGGAATGTGTACGAAGTGTTTGGAAATGTTTTGTTTTGGAAATGACTTTGTAATGATTCACGCTAGAATGTATACAAAGTGTTTTGAAAAGTTTTGAAAGTGTGAGCTGTGAAAAGTATTTTGATTAAGCAAGAAAAAGAGACTTATTACCTACTCAGAACGGTTGTTTCCATGTTATTTTGCTTTCCTTTAGAATAAGGCTATTCATACCATTGGTTGATAGGTAACCTTATTTGTTTGATGTAAAAGGGACATTTGAAGGGACATCGGATGGTCATAGAAGGCAACTTGTTAGGATACCTTAGCATATTCGTAGGGATGATCATCAATTTTCATAGGCAACAATCGAGGGACGAGATCATGTATTCGTAGGCAACATCGAGGGTCATCGAGGGACTATGATCTTTAATTCGAACGTACTATGATGATATGTTGTAAGCATCTTAGATAAGATATCCCCATGTTCGAGGGACTTGACCATGTATTCAAAAGGCAACAAGAAAGGATACCCTAAGGTGGGTGCATGTGTGAAAAATGGGTTGTGTTCAAATATTTATCTTGTGATTAGTGATCTAGATTGATTAAGTTAATCTTGCCATACACGCCTAATTACTAACAGTTAATAGGTGCAGAAAGTAAATTGCGGAAATGTAAAGGTCCTACGCTATTACATGGCTTTGGGGCAGATACATAATATATAGTGTAGAAAGTAAAGGCAAAAATGTAAAGTGCGGAAAGTAAATCCCACGCTATTGTGATACGGTGAACTGACTTTTTTAGTGTTTGTATCGCAAATGTGCGGATAGCAAGAGTCGCCACCGACTTTTATTTTTATCCAATTAAGGGAAGGTAAAAGTACGTAAAAGACCTTCGTTAGATTCTCGAGTACGGAGAATGGTTATGAAAAGGGAAGGTATTAGCACCCTTTCCATCCGTAGTTATCTACTGCCTTAGTTGCTCTAGATCACTTTAAAATTGTGCTTTCGTGTGTTTGACAAAATGTTTTGAAAAGGCATTTCGCTTTGACTTTGTAATGATTCATGTAGGAATGTATACAAAGTGTTCGAAATGTTTCGCTTTGAAAAAGTTTGAACTTTGACAAAAGTGTGTTATGTGAAAAGTATTTTGATAGAGCAAGCAACTAAAAGTCTTATTACCTACCGTAATTGGTCGCTGTGTTGTTTTACGCCTTTAGAATAGCCAACCATACCATTTAGTTGGTAGGTAACCCATTCGCTGGATGTAAGCGGACATTCAAGGGACAACGATGGTCATAGAAGGCAACTTGTAGGAAGTATCCTAGCACATTGGCGGACTATCATCATTTTCGAGGCGACAATCGAGGGTCAAGATCATGTATTCGGAGGCGACATCGTGGGTCTTATGATCTTTGTATCAAGGGACTATGATGATTTGTTTGAAGGCAACGGTGCTAGAACACCTCTACGCTCGAGGGACATGACCATTTTGAATCTGTAGGCAACGAGAGAAATACCCTAAGGGTGTGATGAAAAGAGTGTGTTGATTCGTATATTTTATCTTGAAAATTAGTGGGATATGTCGATTATTATCTTGCCATACACGCCTAGTTACTAGCTTATAGGTGCGGAAATTAAATGCGAATGTAAAGTGCGGAAAGGTAAATGTCCCACGCTATTACATGGCTTTGGGCGTATACATAATTTAAACTTCATGGAAAATAAAACCTAATTTAAACTATTACATCCCATAAACAGTTACATTATTGAAAAAACTAAAATGATAAAGAAGAATCGTCTGAATCGGATCAACCTGTAAAAGAATGAGAACTCGGAAAATATGATGAAATCGAAATAAGAGAAAATGTTAGAAAAAATGCAAATTTAAAAATAAGAAAAATATGACATGCTGGAAATAGTATTAATATGCTAAAATAATTTTTTGGGATTTTTGAATGCAATTTAATAATTTAAAATGAATTAAAAGTAATTAAAATGCAAAACTATGAATAAAAATAAATATGCATGCAAAATTATATTTTTTAATTTTATAAATTAAATAAAGGTTTTCTGAAAATAATGTAAAAAGAAAAATCATTTTTGGTAATTTTTTAATGCAGAGATAAAATTATGAAAAGAAATTAAAATAGGTGAAAATATTAAATAAATAAGAAAAAACATGGAAAATGTTGGAAAATATGAAAGTTTGAGAAAAAGAAACAAAACCGGTCCCTGGATGGATCGATCTCGTGACTGTGAGGAGTATCCGTGAATGTGGAATGCCTTTACCACTACGCCATGTGCAAGCGTGTTTGGAATCGTAAACATGGGATCATGAATAACACGCCATCATCCGGAGAGGTCAAGGCACGCCACCGGGGGTCCTCGTTGGATGAGAGAACGAATCGAAAGCGCCATGACGCCACGCAAGCCACGAGTCCACTCAGTCAACGATGCCGAGCCCTAGCTCCGCCTTCTCCGATTAGCCGAATTAAAACATAAAAATACGCAGAATAAATGGGAAAGGGGACCCTACCCCTAAATCGACCCTCCGAATCCATTGGTGGCCTTAGTTTTCCTCGTGTATGTATTGACCTGTCGATTCAAACCGCTCTTAAAGCCCTAACAATGGCAAATGGCATTCGGACGCTGAAGCTTATGTAAGGGTTCTAATGCGACCTAACAATCATCCCGAGATCAAATAAACACAACAAAACATTAACAATGCATGAAATATTGAAATCGAAATTGCAAAGAATAGCAAACCGTGAGAGTCCAAGAACGAGATCCGCGCACTGGCTTGATGTAAAGGATGCTTTTGTCGGGAACCTCGTGAGGAGGATTGATGGTTAGATCGGCCGAAACTTGGAAAACAATTCGATTTTCAAAAGTTTGTGAGATTTTGGCAAAACAAGGGCTCTTTTGGGCTAGGGTTTCGTGTGTGTTGGCATATTGTCGAGTATTTATAGAAGAGATCGAGAGAGGAAAAAGAGGAAAAAGATTTGATTTGGAGCATTCAATATTTTTCAAATAAAATCAATTTTCTTGAAAGAAATTTGATTTTCTTCAATGCATGATCATGCACGAATTTGGCAAGTGTTTTGGGCTTTCGACTTCATGTTTGGTATAAAATCACCTTTTGAAAATATATTATTTTCATATTTTATATAATTTAATTTTGAATTTAAATGTTCTAAAATTCAAAAATAAATCAATAAAATAGAAAATTGCCATGGCCAAGCATTTATGGGTCAAGAATAATGTCATGAACAAGTTTGGATCAAAAGATTTTAGGCCCATTTGGAAAATTTTGCATTTTGACCAAAATGTCCTTTTGTGCAATCATTCAAAATCGCCCAACTTCGAATAGTGTATCTTGCTCAATTTTCCACATTTTTGAGTGTTCTTGGACTTTTTGGAAAGCTCTAAGAGTCCTCTAACCAACCTTTTTGGTCTCATCTCAATTGGAGTTTCCATGCTCAATATATCTTCAAAACAAAAAGTTGACTTTTTGTTGACTTTGAAAATGACCGTAATGTTTTGAGCCATACCTCTCAAATGAAACATTTTTGACATTCTTGTGAGACATGAAGTTGTAGAATTGAATTTCCTTCAAAACAAGAGGTGGTGGAAAATTTCGAGAAAGTATGAAGAAGTTATGATCAACAAAGTTCATTGACTTTTCATCTAGAAACCCTAATTTAGAAAGTTTGACTTTGAGCAAATCTTGAGTTTTCTTGATGAATCATGATCAACCCTTGATCAAATGATGAATATAACTTCAAAATGAGGATGTTGACCAAAAATTATGAAGTTTGATTGTATGTTGACCATAGTTGACATTCGTCTAATACAATTGATTTTCAACCATCCGAGCAATCGTCGAGGAAACTTGACTTGTAAGGCTTGAAACTTGTCATGCAAAATCTTTGAAGCATATGAGGAGGCATGAAGACCATTAGAGATGTTGGAAGTCCATCTTGACCTGAGAATTGCCAAACCCTAGTTTGGGTTGATTGTCAGAGAGAGTTTGTCCGATCAACTCTCGAGGAATCCTCGAGTATGGATGTATGAAATATCTTGAGAAGATGGAGGAAAATTTTGGGCAATCTTCTGCACCGAAGGGTTAGATTGACACTGCCTTCGTGACCTAAAGGTAGAAGATGATTGAACACCGAGTACACCGAAAATTTGCACTACCGTTGGTGGATGATGCGGAACGGGCTTATAGATGCCATTTGGAGAAGGTAGACTTCCGGGGATGAGTCGATGCTAGACTCGAGGTCGTTGATAAGGAAATTGACGAGGATGGGCTTAAGATGCCATCCGAAAGATCGATGCCGGGAGTGAGCCGACGCTAGGTTCTGCAATGCTCTTGAAGTGGAAGGAGCGCGAGACGGGCTTAAGATGCCATCCGAGGGAGTCGATGTTAGACTTCGTGTTCACCTTTGAATGAAGTTATTGGTTTGTATTGATTTTTAACCAAATATGCAAGATTCTCAAGGCGAACAAATGTTGACAAGTAGTCGGAGATGGGCTTAAGATGTTATCCAAGGCAACCGAGTCGACGCTAGACTCAGAGTTGTTAATAAGAAGGGATCGTAATCTTCGTGCCATTACTCGAGGGAGGTAGTAGTTGGCAAAAAGGTGGATAGCTTCCCCAGCATCGGTGTTGATCCATTGCTGCTATCGGGATAACTAGGCGGTCTTTCGATAGTTTTCCGTCGATTCGGGCTTAATCGACCACCGTCGAGGAAAACTAGGGTGGTCTTTCGATAGTTTTCCCGCCGGTTCGGGCTTAATCTCGACCACCGGAGGAGGACAACTAGGGTGGTCTTTCGATAGTTTTCCGCCGATTCGGGCTTAATCTCGACCACCGTTTAAGTGACTTTCATTGCTTTTGAAAAACAAGAGAAACTTTGATAGAATATTTGTTAGTCTTATGCAAAGTATGATGCATGACAATGTATATGAATGACATATGCATGAATTATGACTTTATGAGTAATGTATGAATGAAAGATGTTGTGGTATTTCAAAACATATCCATCTTGAAGAAGATGCGATGTTCTGCTTGAGGATTTCGACCGCTGGGATCGAGTAGGTGAGAACCCCGCTTTTGAAGGAGAAGAAAGATATCCCGATTCCTCCGATGCACTATCCGACCAAGTCTTGGGCCTAGATATTGTTGAGGAAGGTAGAGATTTGAGAAGCTCGGAGATCTCATACATAAACCATACCGGGAGAGTCTGGAGGAAGTCCGGGGATCTTGCATGTAGACCCCGCTGAAGAATTAGGTGGCGCCTAACGGGATATTGAGCGCAGATCTCACCGGAGAGCGCTTGATGGTTGGGAGACCGGTTGAGGCCTGCTGGAATCTCTGACGGGGAATAGGAGATGTAGATTTTCTTCTCGAGTCCGGATACCGCCGGAGAAAAGGAGAATTATTGAGAGATATCCACTGGGATAAACATCTTAGCTGGGATGAAGTGTTACCGCCGGAGACATGTAACATTTTCAGCTTGAGTGGAATCACCGTCAGGATTAACATATACTCACTGGGGAGGTTTAGTGAGTGACATCTCATGGAGATTATGCTCGTGGGGAATGTTTTGGTGACCTTCGTCATCTCAATTCCTAGAGCTCAGTAGTAACTACTTTTGTATTCCCACTTTTCGTATGTTTGTGATTAGATTCTTATTGTCAAATGCGATAGTCATTCAAAACAAACGTTGGACTTTTGCAAACGATAACAACAAAAATTGTAAAGAGAAAGAAGCTATGCTTATTTGAAAGGTGGCGATGGCCGAGTAGTTTGTACACAAGAAAGGTAAAAGCTATGCGAAACAATCTAAGTTCCAACTATGCTAGTACTCATATATTTCGACTATCTCATCTCCTGTCAAGAGAAAGTGAGTGGATTGATTTTCGCCATTTGAATCTTGAATATAGTAGTCCGAAGCAAATGATCCGAAGAGACATAGTCGACGCTTAAATCCCTAACTTTTGCTAGACCGCCTTTCGGTTTTCGCCCACCGATACCTTTTTGCCCAAGCCGCTTTTCGTGTTTTCGACTTGCCGTGTACATGTTTTGCATATATCCTTAACTTTGCCCAAACCTTTTGGTTCGCCAGATGCCCTTATTTTTGCCTAGGTTCGCGACCTAGCGGTCTCTTTATGCGTAGTATTTTTGACTATGTCTGCTCATGTGGTGTGGGAAGTCTTCACCATCCATGGTGCTAAGTATCATAGCCTCCAAAACAATCGCTTTGACTATAAATAGTCCCTCATAGGTGGGAGTCCATTTTCCCCGGGATCACCTTGTGGAAGGATGATGCTTGACTACTAGATCACCGACTGGTAGACTCTTGCTTGACCTTCTTGTTAAATGCTCGATCATTCGCTCGATAGATCCGTCCATGGCAAATGGACGCAGTCGCTTCTCATCAATCAAGTTAATCTGATCAAGGCGAGTCTGGACCCAATCGCCTTCGCTAACTCGCCTTGAGGACTCGTCGAGGGTATCCGAACCTCAATGGGTAGGACCGCCCATACCGTACACAAGAGAGAAGGGGTTGCTCTGATGTTCGTATCAGAAAGATAACCATGAAGAGCAAATGGTAACATCTCATGCCAATCTTTGTAAGTCACCGTCAACTTCAGATAATCTTCTTAATGTTCTTATTGGCGGCTTCCATCGCCCATTCATCTTAGGCCGATAAGGAGAAGAGTTGTGATGCTTGATCTTGAATCATGGCGTAGTTCTATGATCATCTTATTGTTGAGATTGGAACCGTTGTTCGTGATAATCCTTTCGGAGTGCCATACCGACATACAAGATTATGCTTGATGAAACGAGCCACAACATTCTTGGTAACAGATGCGAACGAGGTTGCTTCTACCCACTTGGTGAAATAGTCAATTGCCACAAGGATGAAACGATGTCCATTGGAAGTCGGGCTTGATTTCTTCGATCATGTCAATGCCCCACATTGCAAAAGGCCAAGGAGAAGTTAAAACATTCGAGGTACCGAGGTACGTGTACTTTATCGATAACCGCACTTGTGACAAGATCGAGTGTGACAATCGCCTTCCATGGTGGACCAATAGTAACTCGTTCTCAAAATCTTCTTAGCCATTGTATGTCCACCGAGTGGGTACCAAATGCGCCTTCGTAACTCTTACATGATACGTATTGTTCGATCTACACAATGAGCAAGCACAAGTCGTGGTTTGTATAAGATGTCGTCGAGGAAGAATTTGATGCAAATCTTCTCATGAACTTTATCATTAATGATGCCCCGGGATATTCCCGAGTCTCAAGATACCTCTTCACGTCGTAGTACCAAGGTTTCTCTTCGATCAAGCTCATAGCAATACCGGTTCGTCAAACTTCTCAATGATGATCCGGGAGCCTCGTTGTCCCATCCGACTTTGAACATAGACGACATAGTAGCCAATGCTCCCAATTGATTCTCTTCGTGGAATGTGATTGAAAGTAATCTTTCAAGTAGGGATCAAACCTTAATATGCTCGATAGAATAAGATTCGGATGCTTCGATCCCACTCGCCTTAACTGACCGATCACTAAAGTCGAGTCTCCATATATTTGCAAGAACTGGATTCTTAAATCAATAGCTTTTGATACCCATGATGCACGCTCATATTCGCCATGTTGTTCGTGCAACCGAAACATAATCGGTGAAAGGCGTGTCCAGTAGATGTAATGATGGCGCCAATGCCATTGCCAAGCGCTTGAGGCTCCATCAAAGACCATGGTCCATCGGGATCCTTGTTCGTGTCCTTCGTCCGGCCCGGTTCTTCACAATCAGAATTAGTAAAACATCTTCATCTCGAAATTGAACCGCATAGATCGATAGTCATCTACGGCTTGATGAGCTAAATGATCGGCCATTACACTTCCTTTGATCGCTTTCGAGAAGTGTACCGATGTCGATTCGGTCGATCATTTGCCATCTTGCTATTCTTCCGAGAGACGGTTTCTCAAATATGTATTTTATCGATCCATCTTGGAAATCAATAAGGTAGTGTGAGTCAACATATACGCCTTAGTCGGAGAGCAGCCAAGGTAAAGCGTTGCAAGTTTTCTCGAGGTGAGTATCTTGTTTCACTGTAAACTTTTGCTAAGGTATTATATTGCATGCTCTTTTCGACTGACTCGCCATGTTGTCCCAACACACACCCCATTGAATTCTCTAACACCGCAAGTACATGATAAGAGGTCTTCCTGGGCGGCATCGATAGAGGATTCAGTAGGTACCCTTGATTTTGTCAAAAGCGATCTAGCAATCGCCATTCCATTCCACTACCGATCTTTCTTTAGTAACTTGAAGATTGGATCACAAGTAGCGCTTAGGTGCAATGAACTGTAATGTAGTTCAATCGGCCCAAGAAACCTCGACTTCCTTCTCAAGACGGGCTACCGCATCTCTTGAATAGCTTTAACCTTGGCGGGTCAACTTCAATACCTTTACCATCGACAACAAACCCTAGGAGTTTACCGAACCGACTCCAAAGGTGCACTTGTTAGGATTAAGTCTCACCGCATTTCTTCAACTCACAAATAGTTTCGCAAATGATCAAGATGTTCTTCTTCCGTCTGTGATCGAGCTATCATGTCGCCGACGAGACCTCTATCTCGTGATGAATCATGTCATGAAATAACGCCACCATAGCACGATAAGTGGCACCGCTCTTCAACCGAACAGCATAACCTTGTAATGTAGTGTCCCACCGTAACAAAAGTAGTCTTCCATGTCTTCGGAGCCATTTTGATTTGATTGTAACCGGAGAAACCATCCATGAAGGAGAAAACCTTATGCGAGCGGTGTTATCAACCGTAACATCAATATGAGGAAGTGGGAAATCGCTTTCTGACTCGCTTTGTTCGATCTTTGTAATCGACACACATTCGCACTTGCCATCCTTCTTAGGCACGAAACCACGTCGCAACCCATTGTGGATAGGAAGTAATAAGAAACCGGCGTTGAACTCGCTTATAACTTCACTTTGATTTGCTCGACATCTCGTGACGCATGCGATTTAACCTTCGTTTCACCGAGAAAACCCTTTGTTTGCAATCGTGTACCACAATATCAATGTCCAAACCCGCATGTCTTCGTATTACCAAGCAAAACCTCAATATAGTCTCGTAGCATCCGAACCAACCTTTCTTTGACACTGCTCTCAAGACCCGCCTCTATCTTAATCTCTTTCTTTTCGTTAGTACCCAAATTCACAACCTCAACTTGCTTTTCGTGGTCAGATAACTCGCTTCTTCTTGTCAGCGCAAGTTCTCCGGCACTTCACAATCTTCCTCACTTTCGCCTTCTTGGTAGATCGGATTATCAAGTCATATTTAGCAATAGCATAGTCAGTTATTAACGAGATTCGAGTGACTCGCAGTTGTATCACGTGGTGTGTAAGAAACACATAGCTTTTGAAGGGGTGATAAAGTAAAGAAAGAAAACAAACAATTGAATGCAAAAGTCCAACGAATTTATTGAATGAAAGCGAAAACAGATAATAACCCTCGCAACGAGCCATGATGCCCCGCAAGGGACTAGGCTTTCAAAGTTTATTGTTCAAACATAAAGAAATACGAAAAGCAAAACAAAACAAGAGCAATTACTCCCGACTAAAGGAGATTGGTATGACGCCTTTAGTCTTCCAATTCCGAGCCCATGATCCGAGTTGGAAGATCCACTTGGCGATGTCAAGTCGTTGTCGCCGCCTTCTATAGCATGGATTCCACTTTGGTGATGTGGAAAGGAAGTTTGTCGCACGCTCGTGGCGATCATCTTCGACCCTGATGGTGAAGCCTAAACCAGCCTTGTCGGATTTGAAAGGGAGATCGAGCTGGCCCCGATAGTACTACCTTCTTCAACAGCAGCTGAGCATCCTTCACCAGCCATCCTAGGCGGAGTCTTAACAACCTCAGGAGCGACAGGAGAGTCAACAGGCATGACTTTGGGCATTGTTTCAAAAGCTTGACAGGGAGTCTCAAAGAATTCACCCTCCACCTCGAGGTATCGGAATGATTGTAGATGATCGACCATATACTCTTCTTCACCACACATCGTAACAACCTTCCCTTTCACCGTACTTCACCATGTAAGGTGAGGTAACGCCCCATGTATCCAAGGGCGCCCAAGTAGGTAAGAGTAAGTCGGACGAATGTCCATGACAAAGAATGTGGAGTCAAAAGTCGGGAACCGAGTTTAACAGAGTGAGTTTCCAAGAACTGCTCGCTAGAACCATCAAAAGCTCTCACGATTATGTCACCGGGTCTCGTAACCAACCCTTCGACATCAAGTTGATCAAAAGCGCCTTAGGTAGGATATTCAGAGCGTAACCCAGATCTACCAAGACATGAGACAATGTAGTGCCCTTGCATTCAATGTAGATGTGCAAGGATTTGTTGTGTTTCTTTCCTAGAGTCAAATCAAGATCGAGAAGCCTAGGCCGTTGGCAGCCTGCTAGCAATACAAACTTCAAACTAGTCGTGGTAGTGTCTTGAGGTACGTGAGCATTCTTCGTAAACTTCACCAAGGCATTAGCATGAGCCTCGAGCATAAGAGCGAGCAAGCATGGAAATCTTGGACGGAGTCTCGTCCCAACTGCTCCACAACATTGTAATCACTCTTCTTGATAATCTTCGAATTTCTCCATTTCTTGTTTGAGGTGTCTTCAAGAACTTCCTTTGGTTCGTCTGAGCAGGATGAGTCACCGGTTCTTTCCTCTAGCTTGGGAAAGGATTGAATAACCGGAATGCGAGTGGAGTCGCGTGTCTTTGGAGGAGAGATATTTGAGAGAATACCCTTCCGGCTCGGGTCACCTTACTAGATCCTGATGTTGTCAATATCGTGAATGGTAGCTTCAATCGTAAGATCTTCAATGGTCGAGGTCTTGCTTGACGCCATGATAGTAAACATCACCCATAATTCCAAGGATAGCCTTGTCAGAGAAATATGGAACTGGTCTTGGAGAAGTAATGATGAGAGGCGCCACTCTAGGCACAGGATCAGCAGAGGAAATTCTTATAGTGTTAACATCAGCATAGTCTTCTGGGAAATCGTCACCCCATCCGGTTGCTTTAACATCTTCAATAGGAATTTTGTAGCTCTCAAGAATAGTGTACTTCACCATGTAATCATACTTTCCACTTGGCTGCCCCAAGGTATCCCACACAGATGGTACAGTTTCATTTGCATTGTCGATCTTCAACTTAGACATTTCTTCACACGCTTGTGTGGTTCCGTAAATAGTATCTCACGGTTATCCATCATGCATCGAACACGCCTTCTCAACCAAGCACAACCATCAGCGGATGGGCACCAACGACGCCTTCTCCAGACACCGCAACAAATTCTTTTACAAACAAATCTATGTAAGTCACCATAAGTATCGAACCCAACATGATTAGGCATGATCACATTCGAGTCTCAACAGGAGGATCAAACTCAATGCTTAGCTTCAATCATATCTTGAATCTTGTTCTTCGAGCCCAACAATCATCAAGATTATGTCCCGGCTATTGGAATGGTAAGCACACTTAGCATTAGGATGGTATCTCGAGAGGAAGTGTTGACATTCGAGGAGGATCCCTCAAGGTAATCACCGCTTTCAACATGTGTTGCAAGGCTTGACAAAGGCATGTTGATCTTCGAACTGCCTTCGCGGCTCGTTACGCACGTTGTCTCACCGAGGTTGCCGATGTAGGATTAGAGATCACAACCGCCCACGATTGAGCACGGTCGGTCTTGGCTCGCTTTTCCGACCGCATACGATTGGCTTTTTCTTACCACCAAAAGATCTCTTCGCAGTTTGAAGATGTCTCTATCTCAATCTTCCCACTTTGATACCACCAATACGCGTCAAGTATCACCGGGAATCCGGTCAAGAGTTTCCAATCGATGATTGAAGAATGGGTCCGCGTTGTTCCCATGATCATATCAACCAACTCCCTATTGGACAAGGGGTTGAACTCACCGCTAGATCTCCATTTCGAGCATACCCTTGAACTTCTCATCACGACCCATAGACATGCTTTGTAGTTGCATGCGAGTGGGTGTCAATTTAGCATTGTACTCATACCGTAGAAAGCATCGCCTAAGTCACCCAAGTACGGATACGGTCATTCTCTAGTGATAGTACCATTCCAACCGGTTCGGACAAACTCTTGAAAATAATGCATCCACAACTTTTTGTCATCAGTGTGGGGATTGATTTTCTGAACATAAGACTTCAAATGCAGCTTAGGGCAAGACACGCCATCATACTTAGCAAAAGTAGGAACTTTGAACTTGGGAGGAATCACAACACCAGGGACAAGACTCAGGTCATCAAAGTTCAGCCCGGACATCTTCAGGTTTTCCACAACATTCAGACGGTCTTCAAGTTGTTTGTACTTGTCATCTTCATCAGAGTATTGGCCACCATCATAGTTCTTCTCAAGCTCAGGCTGACTGCCTTCACCATCACCCTTGTTACTTTGCTCATCCTCCTTCTTGACACTTCCTTCAGAGAGCTCAATTCGACTAACCACTCTAGGACCTCCTTTGTAGCGTCTGCCCATGTTGAGAAGACCAACAACCTTCTTTTTTCTGTTGATGAGCTTCTTCAAATCTTCTTGGCCTTGGACCAAACCGTGAACATCTCAAATCGAGCATTCGAGTTGAAGATCTTTGACAGTCGTTCAAGAGCCATTTCTGCTAAAATAAATAGCGAGCAAATGAGAAAACCAATCTTCAATGTACCTGTGATGCAATGTTATGCTATGATATGCAATGTTTATGCGGATGCAATGCAATGTTTTCAAGGACCTTAGAGATTTAAATTTGTTAAACAAGCAATGAACAAACATTTATTAGTACTCTTTTCATTATTCTTTTTCTTTTAAGTACAAGAGATAGTTCAAAACAATAAAAGAAAACAAATAAATCCTAAATCTCTAAGTCTCCCATGGGCGCCTCTTGGTGTCGATGTAGGTTGATGTTTCGCTCCTCGTGAAGTAGCTTGGTCAACTCTAACACTTTCTTCTCACTTGCATAGCACCGAGCTTCAAAGGCATCCCTCTTCCTTGAGTTGAATCCAGATCTCTTCAAGTCTTCAAAATCGAGGCATATAAGGATAGAGAACGGTATAGGTACGCCACCTATAGCAACAGTTCCATAATTACCGGTAGAATGAATGGCATCATGAGGTTTTGAGCTCGAGCTCGCACCCATTTGAGGTAAGGTTCCCAAGGAATGGAGTTCGTGCCCCAAAGTCTTGGTATCGCCTTCTTTACCATGCCCCAAGCGTGTATGAACCTTCGCTTTAATTTTGGAGATCGTGATTGTAGTCGAACACAATATCTTGGAGAAGCATATCATGTGGACCGCTCTTCTGCAAAACCAAACCGACGTAGAGCTAAAGAAGGGTCAGGTAATACCTCCCTTATACCAAGTAGTGGTACATTAGGGAATTCTCCACAACACTCAATGAAGGTGAAGTCCTTTTGAGAGAAAAGAAAACCTGGGATATCGGAATGAGAGAGTGACATTAATCTTTGAGACCACTTCATCCTTTGTTCATTCTTCAAAACGATGGAGGAAGGTGCGAAATAAACCACCTTGAAAGTAACGGTATGCAACACATGAGAGTTCCTTGTCTCTTAGTAGTACGAGTGTGGAGAGAATGTAGGATGTCTCCAAGTAAAGCATGTGATTGCGGTAAGAAACAACTTAATGGCATTGACATCTATGAACTGATCCGAGTTAGGGAATAGAACCAAACCATAGATTAGCAAAGCCACAATGTCTTCAAATG